>RYFJ01002954.1:0-90873 GCA_003991445.1 Oryza meyeriana var. granulata | reverse complement strand
ATGGCCAGGGTGCTCGATGCACCCCGGGGACTCTGATGGAACATGATACGGTCTTCCTGGTATCGAATGGACGTACTAATTGTACTCGGTTGCAGGCGAAGACGCTCGGGTGTTTGCGACCGCAGAGAATGCGATGAGCGCGCTTTCTAATTTGTCGTCCACCGAACACCACCCTGACGTCCGGGACGGGTCTTGCAAGGATACCTCCTTGACTACTCTGCATGGTGTGCGACCGGTGCGCGGGTTGAGGGCGCGGCGCAGGAAACAGGCGCCCCTCGCTGTGCAGGGTGCTTGCGGGGGTGATGTCGGCCGGCGCTGCTCCCACTTTTGCGAGAGGGCCTTTACGGTCCGAGATGTTATCGGGCATGCAGGGCCAGGAGTCATGTTAGGTATCAAGTGGTACCGATGAATTCACAACGCGGGCGCCGAGGAGCGTTGTACGGCTGAGGATTGCATTCGGCACGTCAAGACGACGTGCCTCGTGCGGAATTGCGGGTACCGAGGTGAGGGCACGAGACTGTCGAGAGCGTAGGCGTTCGTATCCATAATGGCAATGGGCAAGGCGAAGGTTCGCCCCGGGTGATGTTCTCAAAGGCCTCGTAGGAAGGATGTTGAGGGCGGCGCCCGTCGCGAGGACGCGGCCCACCACGTTCATATGTGGGGGAGACACAAGGGGAGCTGCCTACCGGGTACCGGGCGGATGGTCTGGGCCGAGGTGATCGGACCCTCCCGACATTCAGCCTCGTGACGTTGGCCCCGGGGTCGCGCCAATAGTCTGCTTCAAATGGCTTTCGAGCCAGGGCGAGGAGTGACGTGTCCCGCCGTCAAGAGTGGCGAGGCATTCTCGGCTCTGTAACTCGAGAGGGCTGCTCGGCGGATCGGGAGCGGGCTTTAGGCTGGCGACCCTGCTGGACTTCTTGGTGGTCGGCAGGTTTCTGGACGGCGGGCACGCGTGAGGTCGTGGCGGTCCGTCTCGTGGACGGAGCACTTTCCGCTGCGCGTGGGTGGCGCCTCAGCCTTCTGCCGTTTGCCGGCCGAGGTGTTTGGGGCGGCATCTTGCCCGGGAGCGCCGGCGCTGCTGAAGGCGAGTAGTTCTGGCGACCTCTGCTCTGGGCTTCCACTCCCGAGGCGGGAACGCGAGGCTCGCGTCTTCCCAGGGCTCGCGGGGGCTCAGGGCGGCTTGTTCAGGCCTGGGTTCCTCCTTGCGGGCGATGAGGTGGCAAGACTGAACCAGTTTCGCCGTGTTTGGACGTGCGGGTGCCCATCTTTTCGAGCAATGCGGTACGCGCGAAGCGGCAACGCGTGGGATAACGGTGGGGGCGATGTGAGAATGGTGTTGGGGTACCTGCTGAAGCGCTGCAGATAATCTCAGCGCTCGACCCATTGACGTAGGGCGTGGAGGTCCGTTTCGGTGCTGGGCGCAGGAGGTCCCTGGAATTTGCACCAACTGTGGCCAAAAGGGTTTTTTTCCCCGAGTGATGGTCCTCGGGGAGTTCATCATCCAGGAGCGAGCCTGGCTTGAGGGCGACGGGGAAGTAGTTTGCCTCACACGCTCTCTCGCCGCGCTGGATGGGGTGGTGTTATCTTGCAAGAATCGTGGGGTCAGGAGCGTGATTTTCTTGGCAAGATGGCGAACTTGGCCGGCCAACCCTGCGGAGGCAGGGAAGAGGGCAGGCAACTGAGGCGCGTGAGTGGGCGGCTCGGCAGGGAAGGCGTTCCCGTGGCCAGTGGAGCTAGAGGCTGGGCTCGGATAGCTTGGGGGTCGCGGGCGCCGCTCCGCGCTGCTCGCTCCAAAGTGACCGGCGGCTCACATGAGTCGGACCGGTTCAGCCGGGGAAGGTCGTCGGGGGCCTTCTTGTGTCTTCGGCGAGGCGTCAGCCGATGTGCGGGTTCGGGTTCTGGTTTTGGGGGGTGGCCGGCTCTGTGTAGAGGTCGCGAGGGTTTGTGGTGCTGTGCTCCTGACTGGCGGCTGCGGGACGAATGGCCGCGGTTCTAGGTCAGCGACCTCATTGACAGCGGTCCCGGCCTCCGGTAAAGCCGGGGGGTGGCGTAGGAGAGCTTACTGCGCCAAAGAGGCGCTCCATGCGGCGTCGCGAATAAAGTTGAGGCCACGAGTCCGTGGGCGATGCTTCCGTCGCTCATGGATGAGCGAGCGGCAGACCGGGGGGCACTTGCCGCCCCTCGCGGGAGGGGGCGAGGCTCGCCTACCAGGCCGCCGCGGGGTCGGCTCTTTTGCCTGCAGGTAGCGCGCGGTGCGCCCCAGGAAGGTAAGATGGATGAAAGTGGCAGCGCTGCCACAGGCGTAAGACGTTGCCCGGCGGTGTAGCGCGATCCTCTCCGGTCGCGGCGGACGATGGCTCCGACAGCATTGAAGAGTGTGGTGTTGGGGATCCTGCAGTCACTGAGGAAGAAAACCCTAACTTGGCGCCGGCATGAGCGTGTCGGAGGATGAAGCTCCAACCGGGAGTCAGGAGACCCTTTGAGATTCGCAGGGGGTGCTGTTTCCAGGCGGGACGCGGGCATCGGTGGTGGGATCTGTGCGGCGGGGCCGGGCTGAGAGACAGGGTTCGGACGTTCCGATCCGGGTCGGACCGTCGAACCGTGATAACGCTGCGGGAGAGAGGTCGATGTCCGGAAGGCGAACCGTGGGGCACAGAGGAGACGGGAGGTATTTAGACAGGTTCGGGCGCTTGGAAGCGTAAGTACCGGCTACTCTGTGTGGTATGCTATGTGGAGGTGAATATGGTTTTGAGTGTTACAGGTCGTTCCAAGCGAGCTTTAGGAGCTCGGAGCTGGGAAGAAAACAGTGGCGACTGTGTGCGATCGAAGGTCGGTCCTAGCCGAGTAGAGCGTTGCTGAAATGCTGCTAAAGCTTGCTCTCTCTCCCTCTCGAGTCGGCTGGATCCTCCTTTATAGAGCAGGGAGTCCACAGGCCAGCCACACCGAGAGAGAGAGTTTTCTGGTGAGTTCTCCGGTCCTCCCCTCCGACTAGCAACGCCTGCGCCGGAGTTGGTATGCTGCCGTCCAGTCACATTTGGTCAGCACGTCACCGTGAGCGGATGGAGCATGGAGATGGGACGGCAGCCTGCCTCCGCGGCAGGGCGTGGACTTCTGGAGGCTTCTTAGTTCAAAAGCGCTCTCCTGTACAGGGAATGGAGCAGGCGTCGGGGGCAACACGCCCTGTCACCTTGCCGTCGGCTCGCCATCAATGCGGTGGTTGGCACTGGCCAGCTCGGGTCAGCCCGCCATTAATGCGGTGGTTGGTGGCTGACCAGCTCGGGTCAGCCGTGCGCCTGGGCATCGAGGCTGCAGGCTCCGGACCCGAGGAGAGTACCGGGGAATGTGGGACCCCCATTCCCGTTTCGCCGACAGTGATCAAGCAGTTGTCTGGAGAATATGAGTGCAAGGATGACGTTTTGAGATCATATTATGAGGAATGTACAGATTTGTTAAAGGATTTCAAGATGGTATCAATAGATCATATTCCTAGGGAGCAGAATTTAGAAGCCAATGATCTTTCACAGATTGCTTCTGGTTATCGGCTGAGTAGGCAGGTTGAGGTTGAAATAGCCGATAATGACATTCAGGATGAAGCCGATGACTGGAGACAGAAAATAATTGGTTATCTACAATCCTCGCAATCGGTTTCCAGGAAAATTCGGTATAAAGCTATTAAGTATGTGTTGCTTGATGGGGATTTATATTATCGGACTTTTGAGGGAGTTCTGCTGAGATGCCTGAATTTGGAAGAAGCCAATGTGGTTATGTGCGAGGTACATGAAGGCGTTTGTGGGACTCATCAATCGGCTCATAAGATGAAGTGGTTGCTGAGAAGAGTAGGATATTTTTGGCCGACAATGCTGGAAGATTGTTTCAGGTACTATAAAGGATGTCAAGATTGTCAGAAATTTGGAAATGTACAGCGAGCACCAGCATCGGCTATGAATCCTATCATCAAACCGTGGCCGTTCAGACGTTGGGGAATTGACATGATCGGCCAGGTTTTTCCTCCATCAAGTAAAGGACATAAGTTCATATTGGCAGCGACAGATTATTTTACGAAGTGAGTAGAAGCAATTCCCCTGAAGAAAGTTACGTCCAAAGAAGCAATCGAGTTTGTGAAGGAGCACATAATTTATCAGTTTGGGATTCCTCAGACGATAACTACTGATCAGGGGTCTATTTTCGTGTCTGATGAGTTTCAACAGTTTGCTGCCGGTATGGGAATCAAGTTATTAAATTCGTCGCCTTATTATGCTCAGGCTAATGGACAAGCAGAAGCTTCTAATAAGAGTTTGATCAAGTTGATTAAGCGGAAGATTGATGAGTAGCCGCGAAGATGGCATACTACATTAGCCGATTCATTATGGGCCTATCGGATGGCGTGTCATGGATCTACCCGGGTGCCACCTTACCAACTAGTATATGGACATGAAGCGGTTTTGCCGTGGGAGACTAACATCGGCTCTAGGAGGATTTCTTTGCAAAATCAATTGACAGCTGATGATTATTATAACTTAATGACAGATGAACTTGAGGATTTGGCTCAGAATCGGTTAAGAGCATTAGAGAGGATCAAGGAAAACAAGGCTAAGGCAGCTCGGCATTACAACAAAAAGGTGGTGAATAAATCGTTTGCCGAGGGAGATCTTGTATGGAAATTGATTTTGCCGATCGGGTCCAGAGATAGTAGATTCGGAAAGTGGTCGCCTAATTGGGAAGGGCCCTATCGGATTAATCGTTGTGTGCCTGGTAATGCCTATGTGTTAGAGGATCTTGACGGGACGGAGTTTGCTAAAGCATTTAACGGGAAATATCTCAAGAAATACTATCCTAGCATTTGGATCAACTCTTAAATCGGTTAAGTGCAGCCGATTTCTAAAATAGTTCAGAAAGTCGATGTTTTTGCATCGCCTAAAGATAGCCGATATCAATTGATATCGCCTTTAGATCAAACAAACAGAAATATTATCAAGGGTGAAAGAAGCAGGCAATAGGGCCGATCAAGATATTACAGCACGACCAGCATGTTTCATGAAGCCATCGGTCATTAATTTACATGAATTTTTGGATCGTTTCGATTGCACGCAGGCGGATTTGGTCAATCTCATTGATAGCACGGATGTCGTCTTCATCGGAGCCCGGGATGGTCTTCAGATTTTTGCGCCGATGAACGACTTGACGCACCGTTGCTGCAACCTTAACCTCTTGGTCTTGTACAGCTTTTGGCAGGCCGATAAGCTGGGATTCTATTGCTTTAAGATCCATGCGAACTTTTTCAAGTTCTGACAGCAAATCGGCCTCCCTTTTCTTCAGTTGGTCCAACTTGGATTGGAGCTCTTGAGGGGCAGCCGCCATGTCATCAAGCTTTTTCTTCTCTGTTTGGGCTGACAGCCGATCGGCTTGGATATCTTGGGTAATTTTCTGTTAGTCAGCACGATCGGCTATGCGCTGTCTGAGCTTGATGAGTTTGAATCTATGGGATTCAAGGTATGCCGCGGGAGTCAGTCCGTTGATGAGTTCTTCGGGCAAGTGATGTTCAATATCTGCAAGTCTTGCCCGGATCGGCCCGCAATCCTGCACTAGTGCATCGATCGGATTTTCCAGCTGACTGATGATGCTCGTTAAATAATCGCGCACATCGGCTGGGAAGGATGGCTTGGTTGCTGCACTGGTGGCTGTTGCTTCTTCCGCCTCTAAGTACTTGCCGATGTCAAAGGAGAACAAATTGGCTAAGGACTGCAAAATTGACATCGGTAAAAGAATCAGTGAAGAGTTTAAAAGCAAAGTATGGATATAAAGAGATTACCTGAGGTAGGGCATCGGTAGCTTGGGTGGCATCGGCTTCAGGGAGATGAGTAGGTTGTTCTTTAGGGTGGCCGATGTCAGGTGATGAAGTAGGAACAGTTTCATCGACGGCTGGAGGACTTGGTGCTGAGATTGGGGCAGCTGGAGAAGCCATCGGCTCAGTGCTTGGAGGGATGTCAACAGAAGGTTAAGGTTCAGGGGCCGATGATTCGAGCTGAAAATAGAATTGATGAAAAAGATGGATAAACGAGTAATGATATCAAGACTTAGCACATACCTGTGGAGATGGAGCGGCCGATGTTGTCTGGGGAGTAGGTGGCGTCGTGACCATGACATCGGCACTTGTTTTCTGCTTCTTGAGAGAAGGGTGATGCGCTAGCTTCTTACGTTTTGGTCCTGTCTGCCGGGGCGCCTAGAGGAGAGCCGATGGAGAGGGAGCATCGCGCCCTAAGTTCGGAGTGGCCGATGGGGGTTGATACAGAATCGGCCGACCATTGTTGCTTGTCGTTGGGGGCTCGACGTTGGCAGCCTGCAAATTAAGAATGAGAGATGATCGGAGATGATGATTAAGGCTTACGGGTGTTACCTCTTCGTCAGATTCGATGTATTCAGCATCAAGGCGAGAACAGTAATGGGTGGCTGCTAAGCTGAATAGATGTTTCTTCCATTCTGACCACCATCGGACGAAAAGCTTTGTGTTGGCAGTGCAAACATTCACCTTGGTGGCAGTGCCTAAAAGTAGGGATTCTGTTAAGGTCCGCATCTGATCATACTCTAGGGCATTGTTGACGGTGCCCCGGGCCTGAAGTTTGTCAATGAAAAATAGGCCGATCGGAAGTTGACCAAGGCCAAGCTGACGGGAGCCGACCGATGGGTGGTAGAATTCATATGATGGTTGCGATCGGCCTAGAGAAAAGCCAGTTGGCAGCAGACAAGGGGTAATGGCCGATAGGAATATGGCCTTCGACTCATCATTTTCCAAAGCATCAAGCGGGTCAAAATTGGAAGGCATCTTGAATGATGATGTATCATTGTATGTGAACCAGAGAGTGGCCTCCTTGGTGAAGCCGTAATAGAACCCCTTGAACTATTGGCTAAGTCCAGCGGGTGTTATCTTGCCACCAGAAAGAGCCGGTGCAGCTTCGCCCATGGAGACACATCGGCGATAAATGGGATCCTGGTCTTCTATATGATCGGCTAGAAAGGATTGGTTGAGAAAAGAAGTCCCAAAGAAGGCCTTGGAGGTGTAGACGTTGAGCCAGAGTTGTACAAACCACCAAGGACCCCCGATATGGCCGATGGGCTGGCCGGCCGATAGCTTGGTCGCTACTTGGTGAAGCAGCTGATAAGTAGCGCCAAGGAGGTATTGCCCCAAGGGGATCTGTTTCTGATCGGCCAAGCACTCTGCCAGACATTGCATGTTGATCGTTGGGCCGAGGGTTGCACTGCCGAAGACAAACCGTTCCAGCCACAGGTTCAAAAAGGCGACATGTTCCCGATTGTCGACTAGTCCAGTTCCCTTGTTGTGGATTGATATATACCTGGACCAGCCACCAATGTTCTTCGCTTGAAGCCGATGAGCGGGTTTGAACTGGAGCTTGGAGGGATTGATGTAACTTGTCGTATCAAGGCAGGTGAGCATAGTCACATCCAGCAAGGTGGGAGTCATCGGCCCGTGCCCGAACATGAAGGCGTTGAGGGCGTCAGACCAGAAGTATGAGGCCGATGCAAGCAGAGGTTCATTCCTTTCCATATCGGCTAGAGAGAGGTTGATGCAGTGGCCGATATGTGATTCTTCCCAGAGGGTTCTCTTCGCGGCCGATACTCTGATATACCAATCTCTCCACCCAGGCAGCTTGCTCGGCCATGACCTGAAGCTATTGGTCCAGTCACTAACCAACATGGCGGAGTTCTTAAAAGGAATGCGTTGGGTCTTGGCGCCGATGAAATCTGTGGGATCCTCACTACCCATTGGGCCGTGGTAGAAGAAATCTGGGTAGTCGGCGGCTGGGATCAGAACTTGGTTCCTAAGGTGCTACAGTGAACAAGAACATGACGAAGAACAGGTAAAGAACATGGCAGGTTGGATTCATCTAAGCTGCAGATCGGAAAAAACAGTCGGGCAGAAAGATTACCTTGGGGACTACGGATGCTGATGCCATCGCGAGAGAGGAAGAAGATGCAGGAATCAACGACCGAAGAAAAGGGCTGCGACGGTTCGTCTGGGTTCGCTGGAGCTTGTCGAGGTTTTGGAAGATGAAGCGGTGGTGCTCTAGTGATGTGAAAGCATAAAAAAGGCTAGGTAGACGAAGCAGTTTATAAAGGCATGATGACCGGGCGGGAATCGAGGCCGTTGGCACTGTTTCAAACAATTAAGGCAAGTGGGCTACCTTGGGCCGCCTCGGTATGGAAGAGATCTGAAGGCCCAAAACAAAAGAATTTTGAAGTCTTATTGAAGAACTCCGAAATTGGGGGGCATGTGTTAACGCCAAAATTTGGTAAGGCCCTGTATCAGATTCGGTCAAGAAGAAAATTGCAGTCAACTAACGGAAATTGATCCAGAAGGGACCGAATCCGGGAAGGAGCCGTGAAGACCGCAGTATGGCAGTTGTTTACCGTGTCTACTATTTAGGCAGTGTTAGTTTTTATCTTTAAGAAGCCTGATCTCGTGTCTGATCGGGTCTTATTAATGTTTCCTCCTGTAAATTAGGAAATTGTGTGCCGTGTCCAATAAGGACTCGTGTCAACTCGGGGTATAAATACGTATGCCCGGGTACTTTGTAATCTATCATCAATCGATCAATACAAATTCGGCGCATCACCACCCTTCCGACGGGTTCTTGCTTCTCGAGCCGGGCTGCATCGGTTAAGTTCGACCTCCAGCGAGAGGGTAAGTCTCGTCACCCCGGCTACCTATCGGCTAGGACTTCCTCGGTTAGGTCCGATATTCTAGTCAGTTTATGGTAGTCGGCTTACCACGATATATCTATTTTGTCTATGGCTGCATCAGTTCAGTTTGATCTCATAGATTGATTAGGTATATCACATTACGCGTGCATAGATCGTATCGGCTTACTGGGAGCGGTTTATCCACAGTTTGTGCTGCATCGGTTGGGTCCGACCTACTAAACTGCCAGTGATAAATCGTTCCTGCTAGGCTGATATTTTGTGCGCAAGCGTCTTATCGGGGTGTATAGCCGATAAGTTATCATATTTTACATCACGATTGCATCAGATCTATCAGCCTACCGAGGTCTTGTTATCATCATCAGTCTGTGCTGCAACAGTTGGGTCCGATCTACTAGACTGACGATAATAACTTTATTCTTAATAAGCCGATGAGTTTTATGCGGTGTTATTATCGGAGTGCTTAACCGATAAGTTATCTTTTAAATACAGCCGATTATACCGCTTGCTTTGTTATACATTCTTGCCTGCATTGCTATTATGATCGGCTAAGGGCTAGCCGATTAGTTTACTATGCCGATCCGAACACGAGCCCAGGTAAGTTCCCGGGCACGAGCTCAGGCAAGTTCCCGGGCACGATTAGTGTGCAAGGACCCGGGCACAGGTACAAGCGAGGACCCGGGCACGGCACGACCTCAGGTAAGGACCCGGGCACAAGCACAGGTAAGAACCCGGGCACGGGCACGGACAGCGAACTAAGATCCGGGCGCGAGCACGAGCAGGGGCCCGGGCACGGGTGCGGGCAACATCTTTGCAGCGACAACAATAATTTTAATCACAATCGGCTGAAATTCAATCAATCTATTTATTTACATATTCTGCTTATTTATTTTATCAGTTTACAGCTAATTTTTGAGCATCCCTTCGATGATCGGCTAGTTTAATATTTGTTTATTATTGTGCTATTGCTCATGCCATCATCGGCTTCCAGCTAGTGTATAAGTGCTACAGTTCATATCGGCTATCGGCCGATGAGACGAGTCCAGATCGGCTTCCAGCCGATTGGCTCATTGATCTAACATTTTATCTCCTTGTCAATTGTAGGGTCAAATTGACTGGCACGCCTACGAACCTCAAGACTTTAGGACCTGCACTGGAGTGAAGCAAATCTCCCAGGCCTTCGCGTGTCTCCAAGGCGCCGAACGGCCCCGGCGGTTTTCGGCGTCAACAGCTAGCTGGTCCAACCGGCTCCTAGCGGGCGGTCAGGCCAGCCTCATACAGAAGGCTCAGTTTTCTTTTCCAAATTTGGCTTCCTTTTTCTATATCCTTTCTATGGTGCCAAATTTGTGTGTCAACACATACCCCCTGCCTTTTTGGCAAACTTGAGATGCCGAAAAGCAATAAGCACGGGGTTAAGGACGATATTCACAATACCGGCCATGAACGCCTCCAAAGCTATATGTTTAGAGGCAATGTAATAACTTTACTTGGAGAGACCACCTTTTGTTTAGATATTGTTGCACTTTTCTTTGGCCTCCACTCATGCTTCGCCACTTTTTTGTGTTGATTTTTTGTCACCGATTCTCTTGCCTCAACCGACTATGAGATGAGCACGATTGATTATTCAAAATTCGTCGCTGAGGTAATGTCCATAATGAATAATAACATTGCATATAAGTAGGCATCATCCACATACCATTAGAACTCCATGGCCCATACCAAGGGTAAAACCAAGAAGGGGAAGACGGATATTGCTGAAGATCAGGAGATCTTGTTCTCTTGGAACCTTTGACTTGTCATCTTGCCCCCCCCCCCCCCCGAGCATTGAAGTCTTCAATGTGATCTCCTCCTTGCCGTCGGAGTTCTTCTTCTCTTGCAACTCAATGGTGTGTACAGGAAAAGGGAGCTCATCTACTTACATTTTTGTAAATGTGAACCGTCCTTCATTAATGACTGATTGAACTTGTCTACAGAATACATTGCAATCATTAGTGGCATGAGAATAAGAATTGTGCCACTTACAATATGCTCACCACTTTAATTCCTCAGGCGACGGTATGATATGGCCTTGTGATAATTTGATTTGTTTGTTTTTAATAAATAGTTAAATATCCTAATGTGAATTTTACTTTCTCATGCCGATTCTTATAACCAACCGGCTTAAAGGCGGAGCAAACGAATGGTTTAGACTTAGAAGACCAAGCCCATTCTGCTGTATACACATCAGTTGTCTCATCGTCTGAAAATTCAATCGTATGATCAACTATATTAACATGGGGATGATCAGACTTAACTTTTTGTGAGACCTTGGCTTCTTTAGTTCGGCTTTCCTGAGACAGAGCTTTTTGAAGTAATTGGCTTACATATAAGAAACTATGACCATCTAGTTTTTCTTTCAAGTATTCAAGCAAATTAGAGTAAGCCAAATCTTTATCAGAAAGAGTCAAACTAAAATACCGGTTTCTTGTGTCTCTAAATCTTCTAATATATTCAGAAACAGATTCATTATACTTTTTGTTTAATCGATGTCAAGTGACAAATTTAATTTGGTCTCACCAGTAAAGAAGTAATTATGGAACTTTTATTCTAATTGAGACCAATCATGAATAGAATTTGGTGCAAGTGATATAAACCAAGTAAATACGGCACCAGATAAAGACAATGGAAAAAGCCTAAGTTTTAAAACACTATTAGCACTAGCTTCCCCACATTGCATGATAAATTGGCTGATATGCTCTAAAGTAGACTAGCCATCTTCTCTAGTGAATTTGACAAAGTCAGGCACTCTAAACCCTTGAAGATATGGAATATTGTCATAGAAATCAGGATAGGGTTTCTGATAGGTGCGCTTTTTAACCATAGTATCTATACCGAAAGCATTCTTGAAAACTTCGGCTATCTCGTCTTCAAGACTTTTTGGGTTGTGGTGGTTTGACATTGACTAATGGATTCGGCAAGATTCCATGTTGATTAGCCGAATTCTGAGGTGCTATGCTAGGAGGAATAGGGGCAGTAGCGATGTAAGGCATTAAAGTTTGTCATGGAACATAGTCACTGACCATAGGATAACTAGGAACGGCTGTTGTAGGAGCTGATCCCAAAAAATTCGTCAGGGGCGGTCTGACTGGCGATGCCCCTCCCCAGTCGGATCGGCCACTGGCCGAAAACTCCGATTGGACTGGCGGTGTTATACCGGTCTGACTGACATACAGTGTCACAGTATTGAGTAGAATATATGTATTTTTTATTAGCTAATCTTGTTCTATAGGTATTTTTGGTATACTAAAATCCGATGAAATACCATACATAGGATCACTATTATATAAAGTAGATGCACTACCTAACAATTGACTATTAAGCCGATTCTCTAAATCATTTATACGAGCATCTAAGATTTTTTCAAAAGAT
Source organism: Oryza meyeriana var. granulata (assembly GCA_003991445.1). Classification (NCBI taxonomy): domain Eukaryota; kingdom Viridiplantae; phylum Streptophyta; class Magnoliopsida; order Poales; family Poaceae; genus Oryza; species Oryza meyeriana. Next base: position 78,750 of record RYFJ01002954.1, on the reverse strand, counting down.
ATAAACCGATTGTTTAAACTAGCAATAACAGCACCATCTACTATTTGAGCAACTTTAGATGCAAGAACAGGGGTACTACCAGAATCGGTTGTTACCTTAGATTTGTCGTCAACGGGCAACGTGAATTCCTCTCGCTTGATGACGCCTTGCCTCGTATTCCGGTAGCATGAAGCCATATTCGCCGTAGATCTTCAATTTGAGCCTCAAACGCTTGGCAATCAGCTTCCGCAACTCTTCATATTCCGCTGCCATGATGTTGTCTTGATCAAGCTCGATACGAGAGCCCATGGTGGAGAATAGAATTTCGGCTATAGCAACCGAAACCGCTCCGTAGCGGAGTTGCCAAAAAGAGTGTTGACACAAAAAAAAATATGTCACGTCACACACGTGAGCACCTTGTGTGCAACCCACAGCGACACCCGAAGACGTGCCACTGCAGGAGGTAGATGCCGCGCGCAAAACGAGAAATATCATTAGCACGTGATTAATTAAGTATTTACTATTAAAAACTTGAAAAATAGATATATTTGCTTTTTTAAGCTACTTTCATATAGAAATTTTTTGCAAAAAACACACCGTTTATCGTTTTGGGAAGCCTAAGCGTGGAATCCAAAAAAAAAAATAAGCTGCTGGGAATAAGCTGCTGCGAACACGCTGTGTCGCCACCTCCTCCTCGCGCCGCCGCGACGCGGCACCGCCGCCCTTCAGCTCCTCGCCCTCCCCAGCCCGTCCCCAACCCTACCCCCGGAGGCTGCTCGAGCTCGCGCTAGGGCTGCTGTCTCCATCGCCGCCGCCGGGCTTCCTCCAGCGCCGCCGCCGGGGTCACCATCCAGCGCCGCCTCGTACACATTCCGGCCAGACCTGCTACTTTAATTGGTACATTTTTTATCTGTTACATTCTGGTGCCTATCTACTCTTTCTCAGCAGTACAGTACAGTAAAACCTTGGTGGTCTGCATCTATTATCTCCACAATATCAGACTGTTAGTGCATATATTCTTGCTTAACTTTGAATTAAGAAATTATTTTTCCTCAAGTTCCATTCTCCATTTCCTGGTGGTGCACATAACAGGGGTCCCACCGTGATTACTAGCTATCATTCATCGGCCTGATCATCAATTATGCGGAGATAATTCTCGGCGTGCGATGATGGAGACCACCACAAGTTGATGGGCCATTACCCCAGCAGTTTGTGCTGAAATATTAAGATGACAAGTAATTCAAGTCTCAAAACCTTTTACATCCAGGTTTGATTTTTTTTTTTGTGCATGAGAATGGTTGCAAATCTGTCTAAAGCAAAGTCCATTTGCAAATTCTGTGGTTAGTTAGATCCTGCCAGCAACAAAGGAACTCACTATCAAATGTTAGCAGCCTATTCTACTAAAAGCCTACCTTGATTATTGTAGCCTAACAGTTCTACAAAAAATAATCATCATTTTCATAAAAATACATATTTATATTACTTTTTGAAAAAAAATTAAATTGTGTATGGTGCTAAAGCAATTTATGTTTTATGTTTGGCCTCTGCCAGTCCCATTCATATAGACAAGATATACAAAACATTAAACAGTTGATAATGGAATTGAATCCAGCCTCTACCTTTGGTTTCTACTAGAAAACTTGGATTGCGGCTGACATTTTATTTCCATTCCATATCATGTCAGCTTTCACTGACATGCAGGAGGAGGCCTATTGATGATCCAGGTTCCAATGTATAGAAGACTAGAAGGAAAAAAAACAACAAAAGTTGTATAGTTTTCAACATTGTTCAATTGGTCCTCCATGGGCAGCAAACTGTTGATAAGAATACAACCTTTTAAGTCAAAATACATATATAGAAATAGTGTCCTGCATGACATTCCCCCATGCCATTCCTTCTCAGCAATAGACGCAATTTATTGTCGTTTCTATCCTTAGGTGTCATAAAATTCATAATGCAGTTGCAGCTCAAATTGACTTGGATTGTCAATGGTGAACAACTGAACATGCCATTGTCCTGAAAACTGCATTGTTGAGCCCATGTAAGTACATTTTTTGAACAATTATCACAGAACATTGTGCTGCTCTTTCCTAGCATCATCACATTTGTTTAAGCAAGCTTGTTTTCTTTTGTTTATCCTGGCTGTTTTCCCTCTTTTGTCCAGTGGCAATGCGCCATTTGGTCAGACAGGCAACTGAACAACCCAATAGAAATACTCTGTTCAGATAACTTAAACAAACAAAGAAATTGTCGCATCTACATCCAAAGATTTGTTATTATTTAGCTCTGTATTATGTTGCTATGTAATATGCAGACTGCACAAGATATCTGAATGCTTTTTGTTGACGGAGTTGTACCATGTCTCAATGATTTAGGAGAGTCAATTATTTTAATGTTTAGGAAGGTTGATACATCATAAAAATAGCTCATTCACTTCTTTCCCTTGATTTAATGCCTTTTCTGTTCAACAACTTAATATATCAGTAAGCCAAAAGGCTATTAGGTTCTTTTTCTGTAGTAGATTTACTACACTAGCTGATTGCCATGTCATGATAACTTTGTAGTGAGCTCCCTAAATTAATAGTTTGACAGTAGAATTAAGTGCAAGAATTTTAATGTTCTTCGTCAGTTTTAGTTTAGATCTATAGAACTGGTTGCTACAGAATGGTATCTAAGATCATATATTGATGATGTTTAGATAAATGGAATAATTGGTTCACAATGCTATAATGCATCTGTATATTTGGCCATTTCTGAATACTGTACATCTGCGTGGCTCGATCTCGCTGGGAGCCCCTAAGGGTTTTGCTTTTTTTTTCCATCGCTTGTTTTTTTTATTTTCGTTAATTTTTAGAGGGTAATTTTTTAGAGGAGAACAAGTGACAAATGCTTTTCTTGTCAAATTCTCCATGGTATCTTCAATTTTACAATTGACAATACGCCTTGGCAAAAAACAAGAAATTATTCTTTTTGTTTTTAATTTTAATGGTCCACTCCTTGAAACTCATCATATCACCAAAGTACATCATGTGTGATTTTCTATGTGGTTACAAGGTTGTAATGTCATTGACCGATTAAACTCTCATGATTTATTGGCTTACTAAATCTCCTGTTGTTGCAGTTCCTTTTGGAGGAAATCCTATTGAGATCTACCAGGGAGAAAAATCCAGGAGAAAAAAGTTCATATAGAAGAACAAGAGCTATCTTGGAACCAAGAATATCTCACTGACCCACAATATTTGTTTTGTGTAAGTTCCCTTTCTATTGCATCACCTCTATCCCCTTCAGACAAGAAGCATTTTTCCCTTTGAGTTACACTCTATTGGTTACATCCCATGCATCTCTTTTAAATATTAACATGTTAGAATCAATGCTCTACCAGCTATATAACAAAACTGTTGGAGTTTAATATCACTTTGCAGTAACAATTCTGCACTGCTGCATGATTGGTAAACAACATTAGGTCCGATTTGCAACACTGGAAATTTCTATAGAAATCTGGACATACTTGGAACACACGAGCTTAACAAAAAATGGTTTCAGTTCAGATAGGATTATTTCCCAGATCTCATACAGAGGTGCAAGAGGCACCTTTTAACCTGTTCTGTGTGAGTGGATCAAAGTCTCATATAGGATAAGAAAAACCTATTCTTCTAATGTACGACATCAAGAAAATCTAAGATTAGCCTGTGTATCCTATGTAAAGCTTGCTTAGAGCAGAACAATTTTGCAAGTCTTTTACATAATTAATTTAATTGTTTAAAATCCCTACAAAATTAATTTGTTTGAAAACAACCATTTAATGGGCATTTAATTTATTGTGTTACAGCTCAGGTTAACAGATGAGCTTAACAGAAAATGGTTTCAGTTCAGATAGGATTATTTCCCAGATCTCATACAGAGATGCAAGAGGCGTCTTTTAACCTGTTCTGTGTGAGTGAATCAAAGTCTCATATAGGATAAGAAAAACCTATTCTTCTAATGTACGACATCAAGAAAATCTAAGATTAGCCTGTGTATCCTATGTAAAGCTTGCTTAGAGCAGAACAATTTTACAAGTCTTTTACATAATTAATTTAATTGTTTAAAATCCCTACAAAATTAATTTGTTTGAAAACAACCATTTAATGGGCATTTAATTTATTGTGTTACAGCTCGGGTTAACAGATGAGCTTAATAGAAAATGGTTTCAGTTCAAATAGGATTATTTCCCAGATCTCATACAGAGATGCAATAGGACAAGAAAAACCCTATTCTTCTAATGTACAACATCAAGAAAATCTAAGATTAGCCTGTGTATCCTATGTAAAGCTTGTTTAGAGCAGAACAATTTTGCAAGTCTTTTACATAATTAATTTAATTGTTGTAAAATCCCTACAAAATTAATTTATTTGAAAACAATCATTTAATTGGCATTTAATTTATTGCATTAGGTTATTTAATATTGATATGTTAATATTAAGAAAGAAATAACCCTTTAGTTGTGCTCTCTTTTTATTTGAAAATTTCGGTTTTAGAGACTTACTCAGAAGTCTCTAGACTTTAGCTGTTTCCCTTTGCTTCTCCTAAAATTGGTTTTTCGTCTGTTTTTAGCAATGGATAGCAATGTTGAGGCCTCCACACCAACATCATCGACAAGATTAGGTCAGTTATTCATCCGTTTACCCGTTTGGATATTAACCAGCCAAATAAAGTTTTTTGGAACCTAACTTTGTGAGCACTAATCCCTTAGGCCCTCTTGCCGATGTTACTAATCTATCATTTTAATTTTTTTTGTCATTTCTAGGACAGGACTAAACATCCCTTTTGGTGGTTCTCTCCAATGTATGCACTTGCTCCGGCTATTTCAGTTTTTCTCGGATAGTCATCATAGCATGCATCAGCTCTCAAATTCCTGAGCTCATTATATTTTTCTTGCTTGATGCTTTGGCATGATTTTGGCAGTTATTTGTATAATACGAAATGTCCAATGACCTATGGTGTTGGATACAGAGCAATTCTGAATTCTTGTTCTGAATTCTTGTTAGTACCATGTGAAGAGAATGATGTATAACTGGAACCTGAGTCTAGTCATGCAGTAAGGAGTCCAGTTTTAGAAACATGTATTCCTCTATTTGATGCATAATGTATGTTTCCCCTTCTTGAATAAAAGGGGCTCTAAAATTCCTGGGCTCATTATATTTTTCTTGCTTGATGCTTTGGCATGATTTTGGCAGTTATCTGTATATTATGAAATGTGCAATAACCTGTGGTGTTGGATACAGAGCAATCAGAGGTGGTGGAAGAGGGGATTGAAAGCCATTTCAGAGGGGAAGTTGGCTATTGTCCTTTTGGCTGGTGGTCAGGTACTCTTAAAACTCCTAAAAATTGTATAATAGAAAAATGATCTATGTACTGCATAACAGAGAAAAAAGGTTAATCTCACTTAACCTCTCTGATTGCGGACAGGGAACAAGGCTTGGCAGTTCGGATCCTAAGGGATGCTTCAGTAAGTTATCATAATTAATCATGATGGGATATTGGCGAATTCCGGCTTGGCAGTTTTGTCTATTTCAGATTTTGATTATAAAAATATAATTGTGATGGTAAGCTTGACTGGCGTATATAACATTATTTTGGGGACACAACGGGGTTGGCCAAATTTAGAAAAATTTAATTTTTCTTGTGGACATGTTGAGAATGTGTAGATTTATGGTAGGGCAGGGGAAAACAGTTGGTTTTTTTATTTCAATCTGCATACTATGCTGGTGTCCTTTCTCAGTCAATCATGCGAGATTTAATTTTAAGTAGGATCCTGTATGAGTTTAGTGATCCCAAATTCCACAAACATTACCACTGTACTTATCATGACCAGAAAGATAAATATAATTGTAATATACTGTACCAAATTCTGTTTGGGGGCTTTTAGTCCAAATCCATGATAGGGCTTTTTTGTTGGAAATCCTGGTTAACATCCCAATATATATATATATATATATATATATATATATATATATATATATATATATATATATATATATATATATATATATATAAAATTAATTAATTAATTAACATAAAATTGTCCGTTCTTCTCTTCAATTCAAATGGACTGATGTTTGTGGTTTTATTTATTTTGCTTGATGGTTGTGTGAAATGACTTGCGCATGACTTCTTTTCACAAGCCAGAGTTGATATCACGATTGGCATCTTAATTACATGTGTTTCTTGTTTCAGTTGACATCATCTCTGCAATTGAGTTTGACAAATCCGGTGACCATCTTGCCACTGGAGATAGAGATGGACGTGTAGTTTTATTTGAAAGAACTGATTTCAGGGATGTAAGTACCAAACTATCTAAGTTATATTGGTTTCTTGCTTAAATATCTTGTTCTCATAGAAGTCAATTTATATGCAGAGCAAAAGTCGGAGTGAACTTGAGAGACAAGATTACCCGATTGCCAGGCATTCTGAATTCCATTACAAAACTAAATTTCAGAGTCATGAACCTGAGGTATGTGAATCCTAAAATGGTTATAATTATAATATCTCCCTTTGTCCATGAATCAGAGTGACATGTATATCTCCCCCAGTTGGACCGCATAGTTTAGTTAGGAATTTCATGATAATATCATATCTGACCACTTTCCGTTTGTGTTAAATTTCTTGAAAACTTGAGGCAAGTCAAGCACTCAACCTGAAAGTTTATAATAAAATTTGAAGTCGGAGGAAATCACATTATAATTACTCCCTCCGTTTCAAATTACTTGTCATTCTAGCTTTGTCCCAAGTCAAACATTTGTATCTTTGACCATCAATTTTTAGAATTTTGTGTAGTTTAACAACATGTGATTTATATATTATGAAAGTATTTCTCATAGTGAATCTAAAAACATAAATCTTATGATGTTAAAATATATAAATTTATAGAAATTAATGGTCAAAGATTCAAACGTTTGACTTAGGATAAACCTAGAACGATAAGTAATTTGAAACAGAGGGAGTAGAAACATAAGCGTATATTTCCAATTCTGACAGTACATTCAATGATGGGTAAAAAACATCCACTCAGGTGTAATTTGTTAGTTCATCCATGAATAGGTGCTGTTTGTAAAATGCACGCATCCAACCCTAACAACCTACATGATAGTGATTTTTAGTATGTTTGTTGTTAAAAGTGTTTTCATGATGTTATAGCTTTTCTATCTTATACTAACATATTAATTAACATGAAGTTGATCGTCAAAGTTGTACAATGGAGGTAGTATCAGAGTCTATTGCAACAGTTACATAGTCAAACTTGTGCGTTGATGACTGTATAAAGTTTGCAAGTAATAGGGGCAGAGATTGTAAGTTCAGGCAAAATTTTTCCTTTGCTTTAGTTGCAAGATTTGATGATTATCTTACCAGCAAAAAGTGCAAGCCATATGCACAACATGTTAGTAACCATCCTTGAATTTGTCCATTTGTTTTTCTGATTTATATGTAGTCCATGCAGTTCGACTATCCAAAAAGTTTGGAAATAGATGCGAAGATCAACAAGATCAAGTGGTGCCAAACAACCAACAATGCCATCTTTCTCTTATCGACAAATGATAAAACAATCAAGTATTGGAAGGTACAGTTGCACCACAAAGCTTCCATGCTCATTCTGTTTCTTATGGGCATGATCACTTGCCTACATAATGTTTCCCTAGCTCTATCATGCCAGAAGCTTGTGTCTGATATTTACTTTACAACATGTTTTTGGCCCCATGGGGCCTTGAGTTATATTTACAATAAACTTATTTTAGAGTTTCTCCTGGTACGAACAAGATGTTTCTACACAAACTGGTTCTATCAGGGAACACATGCATTTCATTCTTTGATCTTTGCAAATACAAATGAACCATACAATCGCTTCACAGTTTTAATGATTTCCATGCAATTTCTTTCTTTGTTCAGTTCTTATTACTTAATCTTTGTAGTAATGATACCTTACCATTTTACTATATCTATAGGTGTAAGAGAAGAAAGTAAAACGAGTTTCAGTGATGAATTTGGATACTTCTCAAAATTCAGATAATGGTATAGCTTCCAGTTTGAGTAGCAGTAGTTCTAGAGCTCTTCTTCCAAATGGCGGATGCTCAGAGAAGTTATACAACTGTCCAAACAAAGACCTATCATTTCCTCCTGGAGGATGCGCATCATTGCGTCTGCCTGTGGTAGTTGTACTTATCCCACTTTATTCATCATCTCATCCGCAATCATGTTGTTCTGTACATCACCAAAATCCGGTGTTTGCATGTAAAATAAGTCTCCTTTTGGCATGAATACTTATAGATAGATTTTCCTCCAAACAAATTGCACATATGATTACAATGTATGAGTATTTATTTTCATTTACCATGTATGCAGGTTACTGGCCAAGATTTGAACCTTGTAGCAAGATGCTGGCATGTATATGCACATGCTCATGATTACCATATTAATTCCATTTCAAATAATAGGTTAGCTACCTACCTGATATATGGATACCTGATCAAACTTGTAATTTTGTAATTTCGATTCTTGTTCAGTTGTTTTATTGGCTCCATACTTTTACACTACTTATTTATCTGCTTTTTTTATCTGTTTATGTGTATCTGTGTTTCTTTACTGATCTGTGCGTTCTACGTACTTCGGTTGATTCTCAAATCATGAGCATTACGCTGACATCATGTTCTCATGTTGTTTTACTCCAAGTGACGGTGTCATGTGGGGCCGGACCTACACCAGACGCCGGCGTGCCCGTGATGTGCGGCGTGCTGCTGAGCGTGCAGAATGCGCGAGGACGGCCCAGGCCGAGCCAGCCACCGGTGGCTAGAAGAAAAGATAGGATTAGTTACCTATTTCTATTCCCTAATAGGAATTTTAGGAGCATGTTGCTCTAGTCGGTTTGGGCCTTAGGCCATATATATATATATATATTCTTGTAACCAGACATTGGGGGGAAGGAAGAAAGATATTTGCCATCTAATCTCTCTATCAACCGAAGCTAGGAGCAGAGGGGTAAAACCTCGCCCTAAGCCACGGATCGCGGCTACGAACTACGTAGCCGAGGTCCAGCTATCCGAGGGTTCAACGCCCTTTACAACCTGGTATCACGATCCCGGTGATCCTCGCCTGAACCCCCCACCTCGCCACCTCCACCACCAGCCGTCGCGCCGCCCATCCCTACGTCCGCGTCCGCCGCGTCCTCCTGCGCCAGCAACATGGGTGACGACCTCAAGACCACCATGGAGACGCTCGCCGCCGCCGTCAAAACCCTGCAGGCCACTGTCGAGGCCAACTCCAGGGCGATCCAGGCCCTGTCCACCGACTGCACGTCCTCCTCGGGCAGCAAGCCGGGCTTCGGCGAACACCACAATGATCGGCCGCCGAGGTTCCAGAAGATGGATTTTCCGCGGTACGACGGCACGTCCGATCCGCTGATCTTCATCAATCGCTGCGAATCGTACTTTCATCAGCAGCGCATCATGGAGGAGGAGAAGGTCTGGATGGCCTCCTACAACCTGGAAGAGGGCGCCCAGCTGTGGTACATCCAAGTGCAGCAGGACGAGGGCCCGCCGTCCTGGCGCCGGTTCACGGAGCTGCTGCACCTGCGCTACGGGCCGCCGCTGCGCTCTGCTCCGCTGTTCGAGTTGGCGGATTGTCGCCGCACGAGCACCGTCGCCGAATATCAAGATCGGTTTCAGGCGCTCCTGCCCCGCGCTGGCCCCCTCGACGAAGCCCAGCGGGTACAACTTTTCACCGGGGGCCTCCTTCCGCCGCTCAGCTTCGACGTCCGCATCCAGAACCCGCAGACACTGGCGGCCGCCATGAGCCTGGCTCGGCAGATAGAACTGCGGGAGCAGTATACGGCGACCCAGGCCAAGCCCGCGTTCCGCGGACTTCTTCCTGCTCCAGCCCCTCGCCTCGCCCTGCCCGCGCCGCCGGGACCCAAGGCACCCACTGCAGGGGAGGGTCGGCCGCCCATCAAGCGCCTCACACAGGCGGAACAGGAGGAGCGGCGCCGTCTCGGTCTCTGCTACAACTGCGACGACAAGTACACCCGGGGCCACAACCGCGTCTACAAGCGTTTGTTCCTCCTCGATGGCTCCGTGGAGGGGCCGGACCTACACCAGACGCCGACGTGCCCGTGATGTGCGGCGTGCTGTTGAGCGTGCAGAATGCGCGAGGACGGCCCAGGCCGAGCCAGCCACCGGTGGCTAGAAGGAAAGATAGGATTAGTTACCTATTTCTATTCCCTAATAGGAAAGATAGGATTAGTTACCTATTTCTATTCCCTAATTTTAGGAGCATGTTGCTCTAGTCGGTTTGGGCCTTAGGCCATATATATATATTCTTGTAACCAGACATTGGGGGAAGGAAGAAAGATATTTGCCATCTAATCTCTCTATCAACCGAAGCTAGGAGCAGAGGGGTAAAACCTCGCCCTAAGCCACGGATCGCGGCTACGAACTACGTAGCCGAGGTCCAGCTATCCGAGGGTTCAACGCTCTTGACAGACGGGGAGACATTCATATCAGCAGATGATCTAGGAATAAATCTTTGGAATGTGGAAATTAGCAACCAGAGCTTTAATATTGTTGATGTGAAGCCTGCAAACATGGAGGATCTAACTGGTAAAATTTCAGTCTGAGATTAACTAAGTCATGTTGTATATTTGGTTCCCGGTTAGTTTTATATGTTAAACACACAAATGCTACCTAACTGGTTGGTCCACAGTCCAATAATGAGATGTTCTATATAGAATTCTATATTAGTTGAGTAGGATGCATAGCGGAGTAACCAGAGTCCTTTTACCATGCAATCATTGACACCCTACATGTGTTAAATGCTATGCAGGGTATAAGTTCCCATGTTACCTAATTACCTATACTAATTAGGCACTTCGAGGGAGCTCTCATGTTAATCAGAAAGATCTGACCATTGATTTGATGGACTGTATTATTGTGACCGTAAATTGTGTTGAGAGTCTATCAAATAAACCATGCATTTGGAAATAACATGAACTCTAATTTAATAATTCAGAATTCGTAATTAATAAATATGATATCATACCCTGCTTGGACCCTCAATTTAGTATTTTATTAATTTAATTCTAAAATTTGAAATTAAGAATTAGCAAGCAACTGATATGGACTCTTCTTTTAATATATGCCACTACAAATTTGAAGCAACTGATATAAGCCACTACAATATTTACAGTATCAGTAATAATAGTCCATATAGCGCATGTGTTAGTGACTAGTAATTTAATAAGTGTTCCTCATGTTACCATAGGCGATCGTGGTGTCGAGCGGATGCCGGATGTGCCATGCCTTGCGCCCTTGTCCCACGTAGAGATGGCAATGGGTGTCCGAAACCTGAAACCCGGTGAGTTTTTACCCTATTAGGACATAGGCATGGATTAATATATAAATCCATGGGTTTGTTAATGGGAGAAAATCAAAACCCATCGAGTTAGCGGGCACAGGTTCGTTTTCATGGTACCTATACCCGTAAACTCATGGGTTTAATAAACTCGGCCCAAATACTAATTTCGGTCTAAGCTCAACAAAACCATATATATAAAACAAGTAAACCCTAGAACTAAAAATACCAACAGCAGCTGGCCCCACCGTCCTAGCCCCTAACCTCTACTCTTTATTGCGGTAGCCTTTCATGCCAATCCCGACTCTCTGAACGGCGGCTACCAGCCGTCACCAGGCACCAGCCCTTGCGCTCGCCATCCGCCGTCCTCTCCCCGTCAAGCACCCGCCGGCCACCCGCCACCAGGCCTCGCTGCCGAGCACCCGTCGTTGGCCGTTTGCCGCTTGGTCCTCGCCGTCAGCCACCCATCGGCCGCCCACCCCCTACTGAGCACTCGCCGCTCGTCCCTCACCGTGCGCCACTAGCCCCTCTCCCCACTTTTTGCAATCTTGCAACTTGCTAGGGTTAGAAGCTACTCTATCTAGCCATGGTTACGAGCTCCGGCGTAACCAACGACGATGGCCGGTGATGCTTCTTCCTCCTCCTCCTTAGCCGGGTATGGGAGCGGGCACAGGTTTGGGCATAAAATTGAACCCATGACGGATATGAGTTTTTTAACGGACAGATTCTATGTTCGCAGGCATGGGGTTTGTGCCGTTGCTATCTCTAGTCTCACGGCGCGGTGGGGGGTTTCTTCCTCGACATAAATTTCCTAGGATTGAAGATGGTGTCCACCTCAAGATTTTATTTTATTATCCATGCATTCGTTACAGTTGTTACTAATTAATTAGGTTGTTGTCACGTGCTTAATTGTATTATTGTTTAGACGTTACCGAAGCGAGCGGTATAACAAATCTCGTACTCGTACCATTGTAATCGACATACCGGAATTGACCGATATTTGACCGAAATTATGTAGCGCTTATTTTGCGCCGTTTTGGATTCACTTGAAATTCTCTCCCAAAACTCCTCCGGATTCACTGGTTCCCAATTTCACCCAGTCCTTTCCCAAAACCCCTGAGCCTAAAACCGCTCCACGGCACGGCGCCGCCGCCGCCGGCGATGAAGCCTACCTCCCGGAAGCGCGGGCCGCCGGCGCCGGACCCGGTGGTGCTGCGGCCGCCAGGCTTCGTGGCGGACCGCGCGGAGGCGGCGGCCCGCGTCGAGCGGCTACTGAGCTACCAGTTCCGCGACCGCCGCCTGCTGGAGGAGGCGCTCACGCACCAGTCCTTCGCCGACGACGCCCTCTCCTACCAGCGGCTCGAGTTCGTCGGGGACTCGGCGCTTGGCCTCGCCTTCTCCAACTTCCTCTACCTCACCAACCCCACCCTCGGCCCCGGCCCGCTCTCCACGCTCCGCGCCGCCAACATCTCCACCGAGAAGCTCGCGCGCGTCGCGGTGCGCCACGACCTCTACCCGCTGCTCCGCCGCAACTGCCCCCGACTTGATCTCCTCGTACGTGCCGAGATAATCCACCTCTCTACTTATCTAAGATTTTTGCTGATTGTAAATGCTCTTTTCTTGTCGGAGAATCATGCATTTTTTTTTGATTCGATGCTCGATCAATCGGTTGCCTTTGGGATAGTAAAGTAGTAAAAATGTGTTGACAAACCGTGGTAGATTCTATGTTTACCAATCTGTAAACTGCCATGGTAGGTAAGATCGGGGTCACATTAGCACAAATGCTATGGTTGTGCCTTCCGCTTTGCTTGGACCATTGCATCATAAATAATTTCATGGTTTATACCAAGGAAGGGTATAAACTGATGTGTCCAACCACCCCATTGGGAAATTTTAATTTCTCAATCCTGGTTTGACCGTGGGAATTGATTTTAAATGTCAAGACCAATTTTTCTGTACTATGTGTCTCTTAAACTTTATATACCAGTATATATACGCCATGCTATTTCTTATCTAGTGGGAAGGGTATAAATTTTGTGTACTGTTTATACACAGGTCGGTGGTGATTAGTATCTAGAGAAAGAAAAAGAAGCAAGTAATGGCATTACTATATCTTTTCAATGTACTATAGTTCTATTCCTCCAAACCTGTGAAAACCATAGTACATTTTTTATGTTTGTTAACTGAATGTTGTATCTCCTTGAGCAATACAAAAGAATGGGACACTGTATCAGTGCGGCACTGCAGCTGATATTAAATTATGTTGTTTTTATGTGAAATTCATATGTTATACTGAAAATTGATCATCGGCTGCTGCTGGCTTCTAATCATTTATTTTTTATTGTTCATTTCCTGGTTACAAATCTAATGACTTAAAAATGGTAGGCTGAGTGCAAAAAATGGTCACAATCCTGCTAATAACAGTGAAAATCCTGCTTACAAGTTACAAATTTGAGTGATGTTTCAAACTTTCAACTTAATTTTACAACAATGCAGAAATACTCCCATTCAAAAATACAAATGGTGCAAATGCTCCCTTTTATCAAATTTGACAAATCAAATATCTAAAGTGCATCTCCAGCAGCTTCCCTAAAACTCATCCTGTATATCTCCATATAGGGGTTGTCCCTAAAAGATTCCTCTATAACTCTTGACTCTCCAGCGAACTGCCTAAATCTGATTCCTTATATCTTACTCTCATATGTTTTATCAATATTTTGAACGGCTATTATTGTAACAGATATTTTTTCCAATGGCTATATTTTCAACAAAATATAACATATCAGTGCTTTGCAATTGGAGATAAATCACTGCTATTAGATATGTTTGCATATCAGTTGCATAAAATTATCTACAACGATGAAGAGCAGTACATTACCCTTCCTGTGCCTCCACACTGGTGTCGCACCGCACCAAGCCAGACAGCCTCTGGCCACCACCGCTGACCCTTAGGCAGGTGATCACTGCTGACGCGGGTCTAGGATTTTGGTGCCCCAGCGTCCTCTTGCAGCGTGGGTCCTCCTCGTCCACCACCACCGCCTCCGCTACCATGTGGTCAGCTGCTTCTCACCAAAGAGAGGTGCGAGCGGGGGCGGAGCGGGAGCTGCAGCGACGTGGAATCTGCGGAGGCGGTGTGGGAATGGGAGTGGCAGAGGCGTGGGAATGGGCCGGCGCGCGTGAGATTGGGTCAGGGGATTCACCCTCAAATCTGGGGCATAGGAGGGGGTGGATAGGGGTCCCCTGAAAATAGGGAAGAATGTAGGGCATCTGATGCAGCTAGTTTTTTTTCCTTTTCCCTAAATTTAGCTATAGAGCACCATACATGACATCTGCTGGAGTTGCTCTAATATTCCAATGCATTTGACAATTTTTGTCTCGTGCTCCTCTATGGGAAATCTGATTCTGGAGCTTGCTGGTTTCTACCTGAAATGAGAAATTTGCTGATTCAAATTCCATTGTTTTTGACCTTTTATTCATAAAGGAAAGTTTGATATGAAAATTGTAATGTTTTCTAATGAAATGCATCGTTTTGTACGAAGTGTTTGTTCAAACTGTCTAAAATGCTTTTGAATAGGTCACTGAACTGTTAGTGTTTTTTTCTGCTAGTATGTCACCATACCACTTTAAGCTTTATGAGGTAGGTATTGAACTTCAACTTACTGTTTTAATGATCATTATTCTGTAATTGGCTATATTAATAATTATGCAGGTAGGTCAGTTTATTGAAACAGTGAAGCAAGAACCAGAGGATGATCTTGGTACTGTACCTTATGGTGGTAGTGTTGTCAAGGCTCCCAAGGTGCTCGCTGATATTGTTGAGGCCATTGCTGCTGCTGTATATGTTGATTGCAAATTTGATCTTGAGAAGCTCTGGAAGGTTTTTAGCTTTTCTTTTTATGGTGTACTACTGTTAACAATTATATACATCCTTTGTAGACTAATATGGCCCCCAAGAAATAGCTGTTAATTTAAAACATAATCTGTTGGTTAAACAATTGTATTTATGTGTAGCATCTGGTATTTTTTTCGTAGGACTTATCTCATATTGATCTACCTACAGTTGTGGAGTTAGGAAACTTTGATGGCTCCTTAACAAGAAAGGAGAATTTTAACTGCATGATATCTGAACCAACATTTATGATCACATACACATACACAGAGATAGATAGAGTAGTTGGATTTATTGGTGGTGATAATGATAGCTGTGTTGTATATGGTTTAGGTCACAAGGTGGCTGTTTGAGCCGATTATCACAGCAGAAACAATAGATGAGCAACCTGTGACTATGTTGCATGAACTATGCCAGAAACATGGGAAGACAGCACAATTCAAGACATGGCAAAAAGGTGGGATGACGGTGGTCAATGTATTTGTCGCTGGGGAGCTGGTTGGGATTGGTACCTCAGAGCAGAAGGTAATTGCTAAGCTCAACGCTGCACGGGATGCATTAGGGAAGCTTGCAGGTGCAAAGCAGCAAGTGTTAACAACTGGGGTTGGCAATGGATTGGGGGATGAGGTTGGAGAGCTTAGGGAGTGCAAACAGAAGCTTAATGAGCAATGCAGCAGGAAGAATTGGCCAAAACCTATCTTTAAGTAAGATACATGACTCCTTTAACCATTTCATTTAGTTCTATTTACCAGTTTTTTAAATGAATCGTTCATGCAAGATACGACACTTCTCCTGTCATGCTCGCACAATTTATGGTGATATACTAGCCCTCCAAAATAGAAGTACCATTTGAATTTCAAACTTTACATTGCTGATTGACTGTAGATAATAAACTTACAAGTTTAATCAAAGTTTTTGATCATTGGAATAGGTCCACTTTACAATGCTGTCTAATCTCTGCAAATAGTCCATTTTATGCCTTGAACTACAAAACATGTTACCACCCTAAACCTACAAACCTGGTTACCTGGATCAATTTACACCCTAAGAACTTGTTTGGCAATACCAAAACCCCTTCAAATCCTTTCTGATTGGTTATTTTAGTATAATTTGTCTCCCAGTCCTAGGGAATGTAGATATCCCTACTTATCCAAACAAACCTTAAGGCGGTTTTGCTAGCAGTTAGCGAACTTCAGTTTTTTCTTATAATGTTGGCTACATTAACATTGATCATTTTCTGTTGGGAATTAAGGTAAGATGATGGAGGATGAAGAGAGTAAAAACAGAATGCAGAATTAGACGGATAGAAGAAAGAAACAGGTCAACGATGTTGATGACAACATCCTGTGGTGGACCCCATAGAAAAATGGCAAAATTTGCTACATTCTGAAATTGTGGTCTTTACCAAAAGACACCGGAAAACGTTGCTTTGCTAAAAGACACTAGTTTGTGGTTATTTGCTGGTGGACACTTCTCCGATCCAAATGAAGTATAACTGATTAGGAGAAACTTCGAAAAATGACCTCTCTACCTGTTGTTTTTTTCCATCTAGTCCGAATCTGTTTCTTCTCTCTCTATTTATTTCTCTTTTCAAAATGAGCCCAAGCACCACTATGTACCAAGGGAAATCAAAAAGGAATTAACAATATGTCATGTGGGGCCGTGTCTATAGCCGCCGCCATCGCCCTACAGCTGCTACCGACAGCAAGGAGGCAGTATCAGGATAGGTTTTGCTAATTTATTAGAGTTTGTTTCCATACGTGAGTTTGTTTCCTTTACGTAAAGATTAGTTCCAAGTTTAAAGATTAGTTCCTATATTTAGCTTGGGTTTGGTTACTAGTTCCAATTTGATACAAATTTATGTTTTTTGGGAGCTTGTGGGAATGTGTTCCTATTTATTGATAGGCTTTTGGTTTACACGGCCAATTGCAGCGAGTGCTTGTCAAAAAGCTTTTGTAACTAATCGTGTAGGGGATTTTGGTCTGTTATTAGGAATTTTAGGTTTTTTTCGATAACAGGTAGTTTAGAGTTTCGGGATTTGTTTAAAATAGCTAGGATGATTAACCAAATTAATCCAAAAATTCTGCTGATACATTCGAATCATTAACCATTTCACAAGTAGTGAACTAAATTTCTTGTTATTAGAACCAATAATTTCAACAAGTTCAGAACCGTTTAATCCATAATCATGGGCAAACACATAAATGTACTCTTGAAAGAGTAGTGGGTAGATGAAATAGTCTAGGAAATTTAAGTTTTTCTGAATACCCCTCGAATTTTTCCATTTGTATTTCTACTTGAATCAGAGAGAGAGATATTTCTCGGTTTATCAAATGGTGATACATAGTGCAATATGTTTGTTCTAATTACAAAAGAGAACAAATCCTTTATTTTTGTAGGCCAATCGCTCTTTTGACTTTGGAATACAGTCTCTTTATCAATATACTGCTTCTTTTACACATTCAATCCATAACATCCTTTTCAATCCAAAATCAAGAATAATTAGGATTTCTAAAAAAAAAGGAATTCCATATATCGGATTAGATAATGAATCGAACTTAGGAATATATAATATCCCATATCGATTTGTTTCTTCTATTTTGTTTGTGTATTTTCACATTTTCTATTGAATCGGATTCAAAAAAAATTCCTTATGGAAACCTATACAAAAGATGATTGAACTTATAGACATAAAGGATATAGATCTAGCTTGACTCCGACCCCCCCAATGCCTATATACTTTGGCAATTCCGCAATGTAGCCTATTCTCTCTCTCCTACAACTCTAGATTGTATGTTCATACGCAATTCTAACTATTTTGTTTTCCAACCAAGCGAATTTTCTGCAACCATGCATGAATTGAGTTAAGCTAAAAAAAGACTTTTGAAAACTAGAACCTTTCGATTGGGAACGGGGAGAGATGGCTGAGTGGACTAAAGCGACGGATTGCTAACCGTTGTACAATTTTTTTGAACCGAGGGTTTGAATCCCTCTCTTTCCGTCCCCTCGGATCATTTGAGACTTTCGAATTGGAAGGAATTCTGACCCCTGGATTTTGTTGTAGATAAATGTACGAAACAAATCCAATTTGTAAGAAAATTTTTTGGATTTTTACTCCCCAGGCGGGATACTTAACGCGTTAGCTATAGCACTGCACGGGTTGAGTCGCACAGCACCTAGTATCCATCGTTTACGGCTAAGGACTACCAGGGTCTCTAATCCCATTTGCTCCCCTAGCTTTCGTCTCTTAGTGTCGGTGTTAGCCCAGCAAAGTGCTTTTGCCGTTGGTGTTCTTTTCGATCTCAATGCATTTCACCGCTCCACCGGAAATTCCCTCTGCCCCTACTGTACTCTAGCTTGGTAGTTTCCACCGCCTGTCTAGGGTTGAGCCCTGGGATTTGACGGCGGACTTGAAAAGCCACCTACAGACGCTTTACACCCAATCATTCCGGATAACGCTTGCATCCTCTGTCTTACCGCGGCTGCTGGCACAGAGTTAGCCGATGCTTATTCCTCAGATACTGCCATTGTTTCTTCTCCGAGAAAAGAAGTTGACGATCCATGGGCCTTCCACCTCCACGCGGCATTGCTCCGTCAGGCTTTCGACCATTGCGAAAAATTCCCCACTGTTGCCTCCCGTAGGAGTCTGGGCTGTGTCTTAGTCCCAGTGTGGCTGATCATCCTCTCGGACCAGCTACTGATCATCGCCTTGGTAAGCTATTGCCTCACCAACTAGCTAATCAGACGCGAGCCCCTCCTTGGGCGGATTTCTCCTTTTGCTCCTCAGCCTACGGGGTATTAGCAACCGTTTCCAGTTGTTGTTCCCCTCCCAAGGGCAGGTTCTTACGTGTTACTCACCTGTTCGCCACTGGAAACACCACTTCCCGTTCGACTTGCATGTGTTAAGCATGCCACCAGCGTTCATCCTGAGCCAGGATCGAACTCTCCATGAGATTCATAGTTGCATTACTTATAGCTTCCTTATTTGTAGACAAAGCGGATTCGGAATTGTCTTCCTTCCAAGGATAACTTGTATCCATGCACTTCAGATTATTAGCCTAGAGTTCGCCACCAGCAGTATAGCCAACCCAAGAATTCAAAATAACAAGTTCCTCTTTACCCAGGAAAAAAGAACCACTTAGAATAGCCAAATAGATTTTATTTGTCGAGAAATGCAAAATGATATGGAGATGACCCTCATTATCTATTTTGGCCAATTGTATTATTTCCTTGTGTATTCCTATAGGGAGTTTTTGTACATGTGTATTCGGTTTCTCTTTTATCATCGTTTAGTCGTTGCCTCTCCTATACTTGGCCAAGGAATAAAATCAACAAGAGAATTTCCAATCTAGTTTCTTCTGTTCCTCGCCACAGCGTCGGAACAACGAGGCGCTGCTCGCCCTCGCTCTTCCACCGGCCATGGCTACGCGCTTCGTTCAGCGCCCTCCGACCGTCTAGTTCAGGGACGTGACGTCTGGGTATCAGAGACCTCTTTCCTTGGCCGTGGTCGCTGCAGCCCTCCTCCTGCTATGGCCGACGACGCCGCCTCCATCGCCTACTTCGTCGAAGACATGCTGAAAGAACTTCTGCTTGGCCAGCAGGAGCTGCGCGACCAGCTCGCCTGCACCAATCGTCATGTCGACGACGCGATTGCTCATCAACAACAAGCCCTCAATGCCGCCCTGGGCCACGGGGAGACCGGTACTACCTCGGGTACGGCATTTGCAGGCCGCGGGAGCACTGCGGCACCTCGTTCGCCGGCGCTGGTATCCAGCCATCTCCACTGCCCCCGCCACCGCACCTACTATCTCCATCTGCTCCCAGCGAGGGTCGCGCCTGTGGAGGAGCGCCGCATTTCCACAAACTCAATTTTCCCACCTTCGACAGCACCACTGATCCCCTCTCGTGGCTCAACTGCTGCGACCAATTTTTTCGGGGCCAGCACACACCGGAAGAAGAGAAGGTCTGGCTCGCCTTGTATCACTTGCTCGTTGATGCGCAACTTTGGTACCATTGTTACGAGCAGGATAATGGCGCTTCGTCGTGGCCTCGCTTCGTCGCGCTCGTCAATACCCGCTTTGGGCTGCCCCTGCGCCATAATCCTCTCGGTGAGCTCGCTAGCCTCACCCGCACCGGGTCGGTTGATGATTTCTGCAGAGACTTCATGCGCCTCTTGTGCCGCAACGACTCTCTCACCGAACACCAACAGATTCGCCTCTTCACGCATGCTCTACAAGACCCACTTCGCATCGATGTTGAGCTTTGGGACCCCGCATCCCTGGAGGAGGCCGTGGGGTTGGCACGGGCCTACGAGCGCTGCGCCCTTTCCACCGCTACCCCGCCGCGCCTCACCATCCAAGGGAGCCACCGGCGACACCCCGGTTGTCGCACGCCTGTCCTCCCGCCGCACCCTATCGCTGGCTGAGATGCAATCTCGCCGAGAGCAGGGTGTGTGCTTCAACTGTGATGAAAAGTTCACCCTAGGCCACAACCACGTGTGCAAGTGCCTATTCGTGATGGAGATCCACGTTGATGACGATGTCCCGCCTCCCGAAGTGGCCGATGACACTGACCCTGCAATCTCTCTACTTGCATTGACTAGCATCCCGAGCCGGCTCAGCCAGACGATGTCCCTAGACGTCACCATCGGCAACAGACACTTCGTGGCGCTCCTCGACTCCGGCTCCACCCACAATTTCCTCGCGGACACCGCCGCCACTTCCCTCGGCCTTCCCCTCGCGCCGCGCCACGGCTTGCACGTCACGGTGGCCAACGGTGACCGTGTCACGGGCTCGGGGATCTGCCATGCGGTACCGGTCCTCATCAGCGATGAACGCTTTGAGTTGGATTGCGTCGCTATGCCCCTGGGCGGCTACGACCTTGTGTTTAGTGTGCAGTGGCTTGGCGTCCTCGGCCCCATTGTCTGGAACTTCGCCGACTTGACCATGCAGTTACGGGCACCGGATCACATGGCATGGCAGGGCCCTGCACCACCCACCGCCGCGCACCCTCACAGCCACCCACGATGATCTCATGCTGGGCCTGCTCGAGGACTTCGCCGATGTCTTCCAGGAGCCACGTGGCCTCCTACCTGTGCATTCCCGGCACCACCGCATCCATCTCAAGGCTAGAGTCAACGCTGTCGTGGTGTGTCCGTATCGCTACACGCAACTACAGAAGACTGAACTGGAACGCCAATGCCATGACATGCTCGAATAGGGACTCATCCGTCGTAGCGACTCGACGTTCTCTGCTCCGGTCCTCCTCGTCAAGAAAAAGGACGGGGCGTGGCGCTTCTGCATCGACTACCGTGCCCTCAAGACGCTACAATCAAAGACAAATTCCCTATCCCTGTCGTCGATGAGCTTCTCGATGAACTTCGTGGCGCCAAATTCTTCACCAAACTGGACCTTCGTTCGGGCTATCATCAAGTCTGCATGCACTCCGACGACATCGCCAAGACGGCCTTCCGAACCCACACCAAGGTCTGCTCGAATTTCTTGTGATGCCTTTTGGTCTCACCAATGCGCCAGCTACTTTTTAGGCGTTAATGAATGAGGTGTTGCAACTGTTCCTTCGTCGCTTTGTCCTTGTCTTCTTCGACGGCATATTGATCTATAGCCCGTTGTGGTCTGAGCACCTCAACCACGTGCGCATGGTCCTCACGACGCTTCGACAACATCGGCTCTTCATCAAGCAATCCAAGTGCTCTTTCGGCGAACCATCTGTGGCCAACTTAGGTCACATCATCTCCGCTGCCAGCATCGCCATGGATGACAAGGTTCGTGCCGTGGCGGATTGGCCTACTCCGAGTTCACCCCGTGCCATCCGCGCGTTCCTTGGGCTCGCGAGCTACTACCACAAATTCATCCACGGGTTCGGCGAGCTTGCCGCCCCCCTAACACGACTACTCAAGAAGGAGGCCTTCGCGTGGTCGACCGAGGCTGCGACTGCCTTCGACCAACTCAAGCATGCGCTCAGCACGGCGCCCGTTCTCCAATTGCCGGACTTCACGACCTCGTTCATCGTTGAGTGCGACGCCTCCGGCCATGGATTTGGCGCCGTCCTTCACCAAGGGCAGGGTGCCCTTGCCTTCTTCAGTCGTCTGGTGACGGCACGGCACACTCACCTCGCTGCATATGAACGCAAGCTGATTGGGCTAGTCCAAGCAGTATGACATTGGCGGCCGTACCTTTGGGGACGATCCTTTGTGGTACAAACCGATCACTACAGTCTTAAATTTTTACTTGATCAGCGCTTGTCCACTATCCCGCAGCACAGATGGGTGAGCAAGCTCCTAGGCTATGACTTATTGGTCGAATACAAGACAGGCCACTCAAATCTGGTGGCCAACTCTCTCTCGCCATGACACCGACGCCGGGGCCTCTAGTGCGGCGTTGTCCTTGCCTCTCTTCGACATCTTCGACGCCATCTGCCGGGACATTGCCGCCGACACCGACCTACGTGCGCGGCGCGACAAGATCGCCACCGGCGAATAACTGGGCAAATGGGGCCTCGTGGACGGTCTCATCACATTTGGTAGCCGCGTGTTCGTCCCTAGACGTCCCCATCGCTGCCAGTAGTTCTGACGGCCGCCCATGATACCGGCCATGAGGGTGTACAGAAGATGCTCCATCGTCTCCGCACAGATTTCCACATGCCCAATGCCCAGGCCGTCATCCAGGACTTCATCCGTGCATGTGACATTTGCCAGCGGAACAAGGCGGAGCAACTCCACCCGGCCTGTTTGTTACAGCCCCTTGGCATACCCTTTACGGTGTGGGCTGACATCTCTATGGACTTCATCGAGGGTCTACCTCGCGTCCATGGCAAGACGGTTCTTTTGACCGTCATCGACCGCTTCTCCAAGATGGCCCACTTCATCCCACTGCGCCACCCGTACACCGTCCCCATGGTCGCCCAGGCATTCTTCAACAACGTGGTTCGTTTGCATGGCATTCTGTCCTCCATTGTCAGTGACCGTGACCCAGTTTTCACTAGCAATTTTTGGGAGGAGCTCTTCCGACTCGTCGGCACCGAGCTCCACTGGTCCTCGACCTATCACCCTCAGTCAGATAGGCAATCGGAGGTTGTCAACAAAATTATTGTGATGTATCTCCGTTGTCTGACCGGTGACCGCCCTTGCCATTGGCTTTGTTGGTTACCGTGGGCGGAATTCGTCTACATCACGTCCTATCAAGCTTCACTGAAGACGTTGCCCTTTCACGTGGTGTACGGCCGGGACCCACTGGGTTTGCAGCGGCCAGACCACGGCTCCACTAGGTTGCCGGCCGTGGAGTTCCTCTTACAGGACCGTGATGAGTTTCTTGTGGAGATCTGCGACCGCCTTGAGCAAGCCTAGCAACACTACAAGGACAGCTATGACAACAAGCACCGTGATGTTGAATTCGCTGTTGGCCAATGGGTTTGGCTCCGCCTGCTGCATCACCATGCCTCGGCGATTTCTTCCCAAGGTCGTGGCAAGCTTGGGCCACGCTACTTTGGGCCATTTCAGATCACATAGCGCATTGTGCGTTTACAAGCTCCGACTGCCGCCTTCGACACGCAGTCACGATGTGTTCCATGTGGGGCTGTGCAAGCCATTCCATGGTGAACCACCGTCGTCCATTCCACCGCTACCTAATATGGTTCATGGTTGGGTGTGCCCGTCCCCGGCATCTGTGCTAAAAGCTCGTCGTGCCCGCGATCGTCTGGAGTTGCTGGTGCAGGCGGCTTATGTGTCCTGGATCGCTCATGAGGAGTTCGTCCTACGTTTTCCCAATTTTCAGCTCAAGGATGAGCTGTTTCTCAGGGCAGGGGAAGATGTCATGTGGGGCCGTGTCTATAGCTGCCGCCATTGCCCTGCAGCTGCTGCTGACGGCAAGGAGGCAGTATCAGGATAGGTTTTGCTAATTTATTAGAGTTTGTTTCTATACGTGAGTTTGTTTCCTTTACGTAAAGATTAGTTCCTAGTTTAAAGATTAGTTCCTATATTTAGCTTGGTTGTTTAGTCGTTGCCTCTCCTATATATAGGACTTGGCCAAGGAATAAAATCAACAAGAAGAGAATTTCCAATCTAGTTTCTTCTGTTGCTCGCCGTCGCTCTTCCGCCGGCCACGGCTACACACTTTGTTCAGCGCCCTTTGACCGTCTAGTTCAGGGACGTGACACAATACATGTAACAAGGGCAAATAGGCATTTTGCAAGTGTTCTCCACTTGAGTAAAAGAAAATAAACAATACAATAGTTCGTGTAGTGTCCACCAGCAAATAACTGTAATTTTAGAGTGCCTTCCAGCAAACCTGCATTTTTGCGATGTCTTATGGCAAAGACCATATGATTTTAGAATGTCCCGGAGCTGATTTTGCCAAAACTTGCAAAATTTGGCTACTCGTGTGGCCAAACCACCATGAGTTTGGTCCCTGTTATCAAAATAACCATCCAAAATGACTGTGGGGTGTAAACTGATCCAGTTCAGTAATTTTAGGGTGTTCAATAAGAGAAGAAGACTGGGTAAATTTGGTATTTCGCATGATGTTGTGGCAAAAGCAAGGATTTCCCCGAACAATGTGGCATTTTTTGCGAAGCCCATGAACTTTGTGGACAATGTGGGTACACCTCTCAACAATGAATCACCGATATGTCACAAGACTGCCGTCTCCGTATCCGATACGCGACCGATTTGCGTATCAAAGAAGTATCGGAGCATTTTCCATTTAAAGAAAAGAAAAAATTGCTAATATGCAGTCGATACGCGAGCGATACGGTCCCGATACGACACAAACCTCGCATCACGCCGTCTCCATGTGGAGCTTGACATCGCTACATCGCCGCCTGGAGCACAAGCTCAAGCTGTCGTGCTGCTGCCTGGAGCCTGAGCTCGTGACCTCTCTAGCCGCCGGTCCCTAGCTCCCTCCTGCTGAGCCGCCGCTGCCAGCAGGTCTCGATGCTGGCTGTGCTGCTGCTGGTTGCGCTGCTGCTAGGTCTCGAGAGAATGAAGGCGAGAGAGACAAAGGGAGGTGGTGGCGCTGCTGGTGGCTAGTGCGGCTAGGTCAAAGAGGGGGATAAAAATCTGCTGCTGACTTTCTGTGCCTGCGTAGGATTTTGGGCTGAAATGGCATAAGCTGCTGGGTAGATTAGCCCATCTCTTTTCTACTGCACTCTTTTCTTTTCTTTTTTCTGTTATAATTGCATGATGGATCTTCTGTGTCCACTACTATGTGGCTTAACATATATCACAGCTGCAATATTTTGAAAAATATGTATATACTCCCCTTATCGCTGTATCCTTGTTTTTGGAAAAATGCGTATTGCCGTACCCGTATCGCGTACTGGTGATTCTTAGCCTCTCATTTTCGTGGCAACGGAGCAATTTATACATTGATTCAGAATATAGACCTTTTCAAAGTTAAAAGGTTGTAAAATAGTATTATTCCTAAGTAAATTCAGTTCAGTTTGTTCCCGTTTTGCATGAAAGTTAACGGCTCTGTCTCTCTGGACTTATCGAAGAGTTAACAATTTATTATTTCATACATCTTAGACAACTGAACAATTATTTCATATATGTAAAACAGAAGAGCCAGTTGATTAATCAATTGCTATGGTTCAAGTCATGCACGTAGTAGTTACTGCTAGTAATATTTAGGTTTTTAGTTTACAAACTACGCTTTTGATGGCCAAAACTATTGTCAAACTGCATACTTCACATGTATTCCTCAGAAGATTTAGCGCACAGAGTCAAAAATGAGATTTACCAAATTTTTCATGACTCTAAGGTCCAACCCAATCCATCTTTTCTTTCTTTTTTTTTCCTACTAGTGCCATGCCTGTGCGTTGCAACAGTATCTGGAGGAAGACTGATTTTAGGGGAACACCGGCATTTTAGGGAGGGTAATTTTTTAATGTGGGAGAAGTGTGATGGTTGGAGAGGAGAAGGATGACTCCGCTTTTACAGTAGTAGAGATACTAAAAAAACCTGATCCATGTGACGGGGCATAGTTTCTTCTCACAATTTTCTACACGTGGTCTATAGTTTTGTAAAATAAAATCTTAATTGTCTTGTTCCCTGATGGTTTTGCGAAATGTGTAATTTTGCAAATTTATCATTTTGATAACCAAAGAGCTGAATTAGATTTGTGCAAATTGTTATGTCTCGTTCTTTTTGGATGAAAGGGGATGATGGATTAGCTTATAGAGATGAATTAAATATTATATATTATAATGCAAAGAAATAGAGTAGAGAATGAAATCTAAGCAATGCTGATAAAAAAAGCTTTTGGAGAAATCATACTTCAAGCATGGCATGAATAATCCGGTTGATAAGCTAAAAAGAATGGGACCTTATTCAGATGGAATTACACAAGCCGTTTTAGTTTGAGTGCAAAACCAACATAAAAAGATACAACATCATTTGAAGATAGTTCTTTCTATTTACCATGCTATGTTCAAAACAGAAGATAATTTTGCTTTGTTTTGATCATGATTCCTTTGAGATTACTGAATTTGAAACCATGGCATACTGCTTTTTTACTCTCTGTGAAGCTGCTTGTTACTCTCTTAACTTATATTTAGTGACACTTTATATTTCTCTATTTAAGAAGCTGGTGAAACTATAGTTGGACTGCATAAGATAGTTATTCCATCATGTTTTGATGTTACCTGGAGACAAAGTTGATTCAATAATTTGGAAACATGATTAGTTAACTCAACCTTCCGTCATGATGAGGAATTATTGTGTGCGATGTGGGTGTTATGGTGGAGCAATACGAAGGGACTGGGAGCATGAGCTGAAGGAGATGGCTTCAAGGCGGTTCCCAGGGCTTGGGGTCTTTCCTTTCCTTGATGAGTGGTCAGGGCTTGGTAGGGTCTTCCTTTCCTTGATGAGTGGTCAGGGCTTGGTAGGGTCTGAAGACCAGGGTTGTTTCTCTCTTTAGTTACTAGCAGGCTTCTCCCTGAGTGGTCGAGAGGGTATGATAGACTAATTCATGATTTCTCATTGGTTAATGAGAGATGAAGCCATATCCTTCCATAGATATGATAACTTACCCCTAAGAAACCTCTCTCCAATACCATGGAAATAGATGATACTAACTAATCTCATCTCATCTCTAAAGTTAACAATTCACCGTGGTGTTACGGTAACCACATGAGCATTACATGGTGCTACAGTAACCGAGCCTAACCTTGGGCCCATAAGTCCATAACAGACACTCGCTCCGTCCACAAATATAGGGTATTTGGAGCTCATCATTTGTCCACAAATATGAGTGATTTTGTACTACTTGTCCCATCAATCACCTCTCATTTAATTTTCTTTCCATCTTACCCTCAATCATCCTCCCACCCCCAACCACCCCTCATTTCATGATGGGCATCATAGTCTTTTCTCTATATCCTTATTCTCTCCAAAAGAACATAAACTCTCTTATTTTGTGGACGGAGAGAGTAGGCTACCATATGTTTGTTAAGAAACATTTCCCTATATAAAGAAGGATTACTCCTAAGAATAATTCAAGAAAGACTAAATAAGTTCCTCCTGTAAACCTCTGTGCACCCGTATTGGTGCACCTTTCTTTGGACTGCCACTGGCTCTGGACCAGGCCATTACAGTGAGGGTGGAAAACTAGTGCGTTGGTTTGATTTGTATTATCACTGTTCACATTGTGCTCTTAAGAGGGGCATTGGTGGCATGAGCTCAGCTTTCAGGATGGGGCAGCAGCTCGAGCTTGGGCACTGGGAAGGGGTGGCGGCATGAGATCGTGCTTTAGGAGAAGGGGTGGCGGTGCGAGCTCGGGCACTGGGAGAAGCGGCGCCGTGAACCCAACTGTCGGAGAGCAGTGGCTGCAGGAGCCGCTCTAGGATGGGGTGGTGGTGTGAGCTTGGGATCCAATAGAAGCGGTGGTGCTTGCTCAAGTGCCAGAAAGAGGTGGCGGGTAGGGCGAAGGGGAAGAGGAAGAAGAAAAAAGAACTGTGGTTGACAGGTGGGGCCCACCTGTCATCTGACTGAAGTGACTGAATGAGTGACAGAACTGGGGTTTTGTGACGTATGTGCCTGAAAATCTGGGGTTCTGTTTCATGCCACTGGGCTTTTGCTGTTTTTCATATGCCACAACATGGTGGCTTATATATGCCATAAAAAGTTCTGCAACAATTGGTTAGCATAGTACACATGAAACATTTGCTGTTCTTATCAGAATTCAATGAGCTACCTAGTGTTATATGAAGAACTGCAAATGTTTCATGTGTATTGTAATGCTAACCAATTGTTGCAAAATACTTTCTTTACGAATATTGAATAGATAGTACATGTGCATATACATTTTTCATGGATCACCTCTACATCTTAATGAATGGGTAGTTCATTGGATTATGCTCCAGGTTAGAGAAGGAAGATGGCCCTGCACATGAAAGGAAGTTCATTTGCTCTGTTCAGGTAGAAGCCGCAAAAGGTAATTTTGTAACAATAGGCGATCCAATGTCGAGGGTAAAAGATGCAGAGAATTCCGCTGCACAGAAAATGTTGGAAGTTCTATTGAAATTTTGAGACCTTCTCTTGTACATGTCTGGTTTACATCTTGTAATCTCCTTGACATGAGTATACGAACAACCGAGGCTTTTTTGGACTATTCCGCTAATTAGTGCAACCATTTATTATACTTGTACAATTGCCTGGAGCCATGGTCCATGGATGATGGCTTGTGTCCAGGAGCTTATCAATGGCGCCAAGTCCTAGACCCTGGAGGTGCATTGTTTTTCAGATAATGGAAGCTTTATTAATCTCAGTTAATTATATCAAACTGATATAATCCTGGTGCATAGGTGCCACCCGTGAGCCATCGATGAACCATAAAAAAGAAGAGAGCTCCAAACTGAGGAAAGAGCGTTGACAACTTACAATTTTGTTTTGTGTTCTACTTTTCCTCTGGTCGATTCCTGTATTCTTAAACATCAGCTGACTTCCGAATAGAGAAGTCACAAAAAACTGAACTCGCTTGTGACACACTACTTTTCCTTTGCTCGTGTATTGTTACAAGCATGAATCTTGATGAATATCCCAAACAAGTTTTGAGTACTATGAATCGGAACATAAGTGCTTGCGGCTGTTTGAGGCAACAGATAACTATAATTCGGTTATCTGATTTTATCTCCTTGTTTTCGGGTGTTTGGAAATGAAGACACGTCCCTGTGCATTCCACGCAGGGATGGATAGAGTAGTTAGGGTTCATTCTTGATTGCTTTTTGTCAGGTTCATGCCCCTGTGTATCTCCCCCTATGTGAGATCGTACTTCACAATATCTGATCAGTTCTTCAACTTATTTCAAAAGGAAATTTTGCTGCCAAATAACTTATTGATATGAAGTGTTCTAAAAGGAGTCCATCTAGATCTCCTAGGCAAACAGGTGAATATTGTTGACATTTAGCATAAAGCATATATTGCACGGGTATGTTGTATTAATTGTTGATTTGTAGTTGTCTGTGTTCTGCAAGCACATACACAATGCAGAGAACCTTTTCTTTAGAACGAAGTGTACAATATTAAATCAGATGTGCATACAAGAAAGCCATCTACAAGCCCTCAAGGTGTCTACCCTCACAACGATTTTGGACCTTATTTTTCAAAATTATGTGTTTACTGTCCCGGTAGGATTGGCCCAAGCTGAAATTTTTCATTTTTTGATTAGCAATAAATTGTTTAAATTCAGCAAAGAATTTGTTCAAATCTAAAAAAAATTCAAAAAAATCCCCCAAAATATTTTTTCATCCCAAAATAGTGGACATAGCGTAAAATATGATTGAAGTCACGTCAAATGATAATTAATAGTGGACACGAGAAGGACGGTGCAAGCACCTGTTGACCCAACCATACTCCATGCACGGTATGCTTACATTCTCATCCTTTCTGTTTGCTTTCAAACTCCAATACTCAACCGGCGCCTTCATTCTGCCTGCGCTGACATTCCATAGTTCAACGCAACATGCATGCATTCTCTTTTCTATTTAAGCTTCTACATTCTCACCAGCCTCCACACACACACATAAGAACAAAATTCTTATAGCTCTAACAAGGGTGGAGCTCGAGCTAAGCGCCTAAGCCAAGCTAAACGCCAGTACCTGTTCGCCCGCCATGGCAAAGATCGCCGCTTTCCTCCTCGTGGCGCTCGTCGTCTCCGCCGCTGCCACGGCCGCCGCCAGCCCACAGCTGCTCCCGCGAGGAGGAGCAGTTCTTGCTCACCAACTCATTCTACGCTGCTCCAAGAAATCCTCGGCCGTCTGCTCGCGGCAGGGAGCCCCGGGCCGACGTGCTGCGGCGGCCAGTGCGTGGACACCGTCACCAGCGGCGACCACTGCGGCGGCTGCAACAAGGCGTGCAAGCACGGCCGGACCTGCTGCGGCGGCCGCTGCGTCGACCTGCTGTTCGACAAGGACAACTGTGGCAGCTGCTCCAACCAGTGCAGCCACAAGTGCACCTACGGCTTCTGCGACTACGCCTAGTAGCTTTTAATCTATCATCATCTATCATCTCATATATCATCTCTAGATGAATCGGATTATGAGTATATATTCAGTATATGAGAGCCCATGTAAAGGCTGGATTAATTTCTATTGTTCAAAAAAATTATGAATGCCCGGTCACCTGAACAAGTGGCATATATGCATGTGAAACAACATGTGCATGTGGGATGGTACTAGATGAGGTATTATAGCTCAAGAGATTTGAAGTTGAAGCGGATAAGACTTACGGTCGGCAGTGCCGAAAGAGTCAGGGCTCAGGGGGGTGTGAAGGGGATGTATGCAGAGAAATCAGTGGTCGAAACGAAATTGAAGAGAAGTTCAATTACTTGGTTTTTCTCTTCGTGTAATACCTACATGTAATTTTCACTGGATTGAGATATTTCTAATATAACGATGTTAACAACATTTGCTGGTATAATATTGGCGAATGTTTTAATCAGGAAGCATTAATGTTTCTTCTAGGCAGTCTCTGTCCCAAAAATGATACATTCGATGGCTGTGGAAATGTGGAGTTCAATCATACCAGAAATGACAATTAATCATGGCAGCGTGAAAATGTGAAAATTTATAAGCCTTCCTCTCAATTTTTTGAAGAGGAAAAGGCTGGAGTTTTGCCTTTTTCTATATTAATAAAGAAGGAATAAAATACATAGCCAAAGTCTCAAAAAAAAAAAAAACTCCCTCCGTCCAACAATATAAGCATTTTTAGACTTTGACATGGTCTTCGATGTACTACTTTAACCAATAATATTTATAAAAAAACTATTCAAATAAAAAGAGTTTCATATTATGATAATTTGGTTAACAATAGATCTAGTAACATCGTTTTTGCGTCATCAATCTTTATATTTTTTCTATTGATAGGTAAAGTTAAAAATGTTTGACCTAGCACTATTTTAAAAGTGCTTATATTTGTGAACTGAAGGAGTAGCACAAAGTGGTTACTCTACATTTGCTCCTATAGGCACCCAGCTCGAGCGTCCCTCTTAATCTTGGTTAATAGGACATTTGGCGACATCCCTCTTTTCTAAAAAAAACTGTGACTACTCATTCCATAATTCCCATGCGGCGAGCATAATCATGAAGCGCAACGGTTTGTTCGAGATTCCCCTCAAAGTCACTAGCATTGTCTACCATTCTGGAACAATTCGGCAGGCGTCCATCTATCCAAGTGGGAACTGTATCATACTCAAAAGCAATTAGCTATCCCCATCCAAATTCTCCTGGAAAACCTGCATCTACGGAGAAGGTGTAGGGTCATCTACACAATATTATGACAGAGGGAAAACCATCAGGTGTGGCACATCCTTGTGTCGCTAACCGTCCACTATTCAATTATATATATATATATATATATATATATATATACATAGTCTTGAATTTCATCGATCAACTAGATGGTCTGTAGTAGTTCCCAGAAGACAGAACACGTTCTCGCACAATTCTTCGCTATTTTGGTGTCTGTATCTAGGGTCAAATGTTGATATTTTGAATCCATTGATTGTCAGTAAGGGCTTGTCTCACCGTCTTGTTTTTCCTTTTCGAAATGAGGTAGATACTTGGTGTGGTGTCATTAGGCCTTTTGTTCTAGCCATGACTACTGCCAGAATTTTGCCATATTACCATCCCCCAACTTGATCTCAGTGGCTGCGTCGAAGAGCCTTCTATCCGTTTCATCATATGGCTATTGCATTGACAATGGTCGCTCATGTGATTTCCATTCATACCAAAAACAGCGTAGTTGAACAACAAGATTACCTAACAAGAGTTACCTAGGCTCCACTTGTTACAGGTGGATGCCAGCGAAGTAGAAGAAACCCGTTCTAGATCTAGGAGGTTTTCAAGAACTCACTCATTGAAATTCGGATATGAGATTCAGAAAAAGGGTGCAGAGGGGATCAGGGGGCTAGGAGGTGTCAACGCTGTCCGGAGCAGCTGAGAGTCAAGGGGCAATGGTGGCAATGTGGCATGCCAGGCCATTATTCTAGTGTAACTATTTTCTGCAGACCTAGACTGTATCCCTGACAAAAGTAAACATATATGGAAGTGTGAAGGCTGACTACTCCTAGAATCTATTTAAAAAAAACAAGACTTCCAATATAGGAATCATACAAAATCAATTTTAAGTAGTATTCTCATAGAAGTAAGTGCATTTTAGGTTCCAGACTTTTTATATATAAACCACAATTTTGTTCTGCTTTATTAAAAGAGTAGTTGCACGAAATGGTTTGCAACAACAAGTTTGAGTTTTTATTTTCATCCTCTCATTCACCGTGAGATTTTTTTTTTGAAATGATTATGCTATCCCTTGCTCGTACATAAGTGCCAGCTTAAATAGCATGATTCTCAAGGTGTTTTACTTCTAAAAATAATCACGGTGATTATTTAATTTAAAACCAAAATTTAAGGTTTTTGAATATGAACTGAAATTAAATCTGATGTCAAATTTTAAATGGAAATTTCAAACAAATTTCTTCAAATTTGGTTGAAATTGTTTTAAAATACATATTTTAGTTTCTAAGAAGAGGAAAATAGAAAAAAGTTATTTGTCCCCTTTAATTTCATATAGCTAAAGTTTTCACATTGATATCAATTTTTTTAAAAAAGAAAATTTTCATTTGAAACTATTTTTTTAAAATGTAGTTATATGCATGTGTATTCAAACGGTTCTCAAATTATTCAATAACTTAGCTTTCTACGCAAACATCATGGGCAAAGGGCGATGGGTGCTAGGGTAAAGTGGTGGAACACATGATAAGAACAACTTGAGGAGAATATGTCCCTAGTTGATGCGAACCAGGTGGTTCCGTCAAGTTAAAAACATAAATTCTTTCATATTTAGAATATTGGCGCTAGATCCGACATGCAAGGACAACAACGTCAGGAAACAAATGAGCATGAGAAAGCACCAAGTGTAATTCTAGAACATGGGGTTCATATTTTTGTTGTTTTTGACGAGACGATGATGTCTGGTATGAAAGTTTTTGTGTGATAAGGCAACAAAAGAGATGGATAGAGTACCATATCCATATGATATGTTCCAGGATATGAGAATTCCATTTTTGTAGAGTAGATGTGGGCTATGACAAATCTGACGAGGACGATTTGAATTTAGGCATGCGAATTTTTATTTCGTTGAAGGAACAGATAAGAACGAGAAAGCACCGTGTGTTCTAGGACATGGGAATTCTATTTTTGTGGTTTTTTGGTGGTAGAGAAGGCATGTGCTGCCATGCTGGGCTGGGAGTCCGTGATTTTATGTTTAAAAAAAACATGGATCTTGTGCTCTCAAAAAAGACACGCCAGGGAAGAGAGACGGGACGGGGACGGGAAAAAGTTGGATTAGAATTAGAAGTGGTAAAGGTGGGTAATTTTAGTATATGTAGCTAGGATGAAAGGTGGTTAATTTAGTGACACTAGTAATCTGCCTGTGCTAATGTTAGGATGGCAATTAAATTTTATAGGTGCAATTAAATTTTATAAGCACATATAAAATACGGTCCTGCAAATCCTTCTCAGCTTTTAGCACATGACAAAAAATCTCAACCGAGTAAACAGCTTGACCATCATGTGGCTTCAGAATTGATAGAGGAACCGGCTTGCGATCAACCCAAATTTTTACCTGTAAAACATGCATTCAAAATGGGTTAATAAAGAATGAACATCATTTCTCTATATCACATTGAAAGAGTGTGTGGATTTAGGGATGGTGGAGGTGGGATAGGGGGTTATCTTTGCCATGCACAACATCAGGTTGTTTTTTTTCAGCATGGGAGAATCATAGGCAGAAAACAACTGGCAATAACTCACTACACTTAGGTTTCACATGGCAGAAAAGCACTAACAGTTCCTCTATTTGACTCTTTGTACTTCGGCAAAAGATAGTTTAACATAAATTCAGTCAGAGCCATGAAATCAGGAGGGCATAGACGAAATCAATATCGGATTATTGGATAAACTATATCCGTTTATCCACCATACCTCATGCTAGGATTAACCAATCAAACCCTGCCAAGACCAAAAGACATTTTGAAATCTTTTGTCTAGAAGAAGTGATGCAGTTTCATCATGACCGACCCGGCATGTAAATATTAAAATTAAATATATTTCTTCAATCTTATTATTAATTTTAAGTTACAATTTACAGCATATCTTATAAATCAATGAATGATCTTATTGTTTATTTATTGAAAGAGAAAAAAGGCATATGACAATAAAAAACAATTTCGAAAAAATCCATTCTGGCCAAAGTTGCCAGCAATGGCAAAGTACAAAATGAGCAGGAGGGTATTTGATACAAATCGTGCCATCTTTTGATCCTGAAGCCATACGAGTAGTCATCCATTGACATAAGGACAAATCTTTCACGTCATCATCATGCTTACCAGCTAAGCGTACACCATCGATCAGCTTGTCAAGATGACAATAGGTTCGTCCGCACTTGGGTCCCTTCCCCGTCGGACTTTAGTAGTGTCTATTCTTAAGACACAGTTTCCAATGCCAGCAAACAAAATTTCTTGTAGGATAAAGGTGTAAGTGCGTTTGTAAGTTGAGGAGCTTAAAGTCGGTAAATATGATACGAATAAGACTTTACCTGCTAATGAGAGTGCCAACAAATCTTTAAGATTCAGCATCTCCTACAATCTGGATGGCAATTTCAATCTTTCCTGTAATTTGTGGTTTGTTGTCCTCATCAGGACCCTCATCAATCTTCCAAACGTATATCCGACCATCTACACTTGCACTGCACAACAAGAAATCAAGTTAATGCATAAGACCGACAAAAAATCAAAAAAATTAAGGAAAGAAACTGTTATTTCTTTTACACAATAGGCGATGAACTCCAAAAAAATCTGAATAGGTGACAGTTCTTCAAGGGTAAAATGCACATAGCTTGGAGGTCCTTATGAACAAATTAATGTTTTATCACTCCGTACACTGTACCTTGCTAAACGATGAACATCCTCAACAAAGAAAGCCATATCTGTCACTGCAGTAAAATTAAAAAAAAAAGTCCAACACAGAAAATCAAATACAGATGCACCTTTTAATGTAATGTCCAAAATTCAGAAATCCACATGGAAATGAGTATATAACCATCTAGAAATCCCCAATGAATTCCTTAACCACATATTACAAGAGACATTTTACACCAAGCAGACAAAAAAATATTGGTGATGACAAATATTCTTTTAGCATTGCTCCATAAAATGTGAATTCACATTGGACGAACATATTATAACAAAACTAAGCCATTTCACAATCATTTTACAGCCTTAACAAAAATGATTAGCCTCTCTATTCGTCCATCTATTTCATCAACATCATGTCATCAAAAGCAAATAATAGTGTATCAAGAAGCCAAAATGAAGCTGTTTTGAAGTAGCATACAACAGGACCAGCTGAGCATGATACATTTAAAAGATACCGCACTCAAAACATAGTATATAAATGTAGAAACAACAAGATCATGCCTCATAGATAAAGCAATATGCCTCACTTTGGATTTCACCACCCTATACCTTTCACATTACCCGGATCATACACATCATTAAATGCCCATTGCCCAGTGATACATCCACGCTACCAAAAACTAACAGATGATTCATCTCCCTAAGTATGCAGTGAATACCTGTGTGTGGCCAGGAAGGAGTGAATGGAGCGCGGTGTTGATGTTTAGCACACAGATGTTCCCGAGTTTCAGCCCATACACGATGTACGTCCTATTCACGGCGATCTGCCAGCCCAACACGAGCCTAGGATCCGATGTGTAGTTGGTGATCGGCGTCACCTCCAGCTGAGGTGGTTGCGCCTCCACCGGCAGCCTCGAGTCAACATCATGCACCGCTTTGTCCCCGCCGCCTAGAAGGTGCCCCCGGGGCATCTTGCTGCTGGTGCTGCTCAGCATCCTCGCCGGTGGCGCTGACGGCATCGCCTGGCACGGAGAGGCCGCCCGGCGCGGGGGTCGCCGTGGAGGGGCCGCCTGCCATGGGGGATGAGAGCGCTGGAAGCCGTGGCCACCCGGCGGCCGAGGGATGAGGGCGCTGGAGGCCACGGCCACCCGGCGCGGACCGGCGCGGAGGGGCTGCCTCGGAGGGATGAGGGCGCGGAGGCGGTGGAGGGATAGGAGAAGATCGGCACGCTGGAGAAATCGGGACGACGTGGCGGTTTACACGTATTGCAGCGCTAATTACAGTGCTAATCCAACTCGTGAGGTGGCTTTAGATCGAAGGATCCAATAGCCAGAAAACAACTGTGTATATTTTTCTAGATGGATGTAGGAAAAAATCAGCTGGTACATTTTATATTAGTATAGATGTGGTAGATTTATCGTCACCAATAGCTTCTTTTTAAGTAGTAGTAAGTAGAGAGAAATATTATTTGCTGAAAACAAATAGCAATTACATAGATTGAAAAACATTTTTTCTATGGTACATTTAGAAGAGGCAGCTCAAAATTGAGCCGTCTCTAATACGCCATTAACACACCACCTATGTTAGCATTTCAATTTTAACCCGTCTTTTTGGTAAAATTTTTTTAACCCACCTTTGACAATGGGATATCAGAGATGGATCAAAATTATAATGGTTTTCAAAGGTGGTTAAATAACCATCTCTATGGATTACAACGGTTTAGGACTACAACAGACGCATACATAGATAGTTGGCAAAATCGCCTCCGATACGGCTTCTGAACCATTTTTTATGGCCTTGTGTCTATTGTCTAAGAGCATCTCCAACAGGGACCCTAAATAGGGTCCCTATTCTATTTTTGAAGTCAGACAAAAAAATTAAAGTCAACAGGGTCCCAACTCGAGTCCTACTTTATGGAGGCCCGAAATCTTCCTCTCAGCCCATCTCCCACGGGTACGTAGGGAGCTCCCTACTCTACGGTTGGAAGTTTTTTATCTCGCGCGAAACAATTTTTTACTCACCCGTCCTGCCGCACCTTCTGCCCTCCATCTGCGCCTCAATCCGAGCCGCCGGCGCGCGGATCCACCCCCTCCGCGGCCGTCCTTCCGCTGTGGCCACGGTGCGCCGCCGACGCCTCCGACACCGAGTGCCGGGACCTCGCGCTGGGTCGCCGCCGCCACGCCGCCGTCCTGCTCCGCTGGGTCGCCGCCGCCGTCCTGCTCCGCCTGGGTCGCCGCCGCCGTCCTGCTCGCCCGCCGCCGTCCTGCTCCCGTCCTGCTCCGCCCGCCTGGGTCGCCCCCTGGGTCGCCGCCGGTCTCCGTTTTATCTGTTGTCAAGGTACCAGTTTGCACTTTGCACTTGTATATTGTACCTTCATTGGATAATGCAAGTGCATATATTTGTATGCATACAATATATTGTACTTATTGGATATGCAAGTGCATATACTTGTATGCATAAATACATCTATATTCTATGTGAAATTTTAGCAAAAGGATACAGATTTAATTTTCTCCCTTTGAGGTTTGGACTGGGCAAATTGACTTTTTAGCCATGCAATATTTTTGCATTTCAACCAAACATGCTAATTCCTTCAGAAAGTAAGCAAAAGTGAATCTCCTGTGCTTTATAGATACACAGATTCTTTTAAAAAATTAATTTTTCTATCTTATCATCATGTTGTATGTAAGTTTTGCTGGTTATGACATTCTTATACTTTTTGTCCTATTGCAGACTTGATTTATGTTTTAATCACTGTTTATACACGCTAGATTGTTGCTACGATACTTTTATGGTATAAATCTATTTTGTTTTAATTTATGTTCTATATGTTTCCTGTCAATTTCAATATGATTCAATGCTTGTCAATTTGAGGTGGATAGATTGCCATGGCTTTTTGAAGGTGATCATTGGACACGAATGATGTCTGAGGATAACTAATGTTGATGATATTTCACTGTCAATGCCCACCTGAAACCTTTGGTACCCAACGTAGTACCCCAAATTAGTAGTGCAAAGTCATCCAAAAGAGCAGGCAACTACACCCATCAGGAGGACATTCAGTTGTGCGTCTCATGGGAAAGCATTAACACAGATCCTGTCACTGACAATGAGCAACCAGGAAAGGCTTATTGGAAAGGATTGCTGATCACTTTCATGCCCATAAGAACTTTGAGTCCGATAGGAGTGCTAACTCCTTGAACACCGTTGGAGTACCATTCAAAAAGAATGCCAGAGATTTCAAGCAATTTTGAAAACTATTTGAGCGTCGGCATCCAAGCGGTATACCATACAAGGAGCTATAAGTTCATTTGTACATTGTAAATTGTCCTAAATTTATAATAAAATGTGTACTAATTTTAGAACTCATTTGTACCTCTCTTTGCCGCAGTTGCTGGAAGCGCAAGCTATGTGGGCAAGGAAGGATCCAAGCAGAAATCCTTCCAATTCACTAATTGTTGGCTCAAGGTGAGGAATAGTCAAAAAATTTAACTTACCTTGATATAAACAAGAGGCCAAGGGACTAGCAACTCTTCAACCATTAACTGCCCAAAATGGTGCACAGAAAGAAGGTACCAATAGCCAATCTCCTGATTCATCAGAGCCAACTTCAAATAAAAGACAATGGGAAGGAAGCAAGCAAAGGAGAAGATGAAGAGTGGAGGGGAAGCAGGAATAATGTAAGGAACTCGTACAAGATAGTATCCTGCAGAAAGAGAAATTGAAGGAAGAGAGATGGAAGGAGAGTAAGATGATCCAGGAGCGCAAGATTCATGTGAAGAGCGCAAGATTATGTTTGAGGAGCGTAAGTTGATGTGGGAGCAGAACAGAAGATCATGTTCTGTGATATCTCCACCATGGATCCAGAACAAAAGACCTATATGCTAGCAATGAGGGCACAAATTGCAGCTCAAAAGGTTGCAGGCATCAATGGCGGTCTTGGTGGATGTAGTGATGGCATGGGTGGAGATAGTGGTAACATTTGAGTGTAGTATGGACTATTTATGTTTGTGCCTTCTATTATGTTAGTTGACCATTTAATTTTTTTGGAACTATTTATGTTTATCGAATCAATTATGTTTGTGGAATATTTTTTTTGAATCATTTATGTTTGTGGAATCCATTGTGGACTATTTTTGTTGGTCAAAGCATTTATGTTATTTGATATTGAGAAATGTTATCAATATTTTATAAGTATGATTGTAACATTCACAATTTTGTAATTTTTTATAGATGGTTTTCTCTGACGATGATGATATCATTGAGCAATGGTGGAGGAAGAGGAGGAATCTGATGATGATGATCTTATTGTATTAGCTATGCTTTGCGACATGGATGATGAAGAGAGGCAGAAGAAGAAGCGTCGTGGATCAGTGCCGGGTCATCAGGTAGTTCGAGGGACATGTTTGGTGTAATTTGCGCATTGTGGCTGATTACTTTGTAGATCCTCCTGTGTACAATGAAAAGTTCTCAGGAGAAGGTTTAGGATGTCCAAAACAGCTATTCTTGCGCATAGTGGCTGGGGTGGAGGCTTATGATAACTATTTTAGACAAAGACCAAAATGCAGTAGGCCTTCTGGGCACTGCACTGCAGAAGGTGGTTGGATCTTCCGCATGCTCGCATATGATGTTCCAGCTGATTCAATGGATTGAAGTTGTAAGGATTGCTGAGAGTACCATGCTAGAAGCTTTTCACCACTTTGTACGGGCTGTGTGTTGCAGTATTTAGTGAGCAATACTTTGAGGGCACCTACCGTTGATGACACTACAAGATTAATAGCTATGAACACTAAAAGAGGATGGCCTGCATGCTTGGTTGCATTGATTGTATGCATTGGAGATGGAAGAATTGCCCAACAGCATGGAAAGGACAGTATTCGGGCATGTGGATGGTCAACCATGATCCTTGAAGCTGTTGCATCTGAGATTTGTGGATTTGGCATTCTTTCTTTGGACTAGCTGGCTCTCTCACGATATCAATGTTTTGCATAGGGTCGCCACTATTTGTCAGAGGCTAACTTCAGGGACTTCACCACCTGTGAGTATATTGTTAATGGTAACAAGTACACTATGGATACTATCTTGCAGATGGGATCTATCCTTCATGGCGACTTTTGTTAAGAAGTTATTAGCAATCCACAAGCAACACAGAAAATTCATTTTACAAAAGCTCAAGAATCAGTGCGAAAGGATGTAGAGAGAGCATTTGGTGTCCTACAAGCTCGATTTGCTATGGTGAGGGGTCCTGCTAGATTTGGGACAAGACACTCTATGGTACATATTAAACAGCCGCTGGTTATCATGCACAATATGATCATTGAAAATGAGCGAGATGCAGATGACGATGGGGGCTATGACTATGATCAAGATGGAGGCAGGTTTGAGAGAGGAGGAGTACCAACGGCGTAATCCACTCGTACTCGATCGAGTTCCTTAAGATTCATCAGGAGATTGAGGATAAGCAAGTGCCATGAGAGACTCGAGATGATCTTGTGGAGCATTTATGGGCACTTCATAGGCGCTAGCTAGTATAATTCGTTGTAGTTTGATCGTAATTTATTTAGTATTGTGGTGTGATAGACGATTTCTATGTGCTATATGATTTATGTTTGGAAAAAAAATTTGAATTTGAATTTGAATTTAAATTGTCTTATTTGAAATCATGAATTTGAATATGGTTTATTATTATGGTTGATAAATATTTGAGTTCGAATTTTAGTGATGTAATATGAAGAATATACATATAGATTATATTGAAATATGAGAGAAAAAGAAATAGGGACTCAGATTTAAGGGCCCTTGTTGGAGTTGGGTGTCAAAAACAGAGCCCCAGAAAATAGAATGAGTCCCTACTCAGAAAGTAGGGACTTTGTTTTTGGGGCTACTGTTGGAGATGCTCTAAGTAGTTGATGCACCATATATAGGTGATGAGAACATACAAGAGCCATTTTTTTTATAGAAGGGGATATATCATATATTATGGAAGTAGGCGATGTCACGCCTCATAATGTAACAACTCAATACACCCCCGATCGATACGTGGCATGCAAACGAACCAGTGCCACAGTGAAAGGTTTCACATGTCGGTAACCGTAGATTAGTAAATTTACATAAAAAAAATACTTCTTTCATTTTGGATTATAAATCTTTGATTTTTTTTAAAGTTAAACTTATTTAAGTTTGGCCAAGTTTATAAAAAAGCAAACAAACATCTATAATGCTAAATTAGTTTTCTTAAAACCATAACTAAATATATTTTTATAATATATTTGTTTTGTGTTGAAAATATTGTTATATTTTCCTATAAATTTAGTCAAATTTAAATAAGTTTGACTTAAAAAATCAAAATGTCTTATAATCTGAAACAGAGGGAGTAAAAAAAAAAATAGAAATCATAAGTTTGAATGTTGTGAGCTTAGAGACACTTATGTCAGTAAGGTTATTTATTTGACTCACAAAATAAATACGTACTGAGTTTAGTAGCTGATTCACGGAATAAATAATGAGTGTTCGAGTTCAAATGTTCAGTGACTTAATTGGCTTTTATAAATCAGTCTAGTCGCCGGCATGAATCTTGGGGAATAGGCACGATGAATCTGCAGAAGTTAAAAACACTGCAGGAAGCTAGATCACATCCTTCAGTCCTCGCATGGTTTTGAGGGTGTAGAACGGAAGGCACATCTATTTATGCGTTCCACGTACGCAGTAATTAAGTTTATGATCATATCATGCCCCACCTTTGAAGTCATCATCAACAAACATGTGTATTTTATGGGTACTGTGCATATGGCGGTGGCCACCATTTTTTTTATCAATTTTACTTGCATTATTTCAGTTCCTCCTTTTCTGGAGCTCAAACTTTTGTTGTCTTCAAGCTGCCACAACTTTGCCGCATGTCTTATTGTTGACACCAACTATCATTAATTGCTTACCCTGTTGTCCTGTAGAAGCCAGAGAGCATCAGCTAATTAACGCCATAGGATTATGTCATTATGCTACATAAACGATGCATGTCCAGAAATACGAGGAATCTTGGTGACATATATACTACTGTCTAATGTAAGAAAAAAACTTGCCATTGTTTAATGTGCGCATTTGATCACTGATTTGTGATTTCTATGTCTTTATGTGTTTGCGAAAAAAAGTTCTTTGTGTCTTTATAAAGCACAGTAAATCCAATAATCAAGATAAATATAGCTAGCCATATGACTTTTATGTATCCAATATGAATATTAAAATGATTTCAATACTACAGAGTTTCAAAATTTTATCTTCATTTGTGTCCAAAACGACAAGTGTTTGGAGTGAAAAACATGCACTTTTTTTTGTGGCATTTGCAACCCACAAACTCCTTGATCTCATATGTACTTCATACACTGTACGTACATGAAACCTTCCATCTGTGTTCTTTTTTTTCAACAATAAAAAGCCGTTGTTATCCTTGCTTTGAAGTTTGAAGTCCCATTTCCCTCAAAAGTCAACTGCATGCTAGAATGAAGCTAGCAACCTGCAGCGCGCCCGGTTGACTTCCTTCCTTCTCCTCTATATAAGCATCCACTTGAAAGACATTCTCTCCACACAAACACACTGCACATCCACTCACAGGAATTCAGCTCCCTTACCCGCAACTTAACGCCTTCCTTGCAACCGATCGAGTCTCTCCGCCATGGCGAAAGCCACCGTCCTTTTCCTGGTGCTCGCGGCCGCCGCAGCCATGGCCACCATCGCTGCGGCCGCCAGTCCAAGCAGTGTTCCGGTAGGGAAGAGTCGGTTCTTTCTGCTGCAGCATGGCGCCGATCCCTACTACCGGCCTCTCCCGTCGATGTACGACTGCACCAAGAAGTCGGCCGCCGTCTGCCTCGCGGCAGGGAGCCCCGGGCGGACGTGCTGCGGCGGCCAGTGCGTGGACACCACCACCAGCGGCGACAACTGCGGTGGCTGCAACAAGGCGTGCAAGCACGGCAGGACCTGCTGCGGCGGCCGTTGCGTCGACCTGCTCTCCGACAAGGACAACTGCGGCAGCTGCTTCAACCAGTGCAGCAACAAGTGCACCTATGGCTTCTGCAACTATGCCGAGTGACAA
Source organism: Oryza meyeriana var. granulata (assembly GCA_003991445.1). NCBI lineage: Eukaryota > Viridiplantae > Streptophyta > Magnoliopsida > Poales > Poaceae > Oryza > Oryza meyeriana. The sequence continues at coordinate 34,997 of RYFJ01002954.1, read as the reverse complement.
CGACACTCGAAGCGATCAAGCTGTGCGTAACATATACGTACAGCCCTACTCTACATCAGACTTCGGAGGAAAATGTATCATGTAAACACTACAAAAAATATATATCACGAGAAGTTCACGGGCAAAGATTAATGATATCATGAAGATGATCTTACTTCTGTACACAAATATTTGCCCAAGATTAAATTAATAAGAATTTTTTTTTGCGACCTCGTGTTTTTATTGTAAAAAAAGTCACGTTCTAGTTCTATTTCTGTAATCATGTATCACACTCACGGCCTAAAAAAAAAAAATTCAAGAAGTCAGCTCATGAAAATAGTGACGCTCATGTGTCACAACTGATGGCCTCTGAAAATAATGATGCACCACGGAACTCAATAAAGCACCCTGCGTCCCCCGCTCGACGCCTCGAGCCAGCTGGCCCGCCAAGATACCCCACAGTGCACCGTTGGTTCTCGGTAACATGGCACAACAGTGGCGGTGTTGGAGAAACTAAATTACAGTGTTGACTAAAATTGATTCACTGAGATTAATCCCCTTAGAAATTCAATCACCTATGCGGAAATTTAATTCTAATCACTGACCTGCTTGTGAAGCCATCTTGATTTAATTTCTTCTTCTTCTCTGCTTCCTCTTCTTCTTGATGCTTCTCTGTATGTGTGCGCCGACGGACGGATTGATGAAGACATAGAAGGACCTCACGAACCCCTTCTAGTGCGTTTTGTGGATCGGGCACAATTAGGGTTTGTAGTTGGAGACCGAGCGGCGTCCCGTTCTTCTCCAATTTCTCTTTTATATATGTGCACTAGTGGGGCTCGGGGGTTTCCTTCGGTTTAGGAAGGTTCGTTGAATCCACCGATCACGGATTCTATCTCTTTATCTTATCTCTAAGCCGATAAAACAACCAACATTCTCCCTTGATTTGAGAGCTTAATTAATTTCTAAGTCTATTAAGTTAAAATACGCTCTCTCAAGGCAATGTGTCATAACAACTTTAAACGTCATTAAGACTACAAGACCTATAGTTCACTATAATACTTAAATAAACTCACATCTTAAATTAGCCGGTGTTGATTGAAAAATTAATCCCCTATTTCCAGGATCTTAGTCAAAGGCAATCACTTAATTCCCATGCCGGCTACAATGTTCTTTAAATAAGTTGGGAGGTAAGCCTTGGTTAGCGGATCCGCAAGCATAAATTTAGTATTTATGTGTACTCAATCTTAATTGTTTGATTCTGGACTCTATCTTTCACAACCATGATATTTAATGTCAATGTGTTTGGCAGCTTCACTTGTACTTGTTTTGTTTCTCGTATAGATACTGCAGCTTCATTATCGCAGTTATATAACAAGTGGTCTCTCCAATGCGTCACCACTTTTAATCTTGGGATGAAATTCTTAAGGCCATACGGCTGCCCCGTCGCATGGTAACATGCTACAAATCTGCTTGCATTGTCGACGATGCAGTAAGCGTTTGTTAGAGCTTTTTCCACGAATAGCTCCTGCCCGGCAAGGTGAAAATATATCCTGAAGTGGAATTTCTTTGTGTCTACCGCAACCCCGCGAATCAGCGTCTGAATAGCCAGAGGACTTCAAGTCTTATCAGACTTTCTGTATGTAAGCATGTAATGTTTAGTTCCTTATAATAACGCAGAACTTTCTTTACTGCCTTCCACGTGGTCCATTCCTGGTTTAGACAGAAATCTGCCAAGCATTCCCTGTGACGAATGCTAAGTCTGGTTGCGTACAGACTTGTGCATGACACTCAAGTCTTCCGACAGCTGAAAGCATAAGGTACCTTGTCCATTTCTTAGATTCTAACTCATTTCTTGGACTTTGGAATAATCCGAATTTTATCGCCCTTCATTATTGGAGCAGGTGAAGAGGCGCATTTACTCATATTATATCTTTCTAAGATTCTTCGAGATGTGTTAAGCTTTCTGAGATAGTCCTAGCACTCCTTTGGACCTGTCCTCGGTGAATCCCAATGCCCAAAACATAAGATGGCTTCACCGAGATCTTTCACTATCCAAACTTTGATGACAAGAATTCTTTAGTTTCTCGCAGCAGGTTTCTTATCGTGCTTGCTAATAAAATGTCATCAACATTAGAGTATTAGGATGATGAATTTACCACCTTTATATTTAAACATAAATACAGTTGTTCCACCATTTCATGTCTCGCTTAAATCCGAATTGTCTGATGATCTGAGTCGAATTTAAGGTTCCATTGCCTGGACGCTTGTTTAAGTCCATAGATGGATTTATTAAGCTTGCATGCTAAATGGCCTTTTCTTCCATAACAAAACCTTCCGGTTGTGTCATGTAAACATTTTCTTTTAGGTCACCATTTAGAAATGCAGTCTTTACAATCCATCTGATGGAGTTCTAAGTCCAAAGTGAGCCACTAGCGCCATGACAATTCTGAAATGAGTCTTTCTTAGAGACCAGGAGAAAAAGTTCATTATAGTCAATTCCTTCTCTCTGTGAAAACCCTTGGCAACTAGCCTTGCTTGAATCGTTTCGATGTTCCTCTAGAGTCAAGCTTGGTTTTGTAGACCCACTTACAGCCTACTGGTCTTGGACTCCTTTAGGAACTCGTACTACTAAATCCCATACTTTATTATGGCTCATTGATTTTAGTTCATCTTCCATAGCCTGAAGCCACTTAGATGAATCCTTGCTGTTTATTGCTTCTTTAAATGAGGTGGGATCGTCTACCTTCCCCATGTCTTCTTCATTCATGTATACTTCATAATAATCAGGGATGGCAGATCTCCTCACGCCGCTGTGACCTTGCTTAATTCTTGAGTTTCATTGTTTTTTTTTTTGTCACTTATCTGTATTGAGGTTGAGGATCTTCATGTGGAGGTTCTTTCTTCATTATGTGTCACTTCAATCTGTTGAGCTCATCATCATTATTACTCTCAATGTTTTCTTCACAGAAGGTTTGTAGTACCAGACGGTCCAGAATTACCCGTTGGCGTGCTACATCACGTGGCACATTAGAAATTATGGGGATGTTCTGAATAATTGGAATATCAGTCTCTCGGATTTTCCGGAGTTTGAATATTGCCCGAATTTTCCTCAGATTAATTCCCTTGTCTGTGAGCTGCCCCATTTATTGTCCTCAAGAAAGACAGCATGTCTAGGTCTCCACAAATTTAGTAACCCGATCTGGGCAATAAAATCGGTAATCCTTTGGATCCTCGGGATAACCGATAAAATACAGCTCACAGTCTTAGGATCTAATTTCTTTAATTGTGGATTAAATATTCTGGCTTCCGCACGACAGCCCACACACACGTAAATAATTGAGTGTCGGTTTTCTTCCGGTCCATAATTCATAAGGGGTCCTTAGGTACTAATTTACTAGGCACTCTGTTGATTATGTGTGCAGCTGTTTTAAGTGCTTCAATCCACAGCTTAGGTGACAGAATAGAGTGATTCAGCATACTGCGCACCATATCCATGAGTGTGCGGGTTGCGTCGTTCTGCTACCCCATTTGGTGCTGAGGTTCTCCAGGCATGGAATATTTGGGCAATAATGCCCATGTTGCTGGAGATACCAAGGCAATGGACAGGAATTTTGCCCAAATGGAGCGTGTTTCCCGTAGTATTCACCACCGCGGTCCGATCCACAATTTTTAATTTAGCATTATGCGCAGATTCTCCACTTCAGCTTTTAAATATCTTAAATTTCTCAAGAGATTCGGAATGGTCGCTTATGGGGTAAATTGTAACCATGAACGGGAATAATCATCTGTGAATGTTATAAATGAAAATCAAATCCATCCACGATGTCACCGAACGGTCCACAAATATCAGTGTGAATTATTTCTAGTGGACTTGAGCTCCTAGTGGCTCCTTTCTTTATGTTTTAGTGAATTTTCCCTTAATGCAATCTATGCAATGATCCGCGTCAGAAAAGTCTAGGAAGGAGTATCTCTTCTTTATGAGACGTTCAATTTCTCCCCCTAGAAATATATGGCCTAAGCGACAGTGCCATAATTTCGACGACGTCTCATTTGTCACATTCATTACTTTATCATTGCAGGCATTATTAACATTCAGGACCATATCATCCAAGGAGAGAGCAAGAATAGCTTATCTCGCACGAAGGCGAAGCCAATCACTTTATTATCATTAAATGTAACATATTCCTCTTTGAAAAATGGCAGTCATAACCAGTTTCTGTCAACACTCGAAACAGAAATGAGGTTTTCTCTTAATTGAGGAGCAAATAAAACATTATTCAGAATTAAATTGTAGCCACTAGGGAGTCTAAGTGCTAGGTCTCCAACGGCCTTTCACTTCGATCTCCGCTCCCTCAGCTACTCTTAGGATTCGCTCCCCTTCTGCTACCGCCTGGACAGTAGTCATCCCTGCAATGAGTTACAGACGTGCACAGTGGCACCTGAGTCAAACCACCAGGTATTAATGGAGAAATTCAGAGTAAAAACTCCTTAACATTTGATTATTTCATCATCTCATTTATACCTTTCTTAGCTAGCCACTCTCGGAAGCGTGGACAAATGCCTCTGCCAATGTCCATCTTTACTGCAAAAACTTGCAATATGGACTTTGCAGTGGTGGAGGCAGCTAAAGCTTGAGACTGAGGATGCGGCTTTGCTTGAGCAGTGTTACTCCCTCCAGACTTATGAGGGTGATATGGCTTCTTTCTGCCACTACCCGAGCTTGGCCTTGATTTGTTTCCTCTTGCCTTAGCATGGATGAGGTTGAGCTGATCTTTAAGTTTCTGCTTGTCAGCCTTTTGTCGCTCTTCCTCTTCCACTGAGTGGGAGATCAATTCTGCTACGGTCCACTCTCTTTTCTGAGTATTATAATTAATCTGAGGGACTATAGTCAGGACCAAGAGAGTTCAATATGAAATGCACTAAAAACCTCAGACAATTCATGTCCATGGTCTTTAGTGTATGTGCCATATGAGTCATCTTCAAGGATGTGCTTTCTTACACCACCTTTGCCATCATACTGGCTGGTGATCAGCTACTTATTAAGGTACTGGCATGGCTCTTAGATGAAGTCTTAAAGTTCTCTTCAATGTTTGCCAAGTACGTCTTAACATCGTTTGAGTTCGTAATCCCTCCAATAATTCCTGGAGCGATAGTACTCTTGATGTACATGAGAGACATTCTGTTGGGACTTTTCCCAAGAGGCTACTTTTTCTCGTAACTCCACTTGGTATTATCATAATCTTCCTGACTCATTTCGTCAGTGTACTTGGGCTCCACAGCGGGAGTCCTCTCTTAGTGCTAATCATAGTCCAACATGCCAAGATTCAGTAGCACATCGTTCTTCCACTCAGCGAAATTTGTTCCATCAAGGGGTGTCACAATTTTAAGCTGCCCCAATGCTGAAAATAACCAATGGAAAAAAATATTAGTAAAATATTGCATATGATTAATTTGCGTTGGCTCAATTAATCACATGCGATGATAGGCTCCTTTTCTAAATTTAATCACCGTTGGGCAGAAAAAATTTAGAAAATATATGAAGTGACAAAAAAAAATAATCCTTAATTACATCACCGTTGGGCAGAAATAATTAAGGAAATAATATTATTAATTTATTTGACATGAAATTATAATTAACGTTGGTCAAAAATAGTTTCACATCATAAATATTCTCTAGCAAAACTTCCCGTTGGTTCCATTCAGCTAGAAATAATTTTCAGAGTGCTTAGAATAATTTTCCATAATTTTTCAGCATTTTTAATGGCCAAGAAAGCATATAAAGGGATTTCTGTAAATAACAAATGAATAAAACAGTGGGAATTGATTTAATTTCAAGCGCGGGCGCGGGCGCGGGCGCGGGCGCCCGGGCGCAATGCGCGAGCGCGGGGCGCGGGCGCGATGGCGCGCGGGCGCGAGGCGCGGGGCCCGGGCGCGAGGCGCGTGGGCGCGAGCGCGGGCCCGGTCCCGGGCGCGAGGCGCGAGCGCGAGCGCGCGGGCGCGATGTCGGCCGATCCGTTCGATCCAGATCGAACGGCTACGGCCATCCCCGCATCTGATTTTGTTAGCGCCGTCCGATTCAATCCGACGGCTGAGATCATTTTTCACCGGGTCAAAGCCATCGGCTGTCGGCGGCCGAACCCTAACCCTATCCCCGGTCGATCCCCTTTTTCTCCGCGTCTTCTTCCCGACGCGCCCGACGAGCAAGCGGCGGCGGTGACGGCGACGAAGCGCCGAGCAAAGCAGCGGCGACGACAGCCAATACCCGTCTTTCCTCTTCCCCTTCCCACCCCAGTTTTCCTCCCCGTGCGCAAAGGCAACACCGAGGCGAGCCTCGGTTCGGCGCGCCGAGCGACGGCGCGAGACCGGTCTGAGGCGGCGGGGTGGCTTAGCGGCGGCGCATGGCGGCGTCGTCCTGCGGTGAGGCGGGGAGGGAGTTCCCGAGGCATGCACGCGGCGAAGCTGATGCCCGCGCAGCGACAACGGCGACGCCTATTTCCCGGTGAGGTCCGCGCGACGCGAGGTGGCAAACGCGCGAACTCCCGGTGATTTAGAGCTCAAAATCCAGGTAACTCTCAATCCGGACTTGAAAGATTTTATTGATTTGGAGATTTAGGGTTTCTACTTGATTGGGAATTTGGGGATTTTGATTTTGCCGAATTAATTGATGTTGGCTTCACTAAGGGATGAAGATTTTTTGGGATTAAATTCTAAGGGGCTTGGCTCTGATACCACAATGTTGGAGAAACTAAATTACAGTGTTGACTAAAATTGATTCACTGAGATTAATCCCCTTAGAAATTCAATCACCTATGCGGAAATTTAATTCTAATCACTGATCTGCTTGTGAAGCCATCTTGATTTAATTTCTTCTTCTTCTCTGCTTCCTCTTCTTCTTGATGCTTCTCTGTATGTGTGCGCCGACGGACGGATTGATAAAGACATAGAAGGACCTCACGAACCCCTTCTAGTGCGTTTTGTGGATCGGGCACAATTAGGGTTTGTAGTTGGAGACCGAGCGGCGTCCCGTTCTTCTCCAATTTCTCTTTTATATATGTGCACTAGTGGGGCTCGGGGGTTTCCTTCGGTTTAGGAGGTTCGGTTGAATCCACCGATCACGGATTCTATCTCTTATCTTATCTCTAAGCCGATAAAACAACCAACAGGCGGAACCATCACCATGTCTAAGCACGTGGTCGAAGCTTGAATAGAGACTACGCCTAAAAACATCAATTGATCTAGGTGTGGCTTCAGATTGGTGTTCACGTGACTCATCTTCATGGATGTTGAGATGGAGGCATCGAAGGCAGCAAGCTGTTCACTAAAATAGTGTTTGAGCTGCCACTACAGGTATTAGAAAGCTGCCTTACTCATAAGGGTGCATGGTTCGATACTGCCTCTCCTCCTCCTCGTCCATTAATTATGTTTTGATCTCTATCGACTTCTTAAAGCAATCTAGTTAAATCTAGAGCTCAACAATGGCAGCTGCCCAAGCTCGACATTAGTTGGATCCAGAACCCAACAAAGCCTTGTCGCTGACACTGTTTTGTTCTAAATGTTAGGGAGGGAGGGCCAAAAGTCCTTGTACGCAAACATATGCACATGGTATGTCCGAGTGTGTTGCCTATGGGACCCCTGCCCATGTCAGGATGGTTTCCAACAAACATTAGTTTTTGTTTGGATGGGCCGGGATTGTGGTGGATCACATCAAGGCCTTAAGGATGACATGTAATCTGTAAAAGCTTTTGTATGTTGGAACCAACTTAGAATATTAGATATTACATAGAAAAATATGATAATACTTAGCTCTTTCTAGTCAACGAAGCCATGTGCAAAAAATGCAGGAGCTCGCGCGAAGTTCCCATGTACGCCTAACATCACTCACATAGATATAATGTGGAAAACTATACACCGCACTTCCATACTTCTATGACAAATTCCTAGTGACGACTAGGCAAAACGTCACTAATCTATGATGATTTTTGCATAAATTGTCATAAAGATCAACCCCGGGCGATTTTAGTGACGAATTTAACTTGTCACCATAAAGAATGGTCATGGCGGCAAACAAAATAGTCATAAATGAGGCATAATTCGTCATAAGAGTTTGTCTAGCACAAAGTGATGAGACATAATTCATCATAAGAGTTGGCTAGCACATAATAACGAGGCAAAATTCTTCATAAGAGTTGAGCTAGCAGGCAGTGACGAAGTATTTTTTTTTCATAGAACTAGCTAGCCATAGTTGTCATGAGGTCCTGTATGTAACTATGAGAAAACAAAAAGGGGATAGTTTGACCAATGTTCACATGGATTGTGTGCATCTGTCTGGCGTTTGTTGTTCCAAATCAGCATGCGTACGTATACCCAAATTTCAGGTTATGTATATCCGGCACTTTTTCTGATGACTGCACCCAATATTTCGGTGTTGGTTGTATCATATGAAAATCGAGGGTTCGGTGGAACTTCCCACTGTCTTGCTCCCTCTCTTGGTCCATGGTGAAAGTCGAAGAGAAGTTTATGCTCTCGAGTCAAGGAGGTGCCATTGGTTACCGTCGTTCCCTGAGTGAATACATGTTCCCAATAGTTTATTCATCCATAAATACCATGGGTGAGACAGTAAATGGTTCATTCATCGATCTAATTCCATTTGAAAACTCTTGAGTGAAGAAGGAGCACGAGGAGAGCCATGAATAACAAGGGAGGAGTGTAACACCCCCACCCTGACACCACCTACAATGACACCAGAGAGGGAGCACCGCAGAAGATCGGTGTGAACCAACTCCCACGGAACCGCGTTGCTGGTATCAGTCCCAGGAAACCTTGCTGGTACCCGTGGTTAACCAAGATGTACCATAGCAGCTATATATATATATATATATATATATATATATATTATACCTTTATAAGTTACAGCTTTGGGCAAACCCTGAGCAGCAACCTTCAAACAGAACAGCAGCAGAGGAACGACAACGCAGCGAGAACCCAATCCACAAGCAATGGCTTGGGATTAGGAACAAAACCCTAATCTTCACTTCAACTTCAGTCTTCCTGAAGGAGGGAAAAAAATAATGGATTGAGTACATACGTACTCAGCAAGTTATGGGAATAGTGAGTCATGCAAGTCATCAAGGAGGGCTAGGGTTATTTCGCAACCATTTTATTTTCACAATATTTTCCAAAACTCTAGGTATGGGTTGATCTAGGTGTAGCCGGAAAGAGTCTCTCGCCTCGATCCTATCCGCGAATTGCTTTGCAATAACTCAAGCGGACGGACATATTTTAATTGGTTGAAGTTTCTAGTCTAGTCTATCGCCTGTCGGACCACGACAACGGTTTAGTTTATATCATCTATTAGTTTATTTTTACTTTCGTCCTCTTCAGGACCAACTCTTATCTCATATTTCTTCTATTATTTTCCTTTCACTTTCGTCCTTTTCAGGACCTCATTCATCTCATCATCTTGACTTTGGCTCCCAGAGCCATTATATTACCAACACACCGCTTCTGCTCGGGAAGCCTAATCTATGATGCCATCTGACATCCCGATCCACACAAGACAGTTTCAAACCACGTAATGTTCATCCATCAGCTGACCTGGCCGATTCTGGTAACGGTACCTAACCCCAAACATGCTTCACAAACCTTTTATGAAAACAAAGCTAAGCTAGAGGAATCACTTCACATCGCCCTTGACTGTGGGCACGGCTGTTCGAACAGTTCAATACTCCATAGAGGTGTACGCTTTACCCACACGACGCGAGCTTACTTTCTGCACTTGTTAGTGGGGGAAGTTCACGACAAGGCCTTTCAGAAGTGTCTTCAGGATTGCCTGAAGCCAACTGGACGAGCCCCAGACCAAGTACTGGGCGTGTCCCAGACTCCTCGTACTCAGGATCCTGTGGGTGCATCTCATATTACCACCCTAGCTACTCCACGTCCAAAGGCAACCAAGCCAACCCTAGGTCTACTAATTATTTGGCCAGGGATGTCCCATTTCACCTATGTGGTCGCACTGTATTATGGTCAGTGCAATTCCCCAAGGAATCGGTCCTTTTATGCGAATACAAAGTGTCCCTGCCTAGGCGATCACTTTGCATCATGAGTTTTCGCAAACATTTCTTATTTCGCAAACATACCGACACTGCGTGTCAGGTCGAAAAGGTTTTGTAAGCCCAGGTTTTTCCCTTTTGACAACACATGTGATTTGGGTGAAACCGTTGATACCCATGCTCATAGAGCACGGATACTGAGGTAACACTGAGGTGAAGCGACAAGGAATATGATTTTTCAAGCTACAGGTGATTGCAACTACTAGGTAGGTTCATCGATTCGTCGCGCGAACCTAGGCCGAATCATTTTAACGTGCAGTGAGAGAGAAAGGGAGTAGGGACCACATGTCAGAGAGAGGGATGGTTTAAAATTCAAGGGACCCATTTGTTATTGACAGAGATAAAAGAGGGTCCACATGTCATTGAGGGAGAGAGAGGGATTAATTAGTTTTCAATGGTGTCGGGCCCATTTGTCGGTGTCCGGAGGGGATTAGGGGTGTGGGGCCATTGTTAGAAAGGGAAGGAAGGCCGAAAAAGAGAGAAGGGGCAAGGTCGCCTTGTCGGTGAGAAAAAGGGAGAGAGAGAGAGAGAGAGAGAGAGAGAGAGAGAGAGAGAGCTGCTAGGAGGGGAGATCAACGGCGCTCAGCGCCCCGAGTGGTGCTGGTGAGATAGGGGGAACGGGCTACGGCGGCGAGGAGCGGAGGCGATGGGGAAGTTGTTGAGTGGCTTGGATGGGGCAAGGAGGCCACGATGGCAGCTGGCGACGATGACCCGAGGGTGGGAATGGGGAATAGAGCTCGCGAGGCAAGGCCACCGGCGGCGAGGAGCGAGGTTGGTCGGGATGGCTTCGAGGCTTGCGGTGATTGAGAGAAGGGGAGAGGAGGAAAGGGGAAACGGAGGGAAAAAAAGCTCACCGAAGAGGAAAGGATTGGTGGCGGTGGCACGGCCGCGTGAGGTACGAGGGGAAGGGAGGGAGGGCCACTGGGATTTATAGGTGTGCAGCAAAGGCGGTGGCACGAAGCACGGGGTGAGGGGGTGGCAATGGCGGTGGCGCGAAGCTTGGGATGGTGTCAATGGCGATGGCACGAAGCACGGTGGTGCGACAGCTTGCAGCAAGAGGTGGATGGGTTCTCGGGCGGTGGGTTGACGGCAGGAAGGTCGAGACGGTCGGGTGGTGCCGGGCGTGGAGAGCCGTGCACGCTAACGATGTCTCGGGCATTTGCCCAAGCATGTGGTGATCGTGCGGTGAGGGACGGAGGGAGGAAGACAACGACCTGACGTACAGGGCCCGAGCATCGGGGACTCGGTGTCCGCAAGCTAGGCGGACGGGTGGGCCTGGCGAGCAACTGTGGGGCCCGATTGGTAGTCAGGTGCGGGCACGGCGCGCGTCCTGTGGCTGTCAAGTGGGCCCTTGCGGTCTGCCGCACGTCATGTGGCTGACGGGTGGGGCCCCGCTATTAGGGGGCACGAGGGTGAGGGAAGAGGCCGAGGGGCCAGCGGGGGATGGGCTGAGGAGAGAGGAGGGGCGGCCCATGGTGAACAGTGCATTTTTTCTTTTTCTAGGGATTTTTCAGGATGATTTCAAAGGGAATTTGAATGCAAATTTGAATCCAATTTGGTATTTGGACTTGGGCAATTCTCCAGAATCCAAGGAGTTCTAGGTGTACGTACTTGATATATATATATATATTTGAATATGAGTTAGAAATTTTTTAAAAATGGGCTTTTGAGGGAGGAAGGGAAAGGAATTTTTAGGCTGTTCCACATTCAAATTTTTGAATATTTGAGCAGAGTTTTTGAGGGAAATTTTTTATGGGAAATCGAGCAAGGAATTTTGATTTTCTTGGGAGAATAAAACAAGGGAATTTTATTGGATGGTTTGAGAGCAAAATTTGAATTGTAAAATTTGAATTAAACTTTTGTATCGGGATTTTGATTAGGGGAATTTTGGGTTATCAAGGAGGGGTAAATTGAGATCTCGGCACTTAGTCCTTAGGCACACACAGGATCATCGAATTTTTGGAATTAGGGTTTTTATAAAATAGTTTTTTAATGACCCAAAAAATCAGGGCGTGACAAGGTGGAATTGCTGCTGGGAGTCGCTACGGAAAGATAGCCAATACGTTGTAATGGGATACTAGTGCCATACTCGTACATTGTAATGAGATCTAGGGGAATACAGATGAACGTGGTTTAGTTTTGTAGGACCGGGATGGCGTCGATCAGGGGGGAATGATCGTCGGTCTCTTTTTCAAAACACCAGAAACAAACGCATAATGGAAATAATAACAAATGATATAAAAATTATTCTAATATCACTAGAACACCGAACTAATCACCATAATATGCAAAAGACCCAAAACAAGCCTTCAAGTGCCAAACAGTAAAATAAGTAAATCCATTCCAAACAAAAATTGTTAGAACTTCACCAATTTAAATCCATTTGATGTGCAACTTGATACATAAGTTCTAGGCATAGTCTAGGTTCAATTTTAGCCAAGAAAAATGACAACTAATGGATGAAATTAATGGGATCTAAGCAAATTTTAATCTGAACGAAACCTGATGGGCATGCATTAAAACCTAGATTAATTAAAAACTAGCCGATGGATCTAAGCCAAACTTGGTGGGTAGAAACTAGACATCATTGCGAATTTAAGATAAAAACTGCATTCAAATCCAATGGTTAGATCAAAATCTAGAACCAATATAAGATCAGAAAAAAACCCGCCAAAACTTACCATACGCAAAATCCGAATTGAAAAAAGAAATTGTGGATCAATTTGCTGAACTTTACTCATCAATTTATGTTCCAAAAGTTCCTACAAAAGCACCCCATCTCTTTTAACTCTTGTTCTCTCCAACCCTAAAAAGAACAATGATAGACCATTTCGCGTGACGGTTCCCTACCGTGCTCTCCATTCGTTGCTTTTTTTTCCTAGTCACCAAAATAAGTTGTGTAGATGATTCATAGTATCTCTCTGAAAAAATAATAATGTCGAGTTCGATCAGTGACTTGATATCATGTTCTACAAATAATTAGCCAACTGCCAGCATGAATTTGGGAAATAGGTACGATGAATCTGTAGAAAGTAAAAAACTTGTAATTGCAGAAAGCTAGATCGTATATCCTTCAGTTGTGGCATGGTTTTTCTTGGAAAAATAAGCACATGTAGATTTAATTTATTCTATAAATAAATCATGACATCAATCGCATAAGCTAGCAAAATCATCTCATACAATCTAGACATGTATGCAATAGAAAAATACATGAATAGATTAAACACGTAAAACATGAAAAATACGTACCGACGATTCTGTTCAAAAGAAGAGCTCGGAGCAGATGCGCTCGGAGCAGTAGCATGCACCGCACATACAACGCGCGGTACAGGATGGTGACGATGACGCGCAGTGCCCGAACGTAGAGGAAGACGAACCGTGGCGGACAAACAACGAGCAATCGCACGGAGCGCTTCCCAAAAACCTTATTTGTCCTCTCCTAGTGCAGGACTAGACGAGGACGACGGTTCCGGAGACCTGCTCTCCCGATCGCTGGTGCACGCCGACGAGCAAGACGGAGTAGACAATGTACGAGTGGCGCAGTACAGAGGAGAGGTAAAACTCTAGATTGCTTTCGCATGTGTTGCATAGAGGTGGCGGTTTGGTATATATAAGACGTGTGATCAGGACGCCTTCCCGTAACCGAACCGAATAAGTCGCGCGTAACCTATCCGGACTCCACACAAATCCAACGCACTGAATAATCCGGTGAGTTCCAAAACAAACACGGAATATCCGTTGGATGCAGCAAACCAAAACTGCAAAGAAGCCGTGTCTGCGCAAGCATGAGGAGCCATTTTGATGGACATTCACGCGCATGTCGCGCCCCTCGGCCCTTGCCTGTGCCTGAGCCCGGCGAGCGCGAGCCGAGCGAGCGCGCGTGTGTGTTTCTTTAGTTCTCTCCACCACACATTGCTCAAGTGACTAGAAGAGCACTCACCCTTTTAAGGAGGTCTCCCTCTCTTAGAATAAGCAAGGTGGTACTAAAGTTCACATGCATGCCTCTCATGAGATGGGCTTTTGACATTTTTCTAGAAATTATTCTCCAATTAGGCCCTAGGCTCACTAACAATTCTAACAATCCCTCACCAAATCTCAAAGTCACACAGAGATTTGTCTTTTTCCAATGTACTGTTTTTATACCAGTGTTTCAATGGAGACCGGTTAAGGTTGAACATCCATCTAGATCTCCAAGCTACACTTACTCACAATTTGAACAATGGATTAAGTCTTGAATTGCAAGTTTTGTGCGAGCAAGTTTCACTCAAAAACTTAACTGATACTAGGCCACCTATCGGCTACCCCTCAGTTGGAGCGTATAAGTCATACTTCTTAGTCTTTTCATGAACTTCCTAGGAGATTCACCCAAAATCTCCATAGACTGCGACTAATAATCAGGCTCATATAGGTGTGCTCTTTGAAGAATACTCTGCAGGACAGTATCTTCGTTATTTAAGGCTAACAGAACACATTAAGGCATAACCAACCTGCCTTGCAGCTTGTGAGAGTACATGCATCTTCACTTAGAGAGGGTTAAAGGTACTCTCCTTTAGTTAACTAATCGCTTGTTATTCTGTTAACACCAAAATTTGGTACGGTTCATTGTCATGTTCGGTTAAGGAAAGAGGCTATATCAGCCGATGGAAGTTAATCCAGAAGAAGCCGAATTCAGGAAGGAATGGTGAAGACCACAGCATGGCAGTTAATTAGTTTATCTATAAATTAGGTAGCTTTAATGATTTTTAGGAAAACCTGATCTCGTGTCCAATCAGGGCTTGTTAATTTTCCTTTTATAGTTAGGAAACTCCTGTTTCGTATCCGATCAGGACTGTATCAACTCGGGGTATAAATACGTATGCCCGGGGACCATGTAAACTATCTCACAGATCAATACAACTTCGGTGCATCACCACCCTTTTCGACGGGTTCTTGCTTCTCGAGCCGGGCTGCATCGGTTAGGTCCGAACTGCTGCGAGAGGGTAAGACTCGTCACCCCTTACCACGGTGTATCTATTCTGTCTACGGTTGTATTAGTTAAGTTTGATCTCTTAGGCCGAGTGGATATATCACATCATGCGTGCGTAGATTTTATCAGCTTATTGGGTGTAATTTATCGTCAGTTTGTGCTGCATCGGTTGGGTCCGACCTACTAAACTGCTAGTGATAAGTTATTCCTGCTAGGTTGATAGATTTTATGCAAGCGTTTTATCGGAATGTATAGCCGATAAGTTATCATATAGTTCATCACGATTGCATTAGATCTATCGGCTCATCGAGGTTCTTTTATCATTATTAATATGTGCTGCATCAGTTGAGTTTGACCTACTGGATTGATAATGATAGATTTATTCTTGTTAAGCCAATGGGTGTTTATGCGATGTTTTATCGGAGTGCCTAGCCGATAAGTTATCTTTCAATAGATAAAGCCGACTGCATTGTCTTGAATACTATTCTGCTTATCTACTCTGTCATTGGCTTCTAGCCGATGTCTAAGTGTTTTTTGGACAGTCGGCTGGCTTATTATTTGTTTATATTATCATCGGTTTCTAGCCGATGTACAAGTACTATCGGGAATCGGCTGGAGGAAGTCTGTATCGGCTGGTTGGCCGATTGGATCAATGATCTAACTTTTCTATCTCCTTGTCAATTGCTGGGTAAAATTGACTGGCACGCCCGCGAACCTCAAACTTAGGACCTGCACTAGAGCTAAGCAGATCTCCCAGGCTTTCGCGTGTCTAGTGCACCGAACCAGATCATCAACTCGTATTCAGCGCTGATCGGTGATTTTCGGTGTCAACATATTCCCATGTCCTATTTCATGAGATCTCCGATCACATAGGTTGGGTTACCACCATAGTGATACACTCTCGGGGTCCCGATCTTTCGGTGAGAGGGATAACTTTGATTGGAAAGGAGAAGATGTTGACGACCCGACTACAACCATCCAAGGAGGTTGTGCCTTAGCGATCCATACACCGACTCCAAATGGTTGTTCGTGATCTTCATGGAACACGATCACCTAACCACGAGAGTACTTGTTCCAGCAAGCAATCGAGAACTACCAAGAACAAAATGAACGAGCAATCTAAATACTCATAATGGGTGGGGTTTCGAAGACAAGAAAACGGCGATCTAACCGATCACGGCTTTACTCGGCAAAATAGCAATGCTAAACTTTGATATTAACACAAACCCAACTACATATGAAGATGGCAGCCCTTTATATAGGCTGTTTAGGTTGGTTTGCTACAGTAATCACCTTTGCTACAGTATGTCGGCTGCTACATGCTACAGTACTGCTGGGTAGATACATTGTATGCTTAGTTGTCAAGGAGCAAGTCAAATTGGAATGCAATTTGTTTGTTTTCTTCTTGGCTTACATTATTTATGGGATAGTAGGTCCCGCTTGTCATATGTTGGATCCTCTGCACCACTCGTCATTGCGGTGTTTTCTTAATTGTAAATCCTTATATGAATTGTCCTTCGTTTCTAAGCATAATAATATCATTACAAACATCAAATAGTATTTCATTCTGTATATCATCTGTATGATAACTTAAGAACGTATTCACTTGATAATTAAGCTAGCGTGTAATTGGTCCTTGCAGCACTTGTTCAGTTTTAACCTAGGGAATAATTAGGCTAGGCGTGGTTGTATCGATGGTGGAGATGTCCTCATCATCCTTCCCCTCTTGAATTGGGGTTGTCCTCGACTCAAACTCATCCTCCTCTCTCAGGTACGACTTCAAATCAGCAACATTAAAAGTATCGCTAACACCATATTCTGCAGGCAAGTCAATCTTATATGCGTTATCATTTATCTTAGCAATCACTTTAAATAGACCGTCCACTCTAGGCATCAATTTAGACCTGCGCAATTCTGGAAATCTATCTTTTCTCAGGTGCAACCAAACAAGATCACTAGGGTCAAAAGTTAATTCCCTTCTACCCTGACTACCTACAACCTTATATTTATTATTCATGTATTCTATGTTCTTCCTAGTGGTTTTATGTAGTTTTAACATGAATTCAGCTCGTTTAGAAGCATCTAAATTCACTTTTTTAGAAGTTGGCAATGGTAAAATATCTATAGGAGCGCGAGGATTAAAGCCATGTACCACCTAAAAAGGGCTCATTCTCGTCGTGGAGTGCAAAGAGCGATTGTAGGCAAACTCAACATGAGGTAGACACTTTTTCCACATCTTCAAATTCTTCTTCAAAATGGCTCGCAACATCGTTGATAACGTGAGGTTGACAATTTTAGTTTGTCCATCTGTTTGGGGATGACAGCTAGTGGAAAATAATAGCTTGGTCTCTAACTTGTTCCACAATGTCCTCCAAAAATGACTTAAGAATTTTATGTCACGATCTGAAACAATTGTAGACGACACCCCATGTAGGTGTCATGTGGGGGCGCACGTACACCAGGCGGCAGCGAGCCCGCGACGTGCGTAGAGCCGCCGACGGCGCGGCGCGCGCAAGGGACGCACAGGGCACCGCGCATGGCAAGGCAACAACCAGTGGCTAATAGTTGGAAAGATAGCTTTGTTTCCTATTTTCAGTTAGTTAGTTTCCTATTTTCAGCCCTCAATTCCAGGAGCAATGGCTATATATTCATGTAACAGGACATGAGAGAAATTAAGCAAGAACTACTATTTCATCTTCTCTTCTTCCAACAAAGCCTACGGCTGAGGGGCAAAACCTCGCCGGAGAAGACGGATCGCGACTACGAACTACGTAGTCGAGGTCCAGCTACCCGAGGGTTCAACGCCCTTGACAGTAGGCGAACGATCTCCTTGAAAAATAAATCATCAATGTGTGTAGCATCATCGCACTTATGACAAGATATAAAGTGTGCTATCTTAGAAAATCTATCAACTACAACAAAGATGCTATCTCTCCCCCTCTTAGTCCTTGGCAATCCCAACACAAAATCCATTGAAATATCCTCCCATGGGACGCTAGGAACAGGAAGAGGCATATATAATCCATGTGGGTTAAGTCGAGACTTAGCTTTGTTGCATGTCGTGCAGCGTGAAACGTAGCGCTCAACGTCGTGCCTCATCTTGGGCCAATAAAAGTGACTGGCCAACACATCCTCTGTCTTCTTCACACAAAAATGTCCCATCAGCCCGCCTCCGTGCGCTTCCTGTAGCAACAAAAAACGAACAGAGCCCGCTGGGATGCATAGCTTGTTAGCTCTAAACACAAAATCATCACTTATAATGAACTTTTTCATGTTTTTCCTTCTTTATAGTTTAGCAAAACATCTTTAAAATCTGCATCATGCACATACTGATCTTTAATCGTTTCCAAACCAAAAATTTTGAAGTCAAATTGTGAAAGCATGTTATATCTCCTGGACAAAACGTCAACAATAACATTCTCCTTTCCCTTCTTGTGTTTTATGACATAAGGAAAGACTCAATAAATTCAATCCATTTAGCTTGTCTACGGTTCACTTTACTTTAGCTTCAAATATGCTTTAAAGATTCATGATCAGAATGTATGACAAACTCTTTGGGCCACAAATAATGTTGCCAAGTTTTCAAAGTTCGAACCAGAGCATATAGTTCCTTATCATAAGTAGAATAGTTCAAACAAGGCCCAGATAACTTCTCACTAAAATAACCAACAGGCTTACCTTCTTGAATCAGCATACCTCCAATCCCAATTCCACTAGCATCGCACTCAAGTTCAAAAGTCTTACCAAATTTAGGAAGTTGGAGCAGTGGTGCATGAGTTAGTTTGTCCTTCAGCACATTGAAGGCGTTTTCTTGTGGTTGTCCCCATTGAAACTTAACGCCTTTCTTTGATAGTTCATTCAATGGTGCAGCAATTGTACTAAAATTCTTCAGAAAACGGCGATAGAATCTAGCAAGTCCTAAGAAACTTTGCACTCGTGTAACCGTTTTAGAAGTCGGCCAACTCTGGATTGCTTCAACCTTGGTTTGGTCAACCTTAATTCCCTATGGGTTGACAACATAGCCAAGAAAAGCGACTTGATCAGTGCAAAAGGTGCACTTCTCAAGGTTACCAAACAAACGTGCAGCACGTAAAGCATCAAAAACAGCACGTAAATGATTAAGATGTTCCTCTAATGATTTGCTATAGATCAGGATATCATCAAAGTATACTACAACGAATTTACCAATGAATGCTCGTAAAACCTCGTTCATTAATCGCATGAAAGTGCTAGGTGCATTAGTTAAACCAAAAGGCATCACTAACCACTCATATTAACCGAACTTAGTTTTAAAAGCGGTTTTCCATTTATCTCCCAACTTCATGTGGATTTGGTGATAACCACTACGCAAATCGACTTTAGAGAAAATAGTAGAACCACTTAATTCATCAAACATATCATCAAGCCTAGGTATAGGATGACAATATCTAATGGTTATATTATTTATCGCTCTACAATCCACGCATATACGCCATGACCCATCTTTCTTAGGCACCAAAATCACCGGAACAGCACATAGGCTAAGGTACTCACGTCCGTTACCCCTTATCGAGCAACTCTTGAAGTTGACGTTGAATCTCCTTGGTTTCCTCTGGGTTGGTCCTGTATGGCACACGGTTGGGCAAGGAAGCACTAGGAATCAAATCAATTTGATGTTCAATGCCTCACATTGGTGGTAACCCCGGTGGTATTTCCTTTGGAAAGACATCATAGTACTCCTGCAAAAGGTTAGTGACAGTAGGAGGCAAATAGAAAGACATGTCTTCAAAGGAAAACAAAACTTCCTTGCACACCAAAGCATAGCAAGCAGCTGTACTAGCATCCAATTCAACAACATCTGATTTGGTCGCAAGCAAACAAGCACCTTTCAATTTAATCTCATTTTTCTTACCATGGACAGATTTAACTCTCATTTCTTATATTGCTCAAATTCTTTTGCTACAATATGATTTTCACTCTTAGCATGCTCCTAATTTTTTTCTTTATTAACTCTAGCCATCTCATCCTTTAAAACAACTTCAGGAGACATAGGAAGTAACACAATTTTCTTTCCAGAATGTATAAAAGAGTATTGATTTGTTCTACCATGATGTAATGTATCTTTATTATATTGTCATGGTCTACCTAACAGCATAGAGCATGCTTGCATAGGTACAACATCACAATCAATATCATGATAAGAACCAATAGCAAAATTTATTCTCACCAATCGTGTTACCTTTACCTTCCCGCTGTTGTTGAACAATTGAATGTAGTATGGTTGTGGGTGAGGTTTGGATTCCAAAGCAAGCTTCTCCACCATCTCAAAGCTTACCAAGTTTTGGCAGCTCCCTCCATCAATGATGGTGTGGCATGACCGTTCCTTGACAACACACTTGGTTTGAAACAAATTGTTCCTTTGATTTTGTTCCGCCTTCGCCATTTGAGCACTCAATACACGCACAATGAGGCTCTCGTAGTGGTCTGCATCTTCAGCTCCAATTTTCTCTTCATCTTCATTCCCTGTACTATTAGTTGCAAGCATAGCATGTGCATCTTCATCCAAATCACTAGCAGAAGAATACTCACCATTATCGTTCACAATCAGAATGCGCTTGCTAGGACATTCACTCCGCACATGCCCAAATCCCTTGCATTGATGGCATTGGATGTCTTTGGTTCGCCTTGTGGAAGCAACCGATGAAGCACTCTTGGCAGGTGCTTGAGCTGAACTTTTGGCTGTTTCGGACATTTGTGGTGCTGTAGTGGATGGAGTAGGACAAGGTTTGCTGTTGAATGTGGATGGTGTAGGTGCACAGCTTGTTGCTGTAGCAGGAGTGCATGGAGTCCAAGAAGTAGTACGCCCTGCAGAGTTGTTAGACCTTGCACTTGCACGTCGTCCTTGTACTTCTCTTTTTTTTTTATCTTTTTTGTCACTTGTTTATTTTTTTTATGACCCCAAGTCAAAGAATGCAACTCGAACTTAGCAAAGGAGGTAACTCAAAATGAGCAAGCAACTTAGAGTGAGAAAATAAGATTACTTGAACTCAGCAAGTAAAGCAATTCAAACTGATGGTAACTTATTCCAATGAAGAAAGATATATGAAAACAGATTGATTTCGATGGTGCTGTTTAAGCTGCGGTGCAACTAGATGGGGGGGGGGGGGTTGATGGTAGAGGTGGTACTAGATGTGACAAGAACTCGAAATTCTAGACGACTAGACGCTAAGACCAGCAACATGACATGACGATGCAACCGAACACTCAAAAAACAAAGACCAAGCAGAACTAGTAAAAAGCATGAATTGTTGTGGACTTATGGAAGCTAAACAACTATTTGTGCCCTTTTTTTTCTTTTTTTTGTACTGTAGGTAGAAGAAATGCAACTAAAGTATATATCTCTCACCGATCAACCTTAAACTCTGATACCAAATGATACACTCTCGGGGTCCCGATCTTTCGGTGAGAGGGATAACTTCGATTGGAAAGGTGAAGATGTTGATGACCCGACTACAACCATCCAAGGAGGTCACGTCTTACTGATCGATACACCGACTCCAAATGGTTGTTTGTGATCTTCACAGAACACGATCACCTAACCACGAGGGTACTTGTTCCTGCAAGCAATCGAGAACTACCAAGAACAAGATGAATAAGCAATCTGAATACTCACAATGGGTGGGGTTCCGAAGACGAGAAAATGGTGATCTAACTGATCACGGCTTTACTCGGCAAAATAGCAATGCTAAACTTTGATATCAATACAAACCCAACTACATATGAAGATGGCAGCCCTTTATATAGGCTGTTTAAGTCGGTTTGCTACAGTAACCACCTTTGCTACAGTATGGCGGCTGCTAGTATAGGGATATGCCAGGTTTCTAGATGTTTGAATATAATCCAATGTTTTAACTCCGGAGTTCCTCAATTTCCTGATAGACTTCAATCGTCTCTTCACATGTCTAGACGATTTCATGTTATCCTTAGAACTGTTCACTTTAGTAATGACAGTTTGATTGCCACAGTTCATAAGGATGGCTGGCATAGGCTTCTTAACCACAGGTAGATCCATTAATAGATCACACAGCCATTCTGCCTCAACAATAGCAGTGTCTAGTGCCGTAAGCTCAGCTTCCATGGTTGATCTCGTCAAGATAGTCTGTTTGTAGGACCTCCATGAAACAACAGCACCACCTAGTGTGAAAACATATCCACTAGTGACTTTAATCTCATTGACATCAGAGATTCAGTTGGAATCACTATAGCCCTCTAGTACCGACGGTACCCAGTATAATGAAGTCCAAGGTTCATAGTACCCTTCAGATAGCGCATAACTCGCTCAAGCGCATGGCAATGATCATCTCCTGGGTTAGAAGTAAATTGGCTCAATTTGCTCATAGCAAAGGAGATATTAGGCCTAGTTGCGCTAGCTAGGTACATAAGTAAGCCAATTATCTGGGAGTATTCCAATTGATTCCTATCTATTCTCTTGTTCTTGCGAAGCAATAAGTTAGGATCATAAGGTGTTGGAGAAGGCTTGCTATCAATGTAACCAAAACGGTTCAAGACCTTTTCCACATAATGGGACTGCATGAGTGTAATTCCATTCTCACCTCTTATTAGTTTGATGTTCAAGATAACATCAGCTACTCTCAAATCCTTCATATCGAAATTCTGAGATAGAAATGATTTGATCTTGTTTATCACATCAATATTTGTTCCAAAAATCAGTATGTCATCGACATACAAGTATAGAATAACTCCCTCACCCCCACCATAGCGATAGTATACACATTTATCTGCCTTATTGACCGCAAAGCCTACAGATGTTAGTGTTCTATCAAATTTATTATGCCACTGCTTAGGAGCTTGTTTCAGACCATACAAAGATTTTAGCAACTTTAGCATCTTGCCTTCTTGACCTTTTACTACAAACCCATCAGATTGTTCCATGTAAATTTCCTCATCTAGCTCTCCATTAAGAAAAGCTATCTTAACGTCCATCTGATGAACGAGAAGACCATGTGATGTAGCCAAAGAGAGTAGTACTCGAATTGTGGTCAGTCTAGCAACAGGTGAGTAAGTATCAAAAAAATCTTCGCCTTCTTTCTGAGTATAGCCTTTGGCTACAAGCCAAGCCTTGTACTTTTCAATAGTACCATCAGGTCTAAGTTTCTTCTTGAACACCCACTTACAACCCACAGATTTGCACCCATAAGCTCGCTCTGTCACCTCCCAAGTCCCGTTAGCAATAATGGAATCCATTTCACTACGGACAACCTCCTTCCAGTAGTCTGCAACAGGAGATGCATAAGCTTCTGAAATAAACTTAGGAATGTCATCCACGAGGTACACAGTGAAATCATCACCAAAGAACTTAGCTATCATTTGTCTCTTGCTCCTCCTAGGAGCTTCACTATCATCTTTGTCTATGTTTTACACCGGCAATAAATATATAGGGCTACTCATCGGACCGAAACTCGGTGGATTGCAAAGGAACACAAGGAGGTTTTATACTAGTTCAGGCCCTCGATGTGAGGTAATACCCTACGTCCAGTTGTGGTGTATTCTTTTGAGGATGTATGTTCGTTTCTATGAGCTTATGTGTTGTTCTGTCCTCAGGGGGCGCCCTGCCTCCCCTTATATAATGGGGGACAGGGGTACAAGGTAGGAGTCCCAGTTTGATAACAGCCAAGGGATTTCCTCTTAGAGATATAATCTACCCGACTAGGACTGTATATCCCTTATTGTACAAGGCAAAGTCTGCCGGGTTCTACCATATCCCTAATTACAAGACTAGGTCCATCCTTTATCCGAGTGGCCCATATGCTTGTGATGAGGTACCCAGGGCCCATGGCTTCCACAGCAGCCCCTAAGACTTTCATAGTTGAGTCACAGCTGATGCCGAGTGCTCATCCTCCACGGTGAAGATTGCTCGAGTGCATTGCTCTCGAGTACTCTTTGTCCGAGTGCTTCTTCTTCCCGAGTCTTGCTTCATGTCAGCTGGCAGCGAGGCTATGAAGGTCTCCATGTAAAAGTATGAATAGTGTGAGCCGAATAGGTGCACCTATTAGGTGTAGCCCCCGACTTTGTGCTTAATTGTGAAAACAATTAAACATAAAGTCAAAGATCTTTAACCTTGTAGTCTTTCCCGAGTAGTATACTACTGGTATATGAGACTCTTCGGTATCATGTTAACCGAAAATAATTTATAGTCTTTGCTGAGTAGCATGCCACTCGTATATGAGACTCTTCAGCTTCATGTCAGCTAGAAAAGGTGTTTATAGTCTTTTCAGAGTGGCGTCCCACTCGGAAGTTAGACTCCTCAACTTCATGTCAGCTGGAAGAAATATTTATAGTCTCTCCCGAGTAGTGCACTACTCGGAAGTTAGACTCCTCAGTGTCATGTCGGCTGGAAAAATATTTGCACATGGCAACTGTTGTCCAAGCATGTAGGCTAAGTTCCACTTTATGAAACTTAATCCATTATGTGGTTAGGTGTACTTGAGAGATACCTGCATCCCCATTTTTAATGAAGACCAGCTTGTGACCCTTATAAGGATATATCCTCAATACCTGGTGGATAATACAGATACCCGAACACATGTGTTTAGCAATTAGGCCTTCATGAAGCATACATAATTACCTCATCGGTTCCTATTGGTAGCATTAGCACCGTGATTTTAACACAGCTAGCGAGCGGTCCACATTGAGCGTGCTACTATAGAAACTCATATCTTGGTGGCCCAGTACCGACTTTGTAAGCCCAAGCCCACGAATTGGTACAGACTCTATAAAGGCGGGGAGAGAGAGAAAAGATTCCCTCATCTTCTCCAATCCTCCAACGTTTCGTCTTCCAGCTTCCGCGCTGAAATTTTGCCTCCCGCTTCGCTAGGGTTTGCCATTGCTTGCTCTTCCCCATTGGAACTCAGGCGATCCCGCTCCTTTTCATCCATTCCAAGCCCCTAGTGACTTTTCCCCCAAATCTTCTTGCCCTTAACCATGCCGAGGGCTTCAGACTTCTTGGATGCGTCGGATGAGGTCTGGCCGACTTCGGATTGCGGGCTGACTAAGCTGAAGCATCTAGAGAGATTGTTGTGACTGCAGAGCCGTGATGTCATCAGTTGGCGTCCGGCTGAAGGTGAATCGGTTCCGGAGCCCCAAGCCGGTGAGACCGTCGTTTTTGCCTCTTTTTTCAACCGGGGTCTTTCTCTTCCATCTTCTGACTTTCTCCGCCAGCTTCTTGCCTTCTATGAACTTGAGTTGGTGAATCTGAATCCCAATTCAATCTTGCAAATTTCTATCTTTGTGACTCTGTGTGAGTGTTTCCTGGTTGTGGAATCCCATTTGAATCTATTTAGACATCTGTTCCACATCAAACCCCAGCCCTCCAAGAGCAAGCTCCAGGTGATTGGGGGGCAGGTATCCAGCTGAGGAGCGAGATGAAGAGGATTTATATCAATATTCCCCTGAAGTCTTCTCTCAAAGGCTGGTATAGGGAGTGGTTTTACTGTTCTGATCTTGAACCAAGCCTCCCCCCTTTTATGGGTTTGCCCTCGGTGGTTGTGCCCAACTGGTCATCTGTGCCCAACTTTGAAGAAATGGGCCAAGTTTATATACTGATTGACAAGATTGACAAGCTGAAGAGCGCCGGGCTGACTGGTCCATGGGTGGCTAGACGTTTCTTGACTCGGTGCCTCAAGCCACTGAAGTTGAGGTGCCACTTCAGCTGGGACTACAAGGGTAGAAGTGATCCCAGCTGGGAGTATCTCGACCTGTTGGACAAGCACAAGGTGACTGACATCCTACTGGATTACTTCGCCAGCGGGGTGGTCAAAACTGAAGACTCAAAGCGGTTTGTGGCGAAGGTAACTCTCACTGATGTTAACTTGTTATCTGTCTGTGATGAATGTTTGTAGATGTATGCCCAGGATTGCTCCGCAATGTGTAACATATGTCGTTGAACTGCTTGTAGTCATGCGAGGAGTTTGATGACGACTCCCGAACTTTATCGGCCATGAAGTCAAAGAAGAAGAGGCCGTTAAGTCCTTCTACTGCCTAGCCCGACTCCAAGAGAGCGGGGAAGAAGCCTGTTGAAGACTAGGGCAAGAAGAAAATCATCAGGCCGAGTGCCGCAACTGGGAGTCTGAAAATCAAAGACACCGCCAGCACAGCTCCCAGGCCGCCAAGTCCCAAACCGGGACCAGCGCAGTCAGGCTCAACAGCATCGAGCCCTAGAAGAGTGCCGCCGAGTACAAGGTCGAGTCAAGTGCCACCGGGCTCAGCAACATCGAGCCCAAGGATGGCGCCGCCGAGTACCCTAGCGCCTCAGCCGGCCACACCAAGAGTTGGGCCGACCAGGACTGAAACGCCACCGCCGACTACTGTGCCATCCAGCCTGACAGCCGGCAATCCTCCAATGCCAGCATCAGGAGCCCCCGGGTGGAGGTTCAAATTCTCCAAGAGGTATATGACTTTGAGCCTTCCGAAAGTCCTGTTCAGGATTGTTGTGTGTTGATACTTAGCTCTTCATGCAGGAAACGGGCCAATATTGAGCTCAAGGAGACCACACCGGCTTCTCCTATTGTCGAGCCGGCCCCAGCCGAACCAACGCAAGCAAGCATATCTGCTGAGCCGGTGACCGTCTCAGTTTCAGAAACTGAGGTCGTCCCGACTGTAGAGCCGTCGACACCGGCCGACCAAGGGGCTAACGTTGAGGCTATCACCCCAGCCCCTGAGCATATCACTGAAGCCCCAGCAGCCACCGAGTTGGGAGCCAAGACCCCGTCGCCGTCCTTGTCGTCGTCGTCGTCTTCAGAAGGGCCGGACCTCCCCAGGCTTGAGGCTCCTCCCCGCAGATACCCGAGGATGTTCTGTTGGGTAGCCCTTGATGGAACAACGAAGAGTTATGAGCACGATGAAGTGGCAGCGGAGGGGGTGAAGGAGTACGCGAAGGCTACGATAGCAGAAAACAAAACTTTTCTACCGCGCACACCAGGGCATCATGCAAGATGGATCGTTACCACTAGACGTGCAGTGCAGCGAAAGTAGGGTTGGAGAAGCCGATCCGAGACAATCTCCAGGGCGCTAATAGTGTTATGATCCACACCTCATCTAACCCCTATTCACGGATTGATCTTATCAACCCGTGCCTTCATCGATCCATCACATGAACTGACTAATCTAGACTGCAATAGATCTAATCTACTACTCCCGCATATCAACATATGCGATGATCCAGATTGCAAACTACGCAAGATGGCTCTGATACCACTGAAGGAGTACGTGAAGGCTACGATAGCAGAAAACAAAACTTTTCTACCGCGCACACCAGGACATCATGTGAGAGAGGGATCATGGATCGTTACCACTAGACGCGCAGTGTAGCAGAAGTAGGGTTGGAGAAGCCGGTCCAACCACGCGCGCGTCGAGGTAGTAGTGGAAGTAGTCGATCGGGTGCAGATCTAATCAGCGTCGATGCCGATCAACGCCGCAACGAGCAGCGCCTCCACCGGTATCCACACATCCGGGGTTGGAACACCGATTGCGAGTGTACTAGCACTCGTGAGTAGCTAGGGTTTGGCTCGGGAGGTGGTGGCTAGGGTTTAGCTCGACGTCAACAGAAAACGTAAATCTCCTCGGCCCCTCGCCTCCCTATATATAGACCTCCTCACTCGGGCCTTGTGGACCAAGGCCCAGTAAGAGTCTACTCGGATCTCTATCCGAATCGAGCCCATATTCGAATCACATTCGAATAAGTGTTCCAACCCATTAAGCGTGCGACCCTGTAGGTTCACGTATATTTTTTCGCGACCCAGAAACACCTTTCTGGTCATCCTGTTAATAGCGGCCTCTAGCAAGGCATATTAACCCCAAAATATACGTAAAGATCATATCGGCTGAACCTGTAATGTCCTCATATACAAATCCCTTTGCCTCACGATATCGATTGAGCTTAAGACGAGACTTGTGTCATGCTCTTAATAGCTCAATCACTCTCCCGATCCTGTGATGGATTACAAACTTGTGATTGACACCTCAATCACTCTAGCATGGCCATGCACTTCCATAATCCATTACATCGAGGGGCCCAGAGACATCTCTCCCTTAAGGAGGGGCAAATTCTATCTTGATCATTCACATCCCACTACATGTTTCATAGTAAACCCGAAGACTACTTTTATGACTACCCAGTTACGGAGTAGTGTTTAGTAGTCCCAAAATAAGCTACTACGTATGTTGGGAACCATGATGATCTCAAGTCTAAGGACTCTATATAAACACTACTTGAGACTAACTGATGACACATGAAATCTCTGCAGTATCTCATGGTGGGTCTATCCAATATATGTTCACTAACATATGTCCATATCATCGATTTGGTATCTCCATACCATGATCCATGAGACATGATCATCAATCAATACATATGCTGATGTTAGAATCATATCTGTTCCTCATATGATATATGATTAGGGATCATTTAGAAATAGCAACATTTGACATTAAGAGTCTCATAAATAAGTCACGTACTCATTGATCAATAATGATAATGTCTATTTCAAGGAACAAATCAATACATTATAAACATAGCATGTGATATATATAACATCTCCATGTTGCCTCTAGGGCATATCACTAACAGGGGGAACATGAAGTCTTGCTTCGCGCCGCAATCGCCGTGTCCCGGGGGGTCCAGGTATGATTTCTGCCCTGCTGAGTTCTTGTCAGTCTTCTTTGTATGAGTATCATGACGCTTGACTTGGCTTTGCTCTGTTTTGCTCCAAGTAGAAGATTGTTGACCTCTCGGAGAAGATGAATGAGGTCCTGACCCAGCTTGCCCCCCAACTCCAGCAATTAGGCCAGTTCTAGACCTCGAAGGCTGAATTGGAGCGGTTGAGCCAGGAAAGGGAGACTTGGCTGAGGGGAGCTATTGACCAGCTCAGGGATAAGAACTGGGTTCTGGCTAAGAAGATCGGAAGTAAGTCTTCCGTATTTGTCTTCTTGACTAAATCTCATGCATATTTCTCCAACTTTGTTGTTTCCCGACTGCCTAGTTGTGTCCTAACTGCAATCTCAGGTTCTTGACCATTCTGATGTGCAGCCCTCGAAGCTGAGGTGAAGACCCGAACAGAGGGGGAATCCAACCTGAAGGAGGCCGAGAAGGCCAAAGCTAAGCTCGAGAAGGATGAGGCCGACTTGGAGAAGGCCAACGCCAAGCTTGAGAAAGAGAAGGTTGAACTGGAGAAGGCCAAAGCCAAATGGGAGGCCAACTACGAAAGTAAGTCTCTTCTCTGACAATGGTCTTGACCAATCCCCTAGGTACTCTATCTGCAGTTTTGCCTAACAAATTTACTTGTTGATGAACCTGGATAGTTGCTAGAGACAAAGCCCAAATCCAGTTTCAAGCATTTGCAGAGGAGATAAATGTCGTCAAGGAGTCACAGGAGATCCTTGCTGAGTTCGTGAAAGGGCTCCTTGATGTAATGGACCCTCACTACGTGGGAACCAGCTCCAACATGATCTCCCAGGTGCAGGCGCGCCTTAACGAAGCCCCGAGTATCCTGAAGAGGTACTTGGACGAGCGTGTTGTCGTCGGCATGGCCCAAACCCTGGCAATGACCAAGTCAATCTACCCCAGGGTAGATATTGAAGCCATCGGAGAGGGATTCGCCGAGGAGACGACACCTGAGGAGGCGCTGGAGTTGATAACCCAGGCGAGGCCGATTGCAGAGGTGATCACCCGAGACCTGGGTATGTAAGAACAATCCATCATGCAGTCAGTGTATATAAATTTTTGTAAGGACATGTGTAAATATATGTGCAATGCCGCTAAGCTCTAAGTTCTGACTTAGTTATCATTAGCTTTACCCGACTATATAGTCTGCGCCGAGTTAGTCTATAGGAACTTAATAAAATCGTTCACTGCAGAAAGCTGTACTTGGGCAAACATAACAAAGTCGTTGCAAAACTTCATAACTTAAGCAAAACAGGCTTGTATATTATTGACGAAGCATATATAATACATGCAGCCCCCGACTTACTACTCGGTTGGAACAAGCGGCGTAGTGAGTCAGAGAAAAACTGTACACATGGAAAAGTATAAAACTCAGGCATAGAAAGGATGTAGCTGTTCTATATTCCATGAGTTGCTGACGAGGGCACCGTCTTTAGTCTTTAGTCGGTAGGCACCTGGCCATGTAACTTCTGCGATAATGAACGGCCCTTCCCATATTGGGGATAGTTTATACCTGTCTTTGGCGGTTTGTATTTTTCTCAAGACGAGCTCCCCAACCAAAAAGGCGCGGCCACGGACATTGCGACTGTGATAACGACGCAGGCCTTGAAGATACCTTGCCGACTGGATTATTGCGATGTCCCTCGCTTCTTCCAACTGATCTAGCTCGACCAATCGGGTATTGTTGGATGTGTCTTCTGAGTAAGCCCGAACTTGCGGAGAGCCAAACTCTAACTCGGTTGGTAGCACAGCCTCGGCACCATAGACTTGGAAGAAAGAGGATTGCCCTGTTGCCCGACTAACTATGGTTCTAAGAGACTAGAGGACGGATGGGAGTTCTTGTGGTCGAATATCCTTGTCTTGATGCCTTATAAGACCATGCCATTGGCATGCCCAACCTGCCCATTGCTTTACGGATGTGCCACATAAGCATAACAGATCTTGATGTTGAATTCGTCACAGAAATCTTGAAAGACACCGCCTGTGAACTGAGTACCGTTGTTCGTTATCATGCTGTTAGGAACCCCGAATCGGTATAATATACTCATAATGAAGTCCTTTGCTCGTGCCGCTGTTATGGTAGCAACGGGTTTTGCCTCAATCCACTTCGTGAATTTATCCACTGCGACGAACAAGTGTGTGAACTCTCCTGGCACTTTCTTGAAAGGCCTTGTGGGCACCCCGGAAGTGCATTGTGAAGAGTAATTACTATGACAACGTGAAATATCTAGATGGATGGTGTCGGAGGATGAAACCTCGACGGCGGGAAGTCAGGAGACCCCCCTTTGAGATTCGGCCAGGGGAGTAGTTCTCAGGTGAAGCCGGCGTTAGGTGTAGAAGAAAGATAGGTGAAGAGGACATAGAAGAGGCGGGGTTCGGACCATCCGAAGCGAGTCCGGACCGTCCGAACCGTGGTGAAGCAGAAGGGTCCGGACCGTCCGAAGCGTGGTAATCGCGCAGGGTGTTGGGGAAGACGATGAACAGAGGCGCACAGAGGAGGCAAGAGGATTTATACAGGTTCGGGCCGCACGGAGGCGTAAAACCCTACTCCTGTGTGTATGCTATGTGGAGATGAATGTGGTTTGCTATGTTACAAGGTGAGCCTAGTGTCGATGTTTTACACCGGCAATAAATATATGGGGCTACTCGGCGGATGGAAACTCGGTGGATTGCAAAGGAACACAAGGAAATTTTATACTGGTTCAGGCCCTCGATGTGAGGTAATACCCTACGTCCAGTTTGTATGTATTCCTTTGAGGATATACGGTGGTAGTTCTGATGAACTGTATGGCCGTGTGCTTCTATGAGCTCTTCTGCCTTCATGGGGCGCCCTGCCTCCCCTTATACACTGGGGGACAAGGTTACAAGGTAGGAGTCCCCATCGGATTACGACTAGGAGATCTCCCCTTAGAGATATAACGTACCCGACTAGGACTGTATATTCCTTTCTATACAAGGCGAAGTCTGCCGAATCTAGCTATATCTCTAATTACAAGGCTAGGCCCATCCTCTATCCGAGTAGCCCATATGCTTGTCATGAGGTACCCGGGGCCCATGGCACCCACAGTAGCCCCCGAGACCTTCATAGTTGAGTCACAGCTGATGCCGAGTGCTCATCCTCCACGGTGAAGTCTTCCCGAGTGCATTGCTCCCGAGTACTCTTTGTCTGAGTGCTGCTTCTCCTGAGTCCTGCTTCATGTCAGCTGGCAGCGAGGCTATGAAGGTCTCGATGTAGATGTTGGAATAGTGTGCGCCGAATAGGCGCACCTATTAGGTGTAGCCCCCGACTTTGTGCTTAATTGTGAAAACAATTAAACATGAAGTCAAAGATCTTTAACCTTGTAGTCTTTCCCGAGTAGATTACTACTGGTACATGAGACTCTTCGGTATCATGTCAACCGGATATGATTTATAGTCTTGCCGAGTAGGGAACTACTCGTATATAGGACTCTTCGACTTCATGTCAGTCGGAATGTGCGTTTATAGTCTTGCCAAGTAGGATGCTACTCGATATGGGACTCTTCAGCGTCATGTCAGCTGGAAAGGGGGTCCCTGTTTATAGTCTTTCCCGAGTAGTATACTACTCGAAAATTAGACTCGTCGGCATCATGTCAGCGAAAAGGTGTTTATAGTCTTTCCCGAGTGGCGTCCCATTCGGAAGTTAGACTCGTCCGCATCATGTCAGCGGGAATGAGAATTTTATAGTCTCGGCTCCCGAGTAATGCACTACTCGAAAGTTAGACTCTTCAGCGTCATGGTCGGCTGGAGTAATGTTGCTGCATGCAACTGGTGGCCGCGCCATATAGGCCGAGTACCACTGTATGAAAAATAAATCCATTACTGGTTAGGTGTACTCGAGAGAGATACCTGTATCTCCAATTTCAATGAAGACCAGCTTGTGATCCTTGTAAGGATGTATCCTCGAGACCTGGCGGATAAGACAGATACCCAAACATATATGTTTAGCAATAAGGCTCTCAATGAAAGCATATCTGTTTACCTCATCGGCTCCTGTTGGTAGCACCAGCGCTATAGATTTCAACTCAGCCCTGCGGGCGGCCCACATGGAGCATGCTACCCGTAGGAACTCATATCTTGGTGGCTGCTACCAAATAAGCCCGGCCTGAGCCGACCTACTCCAGCATAGCTCTAGGGAAGTATCCATCCATCGCATGTCAGGATGATTTTTTGGTGTTGGTAACCGAATCACAGCCAGAGAAATCCTTATTCGCAAGCCTTTTCCGACTTACGTTCTGGATGCAAAACTGGTTTGCCACATGTGACCCCCCCCGAGTAGGTATGTTTGCAGGATCTGCTTTGCCCTCCTCAGGGTGTGACGCAGTGCATGAGAACTTCGGATGCGCTTTTGACGATGTAAGTCTTCTCTGACTTGGGAAAAGCCGAACCAGGTACCCGAACCTTGCATTAGCAGAGGGTTTGGCTGGTGACCCCTCATTGGCGTACCCTATCCAAACAGAGTTATTAGCGAAAGCTAGGCACCGAATCTTGCATTAAGCATAGGATTCGGCGGCGCGACCCTCAAATGGGCGTACGCCAACCTGACAAGGAGAGTTGCGGCCAAATAAGGTACCCCCGAACCTAGCATTAGCGTAGGATTCGGCTGGCGACGCCTCAATGGGGCGTTACCCTACTTAGCCGAGTGGTACAAGCCCCGACTGGGCCGGGGGCCGATTGTTAGCTCCCATGGAGCGTAGGTCGGGGAGATGACGTCCCGACTGGGCAAGTATTCGGGTAAGTAGCCCTCATGGAGCTTCCCGAGTGTAATTTCGGCAGACTTTGTCCAGCCCCGAGCGTAGGAGATAGGCTCGAAGCCCTGAGTTCCTGTCACGCATATCGGAGCTGGCTGCAATATAAAAATATCGGATGAGTAGCATCCTCTGATGATGAAAATAATCACCACGCCGAAAAATGTATTTTACAATGTATGTAAATACGTGTCTTCCTCTTTTTGATATTAATTTCCTCGAGTAGTTGACCCTTACGTTAAGATAAGCACTCTGCCCGACTAGTTCATAGCCCCCTAGCGTCGGGAGTTGGCCTCATGGCTCTTTTTTCCCAGGCACTTGGCGTTTTGGGTGACTTGAGTTCGTCTTACATGGAGTAGAGTTTCACGGATCGAGATTTATGCTACTCGAGTACTTTTGTAATCATTTATAAGAGCAAAAACGGAAAAAAGTAAATGCGCAGCTTGTACACACACCACTATTAGGTGTAAGCGGGCTGTGGAAAAAACTAGCAAGGCCGAGTGAGGAGATGTTTTATCAGAAAGCGACTTAGCTGTTCGGTATTTGGGGAGTGGGGATGCCATCCTCGTGTTTGAGCTTGTGAGCCCCGAGCATGTCACTTGTTGTTCTGATATCCTCAGTTTTGAAGGTCGAAGGCGGTTGTGACCGACTGCCACAAGGAGCCGTCTGACTGCGTTTTGCGATTCAGCTTTAGTCGGGATCGCGTCGTCGACGGTGTCGCCCGCTTCTTCTTCAGGTGACGTGTGTCCATCGAGGCCTCGGCAACAGCATGGGCCTGAGGGGCGTACTTGTTTGCCATTGTCGAATTAGGGCCTTGACAGAGTTGGGGGGCTTCGACGTGAAGCGTCGATGAGGAGGTGTCTTTTGACTCCTTGTCGAAAGGCGCGATGACGACCTTCATCCGGTGATGTTTGGGATCGAATTTTCTTCTCAGAGAACTCTTGATGAAGTCACGAAAGAGACTCATTCTTTTCCTTGATGCAACTGATATAAGTCTGCCGGAAGATGGCCTCTCGGATTTCCCTGGAAGTTGGTGAATTGAATCGTTCCCGGAGGTCCCCCAGGAGCCGTTGATTCTTGGAAGTTCCTGTTAGCATCGTCCTCGTGAGTCGCTAGAGCGACTGGAGGTATAGCCATGACTTTGTGTATTTCCTCGCTGCTCGGACTCCCAGAGTTGTAGACTGGGGAGCCAGGACTCGGATTGTCTTGCATCGTTATTTGTTGATGCCGGTAGGCTTGAAACTCGACGGCCAGCGGACCTGTGTAGCCTCCTGGGTGAGGCCGGTTTGCCGGGTCTTCATGAGAACCCAACCCCGACTACGGCGGGCGAAACCGCTCGTATGAGGCCGGAAATGCTCTTCTCGTCTTCCAGTTGGCGTTGCTCTCTTCTCTCGTTGCAGGCTCGAGTATTAACGTCTTCTGAGGTCGCGCCGCGTCGGTCTCGGAGGTTCCTGGTGTTC
>RYFJ01002953.1:0-43667 GCA_003991445.1 Oryza meyeriana var. granulata | reverse complement strand
TAAGCTACAAAGGCAGAACGTCAAATGCAAGAAGATGCAAAAAGTGACACGCACCACATCCATTTGCTGCTCGCATTCCTCCAGTGGAGCGTTAGATCAACTCCAAAGTTCAATGAGTTAAACTTCACCTCTAATAGCTCAGTTTCTCGCAATTCAAGCAAGCTAAGAAAGTAGGAGACCACACCAAGTCAAGCAGAAGCCTTTTTCTGAGTTAGCAGCACCTCTTTAGTGGTTCTACACAAGGAGTAGTAGCTATTCAATATTTCAAAGTCTTGGACGTGCATGTGCAAAAGATTGCCCCAAACAACAGAGGACTAGGCTGATTTTTGGAGATGCGTGAATATGAATCAACAATGTGAAAGATGACAAATGACCAGCTGCTGATTGGCTAGTTGTGAGGATGCCCAAGAGGAAGATGAGGAAGGCAAATGGTACTGTTATTGTGACTTTGAAGAGGCGACCTTCACTTGTTGTTACACCAAAAGTGTTGCAGTTCGGCCTAGTAATTGATCATGAACAACGTGCAATTTATTTCAGACCCAAGCAAAAGTTGATGCAAGGGTATGCAAAGTTATCATGATGGTTGGTAGTTGTCATAACCTAAGCAGTAAGGAGATGTGTGATAAGCTTGGTTTGGAATTGTTGCGACATCCCCATCCATATATGCAATAGTTCAGTGATTGTGGGAGTCAAGATTCAGTTTCATGCGTGAAAGTTACCTTTTCAGATTTGGGACTTTGTGGACACCGTGAGTCAACGTGTGCCGATGACGGGTGTGTCAACTTGCTGCTTGGTAGGCCGTGGCGTATGGACCGTGTGTCAACATGATGACGCACTAATCAGTACAGGTTGAAGGAAAGAAAGGGATAATAGTGCTGCGACTATGACTCCTTCACAAATCATAAACGAGAGTTGCCAGAAAATGGAAGCTGTAATTGAGAGTTGCTAAAAAAAGAGACAGTAGGTGTTATCCACCAAATCAGTGAGTGAAGCACAAGCCAAAACAGCAGTGGTAAAATGAAAAGTGAGGAGATAACTATGATGTACCACAAATCAGAGCATGAGAGAAATAGAGATGATCCCAATTTGTTGCACTTTGTATTGCTATACAAGGATGCATTGCTTTTACTAACGACTTAAACATCTTTCAAATGTTATCTCTCAAGTTTTGATAGGATTATGATGATGTGTTTCCAACAGAAGTGCCTGCTGGTTTGCCACCAATTCGTGGGAATTGAACATCAAATTAATTGATGTCCAGGGGGCATAACCCTTCCCAACCGCTCCACCTTTACCGCACCAATCCGGAGGAAACAAAAGAAATTCAGCGACAGTACAAGAACTTTAACAAAGGTATGACGTGAAAGCCTTAATCCTTGTGCTGTCCCTATTCTGTTCCAAAGAAAGTGGTACATGGCGCATGGTAGATTGTAGAGCAATTAATAACATCCACTGTTAGGTATCGTTCACCTATTCCAGACTTGATGATATGTAGATGAACTTAGTGGTTGCTGTTATATTTCTAAAATGATTTACGCCAGTGTTTTACCATCAGATTCGAATGAAAGTAGCGTGCATGAGTGAAAACTGCCTTTAAAAAAAATCTGGATTGTACGAGTGGTTAGTAAGCCTTTGGTCTAACTAATGCACCGTACATTCAATGCGTTGAGAATCCATGTGCTAAAGGCTTTCATTGGCGAGATTTGTGGTAGTGTACTTTGATGACATTTTGATATATAGTAAAACATGAAGGAACACCTGTCAATTTCGACAAGTTGACCTAGATGCTTAGGTCTGAGCGCTTGTTTGCTAATTTTGAACAACTGCACTCTTTTGCCAAAGAGAAGGTGGTTTCTAGGATATGTTGTTTTAGGCCACGTGTAGAAGTTGATGCGTCCAAGGTTGAATCAATTAAAACGGCCTACACTGTGAATGTTTAGCCAAGTGCGTAGTTTTCATGCCTAGCTGGTTTCTACAGGCGCTTTGTAAAAGATTTTAGTTACTTATGCAGCCCATGAAATGAGCTAACTTAAAAGGGAGTGTGCAATTTGTTTGGGGTAAAAGCCAAGAGGAGCTTTTGGTGAGCTCTGAAAAGGAGGTTGACTGAAGCACCATGCTTTGTTTTACCAGATTTAGTGCATGGGCTCTTTTATCAACTGATTAAAAAGATCAGTTAGTCCACCATAGTTTTTCTTTAACAGAAAGATAATGACGATGGCTCCCTGCCTCTGAGATTATTGTATTATGATCTAATCTAGGATGATATGGGAGCTGCCCAACCTTCTCGACGTAAATCTGGAACACCGTGGCACCACGAATGGAATTGAACAACACGCTGCCCATGCAAGCGCCACCTTTTACCTCGAATTCGCACAACCACACGCTTTGATAGCATTGATTCACTGCGACCACGCAAGAGTGGACCATAAACCCTGATTCCCCGAGAAGGAAAAGCAAGAAGAACAATATTTGCAGAACTTTCCCAATTCCCCTCTCTAGATTGGCGACGGTGCCACAACCTAGAGAAAACAAGATGTCAATGTTGCATCTGAATAAATGTGGTTCTGGACCTGCGTTTGGTCAAGTACATGTACATATATATACATCCCTAACACTTGGAAACCAAAACTAGGACTTCAATATGATGAACTTCAGATTACATGCGGCTGATTGTTTCGGTCATGTGGCGTAAGCACAGCGAATCTGGTGGCCCCTAGTACAATCTGATCGGGCTCGATGTCACTTCCAACAAGTACTCAAACGCCAAATTGGAGTCCGTATTGAGGCGCCGGTGCATTGGGCCTAATTAATTTGGACTGCTCCAACAGCCAATCCAAGTCCAGTTGGGCAAATCCGAATGTTTCTTCATTTCCTTGGAGAAGGGTGGAATTCGTGTAGCCTTTTAGGTAAAGTCCTCCTCCACTTGTAATAGGAACCCATCGTCCCCAGTTAAGCAATTGACCCAATAACAAAATAGATCTTGCTCAACTCTCGGAAATTAGTCAGGCCTGCTGTCAATGTTGATGCAGACTTCACCGTGCTTTTCCATGCTCGATCTTAGACGCCGCCACTACATAGCGTTGGGCCAGCAAAGCTCCTCCTCTTCGTCTTCCAATCTCCAATTGATGCAACTCCCCAAACCTAAGCACAAGCAAGGTACAACTATAGGTAACAAACTATTCTCACTGATATTCATAAGTTAAAAGCTACTTAGGAACAGATTCACCTTGTTTTGAATTTCCCTGCAGCGTTGCTCATGCTGATAGGTCCTCATTGCATGGCGACACTGATCTGTGCAGCAGCCAGTAGATTGAAGAATGTGAGGGAGTTAGGTGATCTCATCATAGGAGCAATTACCAAAGTGTTCAAAGGAGGATTACCTTGACTTAGGTCGCCTCCGGCCTAAATTAAATTCAAACCTAAGTGAAGAGAGTCCTATCG
Source organism: Oryza meyeriana var. granulata (assembly GCA_003991445.1). Lineage (NCBI taxonomy): Eukaryota > Viridiplantae > Streptophyta > Magnoliopsida > Poales > Poaceae > Oryza > Oryza meyeriana. The sequence goes on along the minus strand of RYFJ01002953.1, from coordinate 40,226 downwards.
TTCCGATACAAGAGTTGACAATGGAGACTTCATACACCTTCAAGTTCATAGAATGAAAAAAGAATTTTTTTTGGAGGCCCTTATCCTCATTACGCCTAGATTAGTGGGCTGGATATTTACCATATCAACTAGCAAATCAATAAAGGTTCTATTTGATTAGGCATCTGGGTTGGTACCTGAATCAGATTGATCAACTATTTTGTCAGCGACTATTCTCCTATTTCCGAATCTGTTGGGTTGTCTTCAATTAGATGGGGGAATCCAATTAACAGCTCGACTCATCATTCGTAGCCCATCTGAGAGCTAGCTCGCTTCAACCAATTCTTTCGTACCCTCAGCTCTACTCATGTAGCTTCGGCTATTCAAGTGCCTGTTGAGCATCTTCTGGATCAATTGTCACTACCTAGTTCCGCATCATTTCCTAAAATGATGATCGCATTATAACTATTCTGGCAAAAACCGCTCCACAGAACCACATTAACCATGATCGTTGAGGAGCGTATTCTCAAGGACCCATATCTACGCTTGTGTTAATGGGGCGTGGTTGAATAACGCCAATTTGGCAATTGTTAGTAGATAAAATGGTTTTCTTCAATTCACAATGCCCAAATAATTCACTTTGGAGTAGTACATAAAGATTTAGTTCATATTTTTCAATTTGTTTTCCTCTTCTAAGTTATAGCTTTTTCGTGCTAGTTCATCGATGTTTACCCAACCAAATAAAAAGCCTGTTCGGGTAGCCGTCGATTCTCCGGAAAAGATTAGTTGAATCCCCTCATTGTTTCTGAAAGACCAACATACTTTCCTAAAGAACCAGTTAAAAACTTCTGGAGAGGTTTTTTGGAGGGGAACTATGCGTTTGGACCTTCGTGCTCCACCAAAACTTAAACCTAGTCTCGTCCCTATTTCTTCTACAGACTTATTGCTTAGCAACGCGCCTTACTATAGTTTATAGTGATGTTATCAAGGAGAGAGACAGTGCTTAAAAGCACAATCTTTGACATGTTCTCAGTTTAAACATGACGCATTATTATTTGAGTTCCCATTGTCACCAAAAGCTCCAATACCTTTCCAAATTTGAGGAGGAAAAAAAAGCAGTTCCATTATTCAAAATCTAACTCACCTTAGAGACCAAAGTAAGTGGAATGAATGTTGACTCCTCTTTTCTAGTTGATAGCAAAGAATCCCTTTGAAGAGTCAATCAGCCAGCGCTTCGCTTCCTTTCCTCGATCATGTTTTCAAAAGACCCACTGATAGCTAATGTTTTTGTATGAGATGTATGTTGGATGTCGGAATGAAAAGCTGTGGGAAACTATTTTTGAAAGGGGTTTCCTGATTTACTTTATTTAATAGAAGAACTGCTTCTGAAGGAACCCACCCTGACACTCAAATCAAAAAAGGACCCAAAAGGAAGCTTTAGGTTGTGTCTGAAAATAGCAATTGAGATCAAGCCATCGTTGCATAACAAATAAACCAAGGCTCAGTTCCTAGTTTCTTTGAGAAAAGCCAAGTACCTAGCTATTACTTCAAGCATACTGGGACTGGCTTAGGCGACTCCGACGCCTGCCACTGGATGGAGCCATGCATGTAATACAAAATTAACATTTACAGGCGCCAGACTAATAAAATATTAGCATTCCATTTAGAATTTACAATGATATACCCTTGCCCTTAATTTGCTTGGAGAAACAGTAGGCTGGCAGCAATCTTGCCACAAGAGATTGAATATGATTATGCAAGGAAGACAAGTGAACAAGCATATTCATCGTAGGAAATGGAACAACAAAGTTCAGCATAAGCGACTTGCAAAGAAGACTTTACTTAATAAAAATCCACCCCTCATCATAGGCTGTAAGCATGAGGCCGCCCATGAATAATCGCGACACTCCCATCGATTCAAAACCACTTGTAAACTCCTCGCGTATGCCTAAATAAGTCAGGCCCCAATTAAGTACCAGGGACCATGTGTTACCAAACAAGGACTCTCTTTGAAAAGTATGCTCGTAGTCTCAGTCCTAGCAATCAGTCTGCAATACAAATCGTGATTCAATAAAAAATATAGAAAATGATGAAACATTTATATATATACAATATACTTATGAATAATATAAATCACCATCAGTGCAAAAGGCATCCAGAAATGCCTGGGCAGCCACTCTTCTCCGTAGTTGTCTTGTTTTGTACTGTTTGGGCCACCTCTTGTCAAATTTTTTCTAGGTGAGGTAGGGCATTGTGGAACCCCAAGCATACTGCTAAAGCTCGTCAAGTTTTAAACATAGATCCAGAGAAACATAGGCCAAACCATGAATCATCACCAAGTTCAAATCCTGTCTGGCAAAGCCTTGATCCCGGCTTTACAAACACAAATTATTAGATGCCCTGGTTGCATCTCGAATCGAATCGGAGCTACTTACTAATACACTCAAGCCAGAATAGAAAGAAGCAGCCTTACTAACTTTTAGAATAAGCAGAACCTGAGATTTACGGCGGTAGTATCCAGAACGAGGTTAGCTGAATGAATGATAGCACTGGCTCGTACTTTTGATTTCTTTGATCTTGTGCATTTGCCAATGGCAGTGCTTGTAATTTCCCCAAGAGCATATGGGCTAGGTCCAACGGACTTTGTCCTTCGATCAATAGGCGGCTTCCACTACGCTGGAAAAGGACTGCAGCTCCACCCCTAGGCCGAAACGAGAAAGTCAACCGCTTGCCTTAGCTTTGTTAGAGGAAAGCACACATCATCACCACCTACACACCTGAATGAACATGCGAACTCACATTGTCGGGATGGCCATGGATAAACCAGACTCCATCATAGATAAACAAAGCCATAAATACATAATACGGGTCTGCTGCAGCTGCAGGAAGTAGCATCACGGTCGGTGGGGCCGTATGGCGGATTGATTGACATGCCTGCTTATAGCAGTGATGATTTGGACATCGGTAACATGTAAGTTGAATATCTCACCATGAAATACGAGGCTGAGCTAGCTTCTCACCTAAAAAAAGAGAGAAACTTGTCTCACCATATCATATGCTCGTTGTCGAAATCCAGTGTTATGCTCTCTTCTTTGCATACACCGTTTACACACCTCTGTGCAGTGAAACACTTACCGCGCGACTTTATCTTAGTTGTCTGGACTTTACTTTCCTCCTATCCACCACTGATGTACTAGCTCTGTTGGCCAACACATTAGTAAATATCTTGGACAATAAGGAAGGCCTGATCTGATCTATACTTATGATCTCCTGTAAAGGCAGTATGCAGAAAAGAGTTCACCAACCCCAAGTATTCTTCGGTTTCAGTTCTCGCTCTCTTTTTGACCTGCTACATCTGCTGTTGTTTGGCCTTCAGGAGGTTTCTCTTTGCGGAAGGGTTGTTTTAATGCTCTTTTTTACAGTAAGTAGACCAGTAGGTTATGAGCCTTGCGAGCGCGACAAGAACAAAGCCTTTTGGCTATGGAATAAATAATACAAAAAAGGAAAGGGACGAATGAAAATTAGATTGAAATCGAAACATTGCATCACTTCCATAAAGAAAGTAAACCAAAGAAAGAATTATTGAAAATCTTCTTTGCCTGAACCACATTCCATCGTCGAGAATCAATCACGCAGGCTTAATGCAAATCAGAGATGGGTGGAGTGAATAGGTTTCCATGCTCATATCTTGATGAGGACATCCCTTCCATGATACAAACTCATTCACCACAAGGACCACTTACTCGAGCCGTGCTCGTCACTTAATACAGTAATTCATTTCAGGTATCATCTATTATTGAGAATAGTCCGCCTACCTAATGCAAAATGATAATTGTTTATTAGGTATCTGGGAAAGGAAGAAGGAAAGGGACCAAGTCAAGCAAGAATTTCCGACATGGACGCGTTCTGGACTCCAGATTCAGATGCTCGAGTGGGACCAAGTTCAACGGGCATAACATTCCTCATACGGACCTCCCGTGTTGGGACGTTCTGTACTTCATGGAACTTATAGAAGCACTTCCAACGGATAACAAAAACCTCATCTTCAAATGCCATCCGAGCCGCCGCAAATCATCCAAAAATAATCCATATTGGTACTGAGTCCGATCAACGGGTCGCTAACGCCTCACCACTGGCCATGGGCCGTGATAACCCTAGGTGTGGTCGCCTGGACGTCCTCCCTGTCGTCTCCCTATTTAAGAGCCGCCGGCTCCCTTGTACGACTTGGATATCATTTGAGTTTAGATCTTAGCCATGTTCAAAACTTTGTCTTCAGTTGTGTCTGAGCGACACCCCCCCCTTCAAACGCCCCCATTCAAGACAGCTTCGGGATCCCAACGTGTGTTCGCAATACAATTTATGCTTCATTCATATTTCAATATCAGATTCCTACGTCCTATTCTGCTAGTTCTTCGATTGCTTGCAGGAATTGAAACTATCGTGTTTAGATTGATCTCGCCTCGCCAGCAGGGGTCAATAACATCTCGGAGTTGCATTTCAGCCGCCTAAAGGCGCAAGCAACGTCGTGCGTTTTGTAGTCGGATTGCAGGGTCATCTCCATCCCACAAAATCGATAAGCCATCAGTCTTCATCGAAAGATCAGGCACCTCATCCAATAATACACCCATACACTAAATATGTGTGTGAGCATCCAATTCGTTCAAGAATGCTAGATATGGTAGGTAGCATTGTGCTCAGTGGAGGTGAGGCATGCTCTTGCCCTTCTTTTAGTTCTTCTTAGGTTAACTCTATGCACACCATTGATTCACGTGATCTAATTGTGCGTCCCCCAAAGTCTTAACTAAAGAATTCTTCTTTGAGAACAGACAAGCAGAACCGCACATAAGTAGTTGTTGAAGTTAGCTCTTTTGTCAAGTAGTAGCTCTTGACCCAAGGCCTCCAAAGCTTTTTGCCTTTATCTTGAAGAGTAGAGAGGGAATCAAAAACTGGAGATCCACTGACTGGGAGATCCACCTTCATACATAAGTAAGAAGTCTCTATCTAGGCATGTCCCTAATCAACTTGATTACTTTCTTACTAGCATACAGCAACTAGAGGGGGGAAAGCCTTTTCTGATGAGGTTTTTCTTGCTCCAGGATAATGAGCTACACCAAGTTTTGATGTGTGTCGAGCTAGACGGATGTCAGGATGCCATTCCAGGAATAGATCCACTTTCAACTTGACTTGATGTTAGGTATTCGCAAGACTGAGGCTCACTTCTGCTAATTCTTTTATTCATTCACAATGGGCCAAGCTACTAGATCAGTCAATGAAAAAGCAAGCAAGGAGATGCCTGAGATTTGTTTCTTCTTTCAAGAGTTCACATGCAATGTTGAGATCAAAGAGTTAACAGTTTTGAATCAAGGCAACAGGAGAAGCATCCATAACAGCTTGATCGTATTTGCTCCCCTTCCGGATATGCGATGCCTGGAATGCCGAGTTGACAGGGTGCAGCAGTCGACCCAGGGAGGAAAAACCCATTCCAGCACGCTACACTCAAAAACGTAGGCCCTAGCGTGAAAAACATGGCGTTACGAAGGTACATTAGTGAGTCAGATCCCAATCAGAGCGGTTCTCATCGAAAAAAACATATCCAAGAAGGTAGGCACACGACTGGATATAAAAATGGGGCTACGAAGCTGCCATCTCCAACCTACGTTGGGTTGAATTCTTATAATCGACAAGGTGAGGCAGAAATAGGTAATTCGCATTCCGAAGCAAGAGTTAGGATCGAACAAAGCACCATTTCCTCGACTATGTCTCGCTCTTCTATTCAGTGAAGAGCTCACTGCTAGTGAATAGATAAAGAAGAGTAGCCCCCATGGCTCAATTAGTAATAGATTAATCCATAGTAGTCTCTTGCCTAGCGGAGTCAGCCTAATAGGCATACCAAAGATTGCGACATCGTTGTTAGCGTGCTTGCTTTGCCGCACTGGCCAAATGAATATAATCCACTGGCTCAGATTGAGTGGCTCACTTTCCTTGAGAAGGGCTTCTTCAACAAAGAAATGAGAATTGTTGACCCATATGATCTCAGGCTCATTAAAGAGTATGAAATTGAATAATTCATTCACACTTTAGCATTGAGCATCGTCAGTGATCTTTTCCAAGGTGTCTAGAGAAAAACCTACTTTGAACATGACATTCGTACCCAAGGAAAGTTTTGGCAGGCATCAACTGTGATCTTGAAGCCCTTGTTAGGAGCTAGTCGGTATGTCTCACTACTAAAGAAGGTTCTGGCATGCTTCGACTTAGCCCTGTGATCCGCTAATTCATCTCTTGATCTGGTATTCCGCAAAGGAGGTGGATAGGGTCAGTGAAAGAAGTGGCCGAGGGTAGAAAAAGGTTGAAATTCCAGGTTACCGCGGTTTAAACAAAGGACATAGTGATTAGTAACACCTCTTTTTTTGTTTTGAGAGGAAAGATCTATGAAAGCTGAAAGCCCATTCTCATTCTATTCTCAAATTCATCCACTTTCTTGGCTCAGGTGACTATCTATCGCCCGGTGAAGTATCGAAGTGAGAAGTCAGCCCAGCCACAAGTTCCCAAGACCAATCAAATAAGGAAGCAAGCTATTAAAGAACTTGTCTGTAGGCGGAAAAGAGTACGCCGTTAAGCAATAGGCAAGCGTAGTCGATAGGCAAAGAGCTTGCCTGGGGCTTCATAACTCAAGTTTTGAGCCTAGCGCAAAGCGATGCCAAAATTGTCTATTTCCTGGCAAGTCTATGAGAGTCATATTTACGGATCCTCTGATCTTTAGCTGAATGGTCGTGTTTTTACATAATGTCAGGTCTTTTCTTCTGAGCTCTTCTATTACGGTACTGGAAAAATCAAACCTATCACTCTCAAAGAATGGGTAAAAAGAATTCAACTAGGGGAGCCAATACTCTCTAACTACCTTATACTACCGCCCCCATTGATTGGAAACCCTCGGGGGAAAGGCAAGTAGAAAAAGAATCTTTCTAAGAATCCTCTTTTTTAGTAGGGCTATGCTAAGTATAATCGATTTTTTTCTTCCTTGGTGAGGCTTTCTCTGCAGACAAAGAAAGCAAAAGTGGAAAAGCCCACCTTCTAGCGTCAGTTTCTGAGTAATAATAAAGACGATGTCAAACCAGTTATCAAACTTGATAAAGGAGGATAGTTACAATAGAAAAAGATCCCCTAGTCTATCTAGAAAAAATCCCCCCTGAGCGAATTGCAGAGAAAAGTGCAATCCTAAGGTAAAACCCAAGAAGTTGCAGTGCCAGTTTCTAGCAATACAGTATCAGTGAGCTTTTCTTCTTCTCAGGGATGGATTTGGAGTTTATCTTGGGAGTGTTCTTCCAACTTGTCCTCTTCCCTACGGTTTTCTTGCATGCAGTCTCTGGGAGGACTAAGGAAAGATCCTAGTACTCCAGGTAGGGAACTCTAGAGAAGATTCCCTGAAAGAGCTAAGATAACTAAATTGATTTACGCTTTCCTCTTTCATTTTTTTCATATATAGAATTGGAACGATTCCTTGCCTGTGATCAAACCTGAGTCTTTGAAGGTAGATTAAAGCTACTCGGAATATCGAGCTAGCGGGGGTCTAATCAGATCAATCGATAGTTCCGTAATGAGTAGTCGAATACAACATTGAGGAGACCCACCCTGGTTGTAAAGCGAGCCGTCCTTCCTTCCAATCATTCGTATTGTTATTTTGTCTTCGGTTTGATTTTAAACTTAGACCTTCTCTCGGGACTGATGGTGACGAACCTTACTCTCCTCGGTCAAGTGTTGACCTGTCTGTCCAATAATTTGACAAATGAATGGGAATCCTATAGTTTGACCAGCCTGGGAAGAGTAGTCAGAGAGGAAATTCGTTAATATGGAGCTGTTTATATCTTGGCTTTCTTCCTAACTAATAGGAAAAGAGAGACATGCGAGTTCGACTCTCGTTTTATCCATGTTCAACAGTCCTTTTCCATCTTGGTACTGTTGATTAGTACGCCTCAACTACGAGATCTTGAAAGTCGATGTATCAATAATGTTCCAGAGTAGCATCGAGCCTCGAAACGGCAAGCCATGCTTCAAGCTAAAGCCAGTATGAATCTAATTGATGCTAAACTGAAGGAACGATCTCGTTCGAAGATTATTCTAAAGTAGGTGCCTAGCTCTGGAGGGATAGAGTGGGATATCAACCTATTTGAAGAACATCTGTAACAACTTGTCTTTTTGAGTGGGAAGAAAAAGCAACCAACAAGCGCGAACACCATCTAACCGTCAGTTGAAACTCCCAGGAATCACCTCCATCAGTAAGAAAAAAGCTTTCGTTTCCATCATTCAAGCAGTGGAATAGAATAGTCGATGGTATTGAATCGTCCAAGCCCCATTGATTGAATGTCTATCGTGATAAACCGTGTGATTTGAGCATATCTATAGCTAGAACTGTGTGATTCTATAAGGCTAAGCAGATGAAGGCAACAAAGAACCTAACCATCCTCTCTAATGACTTCATCAGAAGATTATATGGTCTAGTTACCCTTTACCTTCTTTCCTTGCAACCTTGGAATCGATACGGTTCATCCCTAGGGATGCTCTTTCAACGTTGATAGAAGAGAGGCAAGGATGATCAGACTGCTTGGTTCAGTTCGTAGAGGTATTAAAAAACCCTTCTTTTTGGTCTTTTCTTTCTTGCCACCACTTTAACAGGCTGCCACTGCAATGAGAACATAAGTTGTGGAATTTTTTCTTTTATTCTTTTTGTTTTGGTGCGCTCTTCCTTTTTTATTGTATAGAAAGAAGGGTTCAGTGGGAGGGCAAGGTAGTTAAGTTTTAGGTTGGCTCTTGTTTTCTCTTACATTCTTTTTGGTGTAATTTAATAAAGAAGTAGCAATTGTTCATTTCATTTTTTTGCCATTGGTAGTGAATTTTCATTTTCAAGGGCAAAGGGGGAAGGGAAAGGATTGACCCTCAGGGATCATATTACTCCTGAAGACTGGGGGAAAATAGCAGGATTGGAAAAGTTCGAAGAGACTGAGGAAGACAAATCCATTGTCGAATCCTGCAGGTGATAACATTGAGTAGTGGGGGCTGGCTTCCACCCTTGAGAGCTTGATTTACTAGAAATCCCGCTGAGTCCTAGTGGGTCCAAATTCCGCGATAGAGTTCCCGAGAATCTTTCTAAGAATCCTCTTTTTTAGTAGGGCTATGCTATATCGATTTTTTTTTTCTTCCTTGGTGAGCTTTCTCTGCAGACAAAGAAAGCAAAAGTGGAAAAAAGCCCACCCTTCTAGCGTCAGTTTCTGAGTAATATAAAGACGATGTCAACCAGTTATCAAACTTGATAAAGGAGGATAGTTACAATAGAAAGATCCCCTAGTCTATCTAGAAAATTCCCCCCTTGAGCGAATTGGAGAGAAAAGTGCAATCCTAAGGTAAAACCCAGCAGAAGTTGCAGTGCCAGTTTCTAGCAATACATATCAGCTGAGCTTTCTTCTTCTCATCGGGGATGGATTTGGAGTTTATCTTGGGCGTGTTCTTCCAGCTTGTCCTCTTCCCTACGGTTTTCTTGCATGCAGTCTTTGGGAGGACTAAGGAAAGATCCTAGTACTCCAGGTAGGGCTCTAGAGAAGATTCCCTGACAGAGCTAAGATAACTAAATTGATTTACGCTTTCCTCTTTCATTTTTTTCATATATAGAATTGAAACGATTTCCTTGCCTGTGATCAAACCTGAGTCTTTGAAGGTAGTGATAAAGCTACTCAGAATATCGAGCTAGCGGGGGGTCTAATCAGATCAATCGGTAGTTCCGTAATGAGTAGTCGAATACACATTGAGGAGACCCACCCTGGTTGTAAAGTGAGCTATCCTTCCTTTCATTCGTTGCTTTGTCTTCGGTTTGATTTTAAACTAGACCTTCTCTCGGGACTGTGGTGACGAACCTTACTCTCCTCGGTCAAGTGGTTGACCTGTCTGTCCAATAATTTGACAAAATGAATGGGAATCCTATAGTTTGACCAGCTTGGGAAGAGTAGTCAGAGGCAATTCGTTAATATGGAGTTGTTTATATCGGCTTTCTTTCCTAACTAATAGGAAAAGAGAGACATGCGAGTTCGACTCTCGTTTTATCCATGTTCAACAGTCCTTTTCCATCTTGGTACTGTTGATTAGTACCGCTCAACTACGAGATGCTTGAAAGTCGATGTATCAATAATGTTCCCAAGAGTAGCATCGAGCCTCGAAACGGCAAGCCATGCTTCAAGCTAATCCAGTATGAATCTAATTGATTGCTAAACTGAAGGAACGATCTCTGTCGAAGATTCTCATTCTGAAGTAGGTGCCTAGCTCTGGAGGGATAGGTGGGATCATACCTATTTGAAGAACATTCTGTAACACTTGTTTTTGAGTGGGAAGAAAAAGAAGCACACAAGCGAACAACCATCTAACCGTCAGTCTGATCTCCCAGGATCACTCCATCAGTAAGAAAAAGCTTTCGTTTCCATCATTCAGCAATGGAATAGAATAGTTCGATGGTATTGATCGTCCAACCATTGATTGGAATGTCTATCGTGATAAACCGTGCGATTTGAGCATATCTATAGCTAGAACTGTGTGATTCTATAAGCTAAGCAGATGAGGCAACAAAGAACCTAACCATCCTCTCTGATTGACTTCATCAGAAGATTCCTATGGTCTGGTTTACCTTTCTTCTTTCCTTGCAACCTTGGATCGATATGGTTCATCCCTAGGCGATGCTCTTTCAACGGTTGATAGAAGAGGGGGACGGGCAAGGATGATCAGACTGCTTGGTTCAGTTTCATCAGAGGTATTAAAAAACCCTTCTTTTTGGTCTTTTCTTTCTTGCCACCACTTTAACAGGTGCCACTGCAATGAGAACATAAGTTGCAGAATTTTTTCTTTATTCTTTTTTGTTTTGGTGCGCTCTTCCTTTTTTATTGTATAGAAAGAAGGGTTCAGTGGGAGGGCAAGGGGTAGTTAAGTTTTAGGTTGGCTCTTTGTTTTCACTTACATTCTTTTTGGTGTAATTTAATAAAGAAGTAGCAATTGTTCATTTCATTTTTTTGCATTGGTAGGGATTTTTCATTTTCAAGGGCAAAGGGGGGAAGGGAAAGGATTGACCCTCAGGGATCATATTACTCCTGAAGATTGGGGGAAAATAGCAGGATTGGAAAAGTTCAAAGAGACTGAGGAAGACAAATCCATTGTCGAATCCTGCAGGGTGATAACATTACACCAACTCCAGAGGCTGTTCGCAATCTCGACGGATGCACGATCAGCCCAACCACGAGGGTAATTGTTCCTGTAAGCAATCGGGAACTAGCAAGAACAAGATGAACAAGCAACTCAATTTGCGAATAAAGATGAAGGTTTAATTCAAGAGAACAAACGGTGGGGTTCCGAAGACGAGCAAACCGGCGATCTAACCGATCACGGAATTACATAGTAAAGTAGCGACGCTAACTTTAATCTAACAAAACCCAATCTGTTTGTGGCGGCTCTAAAGGTATTAATAGGATGGGAGGACGACCACAGGGGTGTTGGGGTCATTCTCCAACCCTAGGACACGACCCTAATGGACCCAACTTGATTCATGGGCCTTCGGCCCAAAAATGGTGACGCAGCACCTTAAACAGGAAACCTCTCATCTCTAAAATGACGATTGTAGACGATTCAAGCAGATATGAGCATGAATCTGGATCCGTTGGAAAGTAGACTTGATAAGCTTTCAATGAAGTACTAGAACTCCCAAATCGGAGTTCGTATGAAGTCGTGGCGGCTGTCACAAGTTGGTGCTGTCATACAGTCCGAATCCTGCCTGCACGAATCGCTTTCCTTGTTGATCTCCTCCATGCGTAAGTGTGGACGTATCGATGGTGTTGATGTCCTCATCCATCATAGAACACTAAAAACTATGGTATCTTATGGAACTAACATAGGTCACATCCCTCACGACATAAGATTGAAAGATCCAAACCTTCCTCTTCGAAGCGGAAACGGACGTGGCCAAAATATATAAAAAAAAGATCGGCCTAGTCACTCATAGGGGCATATCTACCCGGGTAGAGGATAGTCTAGATCCAATTTTAGATAAATCTCTCTCTATATAGATAGGTATCTTTGTGGATAGAGATAAAGATAGGGGTCCCTATAAAACGAAATATATGGAAAACGTGCATTTTTGATACTACTACTATTTCTTAGACTTTTTCAAGGAAACATCGTTTTTTCTATTTTTACTGAATTGGTTGGAGCATAGACGAGCAAGCAGAGCCCAGGAAAGAGGTCAGATCGTCATAGAGCAGTCAACTATAAGTATAAGACTGCTGGCCTGAGAGAAAGGCAGTCTCTCTCAGGAAACATGGCCTAATTTCTCTTCTTTCTTTTCACACGGGCAACAATTGGGAATAAAACAGACCATGAACATGAGTTTCAAATGTAAAAAAAAAGGTATGAAAGACTTATTCTTTTGAAAAAAGGAGGATAAGAGAATGAAAAGATTATTTTTTGATGTTATTATGTGTTATTTACTACCTTTGGCTTTGGGAAAAGTTTTCTACTTTTGAAGTTCTTGACAAGTCCCAAGTGGAGGAGATTAAGAGGTCATTAAAGAATTCATCCTTTTAGTTCTCTTCGATGTATCGATCATGCATTCCTAAACCACATAAGCCAGGGGAGATACGCCCATAATAAGTATATTGATTCCTTATATTCTTATATATATACCCATAAGTTTCAATAAGATTCCATTATTACCATAATCCAAAGATTGAGTACATTTGTTGTTTAGCAAGCTAATACTAATAGGATGTGTGTTATCATGAGGAGCAGTTATATATTTACAATCATCGTTGTTGTTGGACCTGTGCGATTTACCGTCAAATTGTTTTACAACCATATTTAACATTTTCTTTCTTTCTATACTGTTATATATGTTAGTTGGGATTTTTCTTGTATGGTTATCACTACCCGTTGGTAATAACCATGCTCTAGCTGTCTGACTAGAGAGTGACAACGTTAATATGAAGAGTCTATCTCTTCACTCTAGATTTTCACATCTAATGCAAATCGTTGCACACACGAAGGGAATAATATAATGAAGAGAGTGAGAATAGTTGTGAATCAATGAGTTGATCACTAAAAAGAAGTAAAGGGAATAATATAATGAAGATAAGAAGAATTGCCGGAATGAGACTAATCTAGTAAAGGGAGAGGAAGGACTGTCCTCTCGGGGAGGATTCTCGGAAGTTAATAAGGTGGTAGCAGAGAAGAAAAGGCCAAGCTATCATATTAGGCAAGCAATGTATTGGGCATGCGAAACAGTGGTAAGAATGTTAAGTAGGATCAGTATCAACTGATATCTTTACCTTTGGTGAACAAGCGTAGCGCTGTCTCATCTTTCTTTCTTTTGTTGCTGTACTTGGTAGGCTCCTTGTCCCCTTGATTTTGATTCCGTATTTTCCCCTATTTGGTATTCCGAGAGGCTGGCTGGATTGGGTTACACCTTGTCTGTATAGGAGTATCAGAATGCTTTACTGCCTTAGTGAAATTTGCTGCCTGTCTGGTTTGTCTGGGACAGGGTGCCTTTTGCCTATATGATTATCAGGCTTCCTTACTTATACTACTCTTCTAAACCACGTAGGGCGAGGGTAGGGAAATTCATCCCAACCAATAGCAGTGAGTTAGCTATAACTACTAGGCCTAGAGTAAAGTAGTAGGGCTTTCTGAGGAGTAAGCCTAATTCCGTTAATGCAGAAAGATCTTTCCCAGATAGAAGAGTACCAACCAAAGAAGCAGAAGCAAGACCTCACTAGCCATGGAGCACGAAGGTCCCAAAAACGCATAGTTTCCCCTCCAAAAAAAACCTCTCCAGAAGTTTTTACCGGTTCTCCAGGAAAGTATGTTGGTCTTTCAGAAACAATTAGGGGATTTCAACTAATCCTTTCCAGAGAATTAGACGGCCTACCCGAACAGGCTTTTTATTTGGTGGGTAACATGGATGAAGCTAGCACGAAAGCTATAAACATAGAAGAGGAAAACAAATTGAAAAAATGAAACTAAATCTTTATGTACTAACTCCAAAGTGAATTATTTGGGATTGTGAAGTGAAAGAAACCATTTTATCTACTAACAGTTGCCAAATTGGCGTATTACCAAACCACGCCCCCATTAACACAGCTGTAGATATGGGTCCCTTGAGAATACGCCTCCTCAACGATCAATGGTTAATGGTGGTTCTGTGGAGCGGTTTTGCCAGAATAGTTAATAATGCGATCATCATTTTAGGAAATGATGCGGAACTAGGTAGTGACATTGATCCAGAAGAAGCTCAACAGGCACTTGAAATAGCCAAAGCTAACATGAGTAGAGCTGAGGGTACGAAAGAATTGGTTGAAGCGAAGCTAGCTCTCAGACGGGCTAGAATATGAGTCGAGGCTGTTAATTGGATTCCCCCATCTAATTGAAGACAACCCAACGGATTCGAGAAAATAGGAGAACAGTCGCCTGACAAATAGTTGGTTCAATCCGATTCAGGTACCAACCCAGATGCCTAATCAAATAGAATTTGCTAGTTGATATGGTAAATATCCAGCCCACTAAATGCTAGGCGTAATGAGGATAAGGGCCTCCAAAAAAATTATTTTCATTCTATGAACTTGAAGGTGTATGAAGTCTCATAGTCAACTCTTGTAGCAGAACGATAGAGACTCTATTTCAGTTAGGTTGATTTAATTTAGGCCGGAGGCAGACCTAAGTCAAGGTAATCCTCCTTTGAAACACTTTGGTATTGCTCCTATGATGAGGATCAGCCTAACTCCTCACATTCATCTACTACTGCTGCTCCAGATCCAAGTGTCGCCAATGCATATAGAGGACCTATCACATGAGCACGTGCATGGGAAATTCAAAACAAGGTGAATCTGTTCCTAAGTACTTTTAATTATGATATCAGTGAGAATAGTTTGTTACCTATAGTTGTACCTTGCTTGTGCTTAGGTTTGAGGGAGTTGCATCATTAGAGATTGGAAGACGAGAGGAGGAGCTTGCTGGCCCAACGCTATGTTTAGTGGCGGCATCTAGATCGATGCATGGAAAGCACGGTGAAGTTTGCATCAACATTGACAGCAGGCCTGACTATTTCCGGGAGTTGAGCAAGATCTATTTGTATTGGTCCAATTGCTTAATGGGGAGGATGGGTTCCTATTACAAGTGGAGGAGGACTTTACCTGAAAGGCCTACACGAATTCAACCCTTCCCTCACAAGGAAATAGAAGCAAATTCGGATTTGGCCCAACTCAGACTCGGATTGGCTGTTGGAGCAGTCCAAATTAATTAGGCCCAAACGCCCTCAATACGGACTCCAATTTGGACGTTTGAGTACTTGTTGGAAAGCTGACATCGAGCCCGATCCAGATTGTACTCAGGGGCCACCAGATTCGCTGTGCTTACGCCACAATGACCGAAACAATCAGCCACATGTAATCTGAAGTCATCATATTGAGTCCTAGTTTGTTTCCAAGTGTTAGGGATGTATATATATGTCCATGTACTCGACCAAACCAGGTCAGACCACATTTATTCAGATGCAAACATTGCTCTTGTTCTTCTCTTAGGGTTTGTGCCACCGTCGCCAATCTAGAGAGGGGAATTGGGAGTTCTGCCAAATATTGTTCTTGCTTTTCCTTCCGGGGAATCAAGGGTTCAATAGGTCCACTCTTGCGTGGTCCAGTGGATCAATCTATCAAAGCATGTGGTTGTGCGAATTCGAGGTGAAAGGTGCGTTGCACGGGCAGCGTGTTGTTCATCCAATTCGTGAGGTTGCACGGTGTATCCAGATTCTACGTCGAGATGGTCGGGCGCTCCCCATATCATCCTAGATAGATCATAATCCAAATAATCAATCAGAGCGCAGGGAGCCATCTCATTATCTTTCTGTAAAGAAGAACTATGGTGGACTAACTGATCTTTCTATCAGTTGATAAAAGAGCCCAATGCAAAAAAAATGCATGTTGGGTCTTTGAAACAGTTCAAATCATGTCGATAATAATCCGTTTGATCTGTTTTACCGAGAAGGTCTACGGTTCAAATCCATATAGCCTTAATATATACGTCTTTTTTTTTTCCATTTGTGGATGGATATCTTATGTTTCCTTTAGTAAAGTTTGCTTTTCCTTATTAGTTGACTCGACGGCTGTCGGCGAAATGGGATATGGGGTCCCACATACCCTGGGGACGCGTGGGTCATCGGCCAAGTCAGTTCCCCAAGGGGCCATCTCACCTTCGGCCCCGGGGCGCCCTCGCCTTCGGCCCCGTGCACGACCCCAGGGCGCCCTCGCCTTTGGCCCCGGGCACGTCCCCGGGGCGCTGACCCTATCGGCCCCGGGCACGTCCCCGAGGCGCCGCGCCTATCGGCCCCGGGCACGACCCCGGGGCGCCCTCGCCTTTCGCCCTGGGCTCGACCCCGGGGCGCTGACCCTATCGGCCCCGGGCTCATCCCCAGGGCGCCGTCCCCGCCGGTTTCGGCCCCGAGGCATCGTTGGCCTCGGGCCAGTACCTTGCCTCCGGGCGCCATCGTCTCACTCCCTGCCCGGGGCCCACATGTCGGTCTCCGGCAGGATCGATGGACCAGCTCTCCAAATATCAGCATTAATGATGAGGCGACGGGGCACGTTGCCGCTGTCGTCCGCTCCGCCACACGTAAGTGTCTCAGGATGGCCTCCTGTGGACACCTGTCTGCTATCAGAGGCCTGTTGACTTCTGTGGCGAGGGCGTGCGCCGAAGTCCAAGCAGTCAGAGACCCTTGACTTCGGCAGCGTGCTCCATCACATCCCATCACATCCTCACGACTCTACCGCCCGCTGCATACCTACTCCGGCATGGGCTCAGCAGGCGGGGACGAGAGCGACCAGACGCTCCACCAACTCCGGCGCAGGCTTTGTAGGCGGACGTGAGCGACTGGACGTCTTCCAACTCCGGCGTGGGCGTCGCAGGCGGAGGGAAGAACCAGAGAACTCTCCAGAGACTCTCTCTCTCTCTCTTGGTGTGCTGGCACTGTGGAAACCCCTTGCTCTATAAAAGGAGGACCAAGCCACCGGCGAAAGGCAGACAAAACAGAGGGCCTCTAGCCCCCAGCTCTCAGCATCCAAGCTCATTCTCAACCTACTGCTCTTCTTCTCCGGCTCCGGCCGCGTGCTGAGCTCACCTTGTAACATAGCAAACCACATTCATCTCCACATAGCATACACACAGGAGTAGGGTTTTACGCTCCGGCGGCCCGAACCTGTATAAATCCTCCTGTCTCCCTTGTGCGTCGATCCCCTCTTCCGACCGTTCGTTGTTCATCGTCTTCCCCGCGCGATCTCCTCGGTTCGGACAGTCTGGACCCGGTTCGGACGGTCCGGACCCTTCTGCCTTCGTTCACGGTTCGGACGGTCCAGACCCGCTTTGGACGGTCCGGACTCCTCTGTTTCTTCTACGTCTTCTTCGCGCATCTGTCTTCTGCCCTTTGACGCCGGCTTCGCCTGAAAACTACTCCCCTGGCCGAATCTCAAAAGGGGGGTCTCCCGACTTCCCGCCGTCGAGGTTTCATCCTCCGACAGCTGGCGCGCCAGGTAGGGGGAGTTTCCTTTTCAGGTGTTACGCCGGCGCCCCCAACACCGACGCACTCTATGGCAGGAGGCCACCGTCCGTGGGACTCTGATGAAGAGTCCGGCGACTTCACCCCGCCGGGTGGCGTTAGCCCGGTGGTAAGCCCACCGCACCCCCCGTCTTCCAGGAGACGCGCCGCGCGAGCCAGGCGGGTTGGGCTCGCTCCTCGGTGGCCTGGCAGTGCGGCCACGGCCCTTTCTCTCTCGGAAGGAACCGGCAAGTGCCCCGTCGGGTCTGCCACAGCCTCATCCTTAAGGCGCGAGCGGAGGCGCCGCTCCACGGCGCGCCGCAACCTCGACTTCCAGCCAGCGTCACCACAAGGAGCTCTCCTGGCGGCGGAAGCCCTCCTGCGCCACCCTCCGGCATTTAACGGGGGCAGGGGCCAGGAGAGGCGCTGGCTAAACGAAGTCACCGACCTCATAGGTGCGGCCCATCGCCAGGTCGCTGCCCACAGCAGCGCAGGGGCCAGGAGTGCCGACCGCTCGACATCTAGCGCGGGCCGGCCCCCCGCCCCGAGTCAAAGCAGAACCCGGAGCACGGCGCAACGCGCCACGACTCCGGCAAACAGCGGCCACGGCGACCTCCGTGACCGGCTGAACCGGGGGCGGTCCGACGAGGACGCCCGGGTCACTATGGAGCGACAGCGCGAGCGGCGGGCGGACGCCGCCACGCGTTCCGAGGCCCAGGCCTCCAGCTCCCACCTACCGATGGGAAACCGCCATCCGGTACCCGAGCCCGCTCTGTACAGCTCGGGTTGCCTGGCGCTCTCCCCAGGCCTCCGGCAGGTTCGCTGGCCGGCCAGGTTCCGGCCCAGCTTGCCGGAGAAGTATGACGGCTCCGTGGATCCCACGGAGTTCCTGCAAATATACACTACTGCCATCATGGTGGCCCAAGGCGATGATCGAGTGATGGCGAACTACTTCCCCGTCGCTCTCAAAGCCCAGGCGCGCTCTTGGGTGATGAACCTCCCCGAGGGATCAGTCCACTCGTGGGAGGACCTCTGCCACCAGTTCGTGGCCAACTTCCAGGGCACCTTTCCGCGCCCTAGGACCGAGGCGGACCTCCATGCCCTGCGTCAGGGCAGGGACGAGACGCTGAGGCACTTCCTACAGCGCTTCAGCCAGGTTCGCAATACCATCATCTCCCACATCGCTCCTCACGCGGTCATCCATGCTTTTCGCTCGGGTGTGCGCGACAGGCGCATGCTCGAAAAAATGGGCACCCGCGACGTCCAGACTACGGCTGAGCTGTTCAAGCTCGCCGATCTCTGCGCCCACAAGGAGGAAGCCCGGGCGTGGAACGAGCCGCGCCCCGAGGCCCCTGAAGAGGACCCCGAAGAATACGGTGAGTCCTCACGCTCCGCGGCGCGTCGGGACAGGAGGAAGCGACAGAAGGAGAAGGCGGCCGCCGACGGCTTCGCCTTGGCTCTTGCGGGCGCCCCACGGTCTGACGACGCCCGCGGGGACAACATCACCGGTGAGCAGCCAAGGGCCGCGCATGCGCCGCCTTCGCCGGCAGCGGCCCAGAAGTGGTGCGCTGTCCACGAGACGAATTCGCACGACCTCACAGAGTGCCGCGCCGTCCAAAGCTTGGCCAAGCAGGTCAAGTACTTCCGGCAGGAGCCTTAGCAGGCCAAGCTCGGTCGGGACGTTTCGGACGGTCCGGCCCTGGTTCGGACGGTCCGAGCGCGGGGATTTGGATGGTCCGATCCCTGGCCGGACGGTCTGGCCGAAGGCAACGGACAGGCCGACCAACGGCCCAGCTCTGGGAAGCCCGAACCTAGGCCGCCTTGCCAAGGCAAGTGCGAGCCTTGGACGTGGCACCCGGAACAGCCAAGCTCGGAGAGATCGTCCCGATTCGTCCCACATTCCCGGGAAGCGTCGACTGTATCGGTTCCATTTCTTTGGTTGGCTTTTGATTTAATGAAAATCTCTCCTCTCCTCCTTTATTAGAGGAAGTCTTCCCCTTTCCTTTGGCCTAGGGTACAACTGCCCGGACTCCATCGGACGCGATGGCGAGTCCGGGCAGTTCGTCCCGACTCAGTCCGGGGCCTCCGGGCCCGGACGCTCCGAGTCCTGGCATGATAATCCGGACCACGCCGCCCTGTCGAGCGCGAGTCTGGGCGGGCTGCTCCCGGTTGAGGGTCTTCTCCCGGTCTCAAGAGCTCGCACCCTCGCAAGGGAAGCTGAGCCCGAGCATGGCCCCTGACAGACCAGAACCAGAGAGCGTCCTCGCTGCCCTCGGCAGCGGGGCTCGTGCTTGCTCCTCGCACCGTGGCCTCAGGTCATGACACGCGAGTTGATGGTTGGGCACGTACCGATGATATTCCGCAGGTAGCGAGCGTGGCGCACGTCGCAAAGCGCCCCTCGCCCAGCAAACATATGGCCTGGGACTTACCTCCCGGGCCCGACTCTGAGGAGCCCGACCCGGGGCGGCATCGCCAAGGCGAATGCGCACCTAGGAACGTGGCGTCCGGAATGACCCTCACAGGGCATGACTACCGAGAACCAGCCTTCTTTCTCCAGCTAGAGGAGAGTCTTGACTTTGATTCGGTGAATTCCTTATTTGTTGTGATGATTTCCTTGCTTAGGTCTTATTTGTTTGATGATACTATTTGCTTTTTAGGTGGGATGTGCACCGGCTCCCTTAGCCCTCGAGCAAGTAACCAATGAGAACATTCGGGTAAGCGCTATACATGACTTTTCCCATTATCGAATTGAAGTATGACTTTTCCTATTATCGAGATGACGTCTTAACTCAAAAGTACTAACTAGATAGGAGGCACGGGAAACCCTTGCAGCCATTTTCTCGCTAGGTGATGATTGGTTGTTTTGTTATCGAAGTCAGTATTGGAAACAAAGTCCAAGTATCTGGCTCCTTCCGAAGATAGTGCTCTGGTACCTGCTCCTCCAAGAGGAACTTGATAATCTAGGGTGGACCGCATAACTAGTCAAGTGCATTTGCCTATACCACAGGACAGGGGTAGAAACTAAAGTAGAAGAGTGCAGAGTGCCAACCAGTCCACCACTTTGGTTTAGAATTTAGGAAGAGAAGGATTTCTATTTGATGGAGCCCAACGCCCGTTAAAAGTGTCCTTGCCATGATAAGACGCAGGAAACGACCCACCTACCGCTAGGGGCTACTTAGTATATTTGGTGGTAGATTGGCTTGGCCTTTACTCTTCTTTCTAAACGGAACAAGGTGAAAACAACCCTAAAAGCTAAATCGAACTATTTCCTCGCTCTTTAGAAGCATGAGAAGTAGGCGGATCTCTATCTAAATACACAGCTCCATTAATTCCGGGAAGTCCAGGAGCAAGAAAACGGATGCGCGTGCTCTAGCTTTCGCGCTAGTGCGCTCAATCCGTTGCTTGTTTGCTCCAATGGTGAAATTGAAGGTGCACGAGGCACGATGCAGTGAACTTGTGTTCTGAAAAATAAAAAAGGGGTGGGAAACAACTGTAGCTCCTTGATTCCTTACGCAAGTTAGAGCCTTATGAAAGAGGGAAGACTGCTTATTAATAGGCAACTTTTCTTTAGAAATAAAAACTCCTATTTGTTTGAGCCCTTGATCCAGGTAATGAGGCTATGGCCTAGAAGGATCTTGAGTGCTGCGGTCCTTACCTACCCTTTCGAACGGGAGATAAAACTTAAACCAAGTCCTCGTCCTATTTCTTCTACTAGACTTATCTTTAGCAGCGCGCCTTGCTATAGTTATAGTGGATGTTATCAAGGAGAGAGACATTGCTTAAAAGCACAATCTTTGACATGTTCTTAGTTTAACATGATGCATATTATTTAGAAGGTTCCCATCGTCGATCAAAAAGCTCCAATTACCTTTCCGAATGATCGGAAAAAAGCATGTGTTAGCTATATATTCAAATCTTACTCACCTTAGAGACCAAAGAAGTGTTATGAATGTTGACTCCTCTTTTCTAGCTTGATAGCAAAGAATCCCTTTGAAGAGTAGAAATCAGCCAGCGCTTCGCTTTCCTTTCCTCGATCATGTTTTCAAAAGCACCCACTGATAGCGATGTTGTAGTGGAGATGGTAAGTTTGGATATGGGAATGAAACAGCTGTGGAAACTCATTTTTGAAAGGGGGTTTCCTTATTTACTTTATTTAATAGAAGAGCTGCTTCTTGAAGGAAACACCCTGACACTCAAATCAAAAAGCCCAGAAGGAAGCCTTTAGGTGGTGTCTGAAAATAGCAATTGAGATCAAAGCCATCGCTGCATAAACAAATAAACCAATCTCATGAATTTACTTGATACGGGGAGCGCCCGACCTTCTCGACGTAGAATCTGGATACACCGTGCAATCTCATATTTTGGATGAACAACACGCTACCCGTGCAACGCACCTTTCACCTCGAATTCGCACAACCACATGCTTTGATAGATTGATCCACTGGACCACGCAAGGGTGGACCTATTGAACCCTCAATTCCCTGGAAGGAAAAGCAAGAACAATCTTTTGGCAGAACTCCCAATTCCCCTCTCTAGATTGGCAGCGGTGGCACAAACCCTAGGAGAAGAACAAGAGCAATGTTTGCATCTGAATAAACGTGGTCTCTCTTGGTTTGGTCGAGTACATGGACATATATACATCCCTAACACTTGGAAACAAACTAGGACTCAATCTGATAACTACAGATTACATGCGGCTGATTGTTTCGGTCATTGCGGCTTAACCATAGCGAATCTGGTGGCCCCTGAGTACAATTAGAGCAACGTGTGTCCTAGCCGCCGAGGGCACTCCACTTGAGGAGGCAGTTTTCGAATCCGATCTTTCTGTCTGCCTATTAGAGCGGGACGGTGAATTACCAGTAGGGGCAAGCCCAGAATTCCATGTACGCCTATTCCACGGACCCCCCCTCCCCCCCCCCCCCGGGTGAGGATTAGCTCCTATGATTTGCCGATGGTAGTAGGATTTCCTATCACATTGATAGAAGGGAAGGTCATCTACTAATATAATAGTTAAACAGAATAAGATTAGTTATGAGGACACCTGCTAACTATTAGTAAAAAAGCAATAGTTGGGCCCTAGTCGATGTGCTCTTATTTGGAATCTATAGCTTTTTGGCCGGGTAAGAAAAGGAAGTAGTAGTCTATCAGGCAGTCTAATTCATCTTCTCTGAGCTCATGCAGTGAGGCATTAAGAAAGAGCAGCAGCGGCTTTGTCAAGCGAATAGAAAGAGCTGCTCGTCAAGCAACGGATGGTCGATCAAAGGGATTGCTTCGGGCGGTGGTGTCCTTCGGACCAAGCCTTGGGACTACCTGTGACCAATTTCAACAGCTCGAGCTCTAGAGATGAGACCTTTTATTCCAAATGTTAATCTCAAGCTGGAAAGCTAGCTTCGACATCTGGTTATCGTGGTTCTTTCTCCTCCTTTTCGATCGCTTGCTCGTGCTTGCTACCGATGATTCACTTGTTTAACCTGACCTTGAGGAATCACTTCGCTCAGATGAAAGGTGATGGGAGACATGGTGTCCGATCTTTCGATGAGATTGATAACTATCGATTGGTGGGTGGAGATGTGTCACACCCTGAGTTTAGCTACACAGAAACTTTACCGGAGAAAATACCTAAGAAAAGGAATTTTAAAATGGCTAGAGAAATTAATTGATGGTGTAAAATGCAAGATAATAAATTGTCGTGGCCGGGAATATTTTTCTTGTATTCTCTGTGCCAAAATACATTAACTGGATTTTTAGTGGAATTTACAGAGCGCCGGAACTATTTTTAATAAATCAAATACGCTTATCGGAATTAACATCGTCCTGGAAATCTTTTTCTTTCTTCCTTTCTCTTTTTCTCCCTCGGGGCCGCTGGCCCGCTTCTGTGCCGCCCGCGCCCTCGCTCCTCGCGCCCCCGCTCGTGTGCCGCCCTCGTGCCTGCGCGCTCGCGCCCTCGCCCTGCGCCCAGCGCCCCGCACCCTGTGCCCGTGCCCTCTCCTTGCCCGCGCCCCGGGCTCTCTCGTGCTCGCGCCCGCGCCCACGCTCCTCCCGCTGACCGGCCGGGCCCGCCTGTCAGCATCATCGTTCTCCTCCGTCCGAATCGGTCGGAGGGGAAACTCCCCGGGGCCGTCCGATCCGGCGCCGTCCTCCTCATCCTCCCGCACTCGCACTCGTTCAAACGGTCGCGGACCGAGTCCGCCCCACTCCCCCGAGTTCTCCGGCGTCCACGTCCCCTCTCTCCCGTGAACCACGCGCACGATGCCCACGCCGCCGTCCACTCTCCCGTGCACGATTGGAGCCGTTCGGCCTCGATCTCTCCCGGCCGACCGTATATAAACCATCTCCACCCTCTCCTCCATCTTTTCCCCAACACGCCGAGCTTTCCAGTGCCCCAGAACCCCGCCACCACCGCGCACCCGAGCTCCACCGTTTTTCGCCGCCTCCGGCCACCGCTCGTCGCCGTTCCGGACGCCGCCAGGCCACTCCGCCACCGCCTGCACCTCCGCCGCGCTGCGCCGCATCTCGGCCGCCACTCCGTGGAAGCCGAAGCTCGCCGGACCGCCTCGCCCGCGCGCACGGTGAGTATCGGCCTTCCGCCTCCTTTCCGGCCGATGTTTCCTGCCGCGCCGTGTCTCCATTCTCCACTCTAACTCCTCTCCCGTCCTCCTCATCCTCCAGGACACCTCGGCAGCCGCCTCTCGCCCGTTCCCCGCCGTCGGAGCTCCGTCGCCGACGTCGTCCCGAGGCCGCCGCCGCCTTTTCGTTGCCACGGTCATCTTCGCGCCGTCGCTCGCCGTCGCGAGCCGCCGGTGAGAACCCCCTCCGTTTTCCCGTTCATTTCCGCCCCTCCGTGTGGTCGTCGCCGCGCCGGGTGGTCGCCGTCGTCGACCATCGGGTCGCGTGCGCGCCGCCGCCTCCCGCTCGGGACGGCTGGCTTCGGCCGCCGCTCCCCGGGGCCGTCCGATCTGCCAGGTGGCAGATCGGGGCCGCCCGCTCGCTCGCCCGCGTGGTGCGCTCGCCTCTGTGCGCCGTCGCCTCCCTCTCCGGTGACGTTTTTTTAATCGGTTAATGTGCATTAAATCACTGGTTAATTATATTCACTCTGAAAATAGCAGTAAACTTCAATAAATCATAACTATTTCATGCGAACTCTGATTAAGTCCATTCAAATTTCATTAAATCCAGAAAAATGCCAAGAATCCATTAAAAATACTTTCAGCCCATGTTTGTTGACCCCCATGTACTGTTTTTAATTGTTTATGCACTGTTTGTTGTAGAATCCGACGCCGGTAATTCTCCTGTGTATTTCGAGATCGTAGCCGAATACCTTGAGCCGGAGCAAGGCAAGTCGCACTGATACTTTGATCAATTCGTACCCATTTTTCATTAAATTGCTTTGTTTACGCAAATAAACTGCATTATTTCAATAATTCATGTGGATTGGTATTGCCTATACAATGTTAGGTTTCAGCCTTAGTCTTGATAACTAAATCCTTGTCACCTGGGTAATAATATGAGTAGAATATGATCCCTAGGATGCTTAGCCATGCTTAGCAACATAGCTCACCTGGGTATTAAATAATGTCTTTTTTTTTATATGATTCGACTCAATGTCGGAAAAATGGAACCATGGATAGGTTGTTGTTAAATTCCTAAAATTTTGACCTAAATGGTGGGCTGTGGGTGTATGGTTTGCTTGTCACACCCATGGCAATTAAGGACCGGTTCGCGGGAACCACTTGGGCAACTTCCCGTACTTGCCACAAGCCAGCGTGGGCAACGGCTGGGCTTGAAGCGTTTCTTCTCCCTCTCCTAGGCACCGATGAAGAGGGTGGGCGTGATGGAGTTGGGTCGGCCCGGGGTAGGGTTGATCGGCTGCCGGATTCACCGTGGCGCAAGGGGGGTAGCCTGGCCAATATGGCGTGCCCTGTCGGCAGGTGCAACCTCAGCGTGGTGTGGATGGTTAGGGAGGGGTTGTGTGGACGGTCCTGTCACAGCCTCGCACGGGACATCGTGGTGATGTACTGGCACACGGGAACGTGTGTGGGGGCTGTGTCTTGTGGGTACAGTTGTACACCTCTGATCAGAGTAAAACTATTCGAATAGCCGCGCCCGCGGTAATGGGCACATTGGCCAAGACTCACCGTGATTAGTCTCACCCTAGAGAATTAATCTGGTTTTATCAAACTGGTGTTGTGGAAGGTGTGTGTCCGGTCGGCGTGGTTGAGCTGACCGGGGGTGACCGGTTAGCGTGGTGTAACGCTAGTCGGTGGAGACTGGTGAGTGTGGTTTAACTCTCATCAGTTTCGCCTGGTGGTCGTGGTGTAACTTCCATCAGCGTGGCTTGGTCAACGTGGTTTAGCGTTGGTCGGGAAAAGCTGGTCAGCGTGTTACGTTGTCCGGTGGTGACTGGTTAACGTGGTGTAGCGTTAATCAGTGGAGTCCGGGTAACGTGGTGTAACGGTACCCGGAGGTGTCTGGTGAACGTGGTGTAGCGTTCATCAGTGGAGACTGGTTGACGTGGTTTAGCGTCAATCAGTTGGGAATGGTTGGGCCTGGTTAACGTGGTGTAACGTTAATCAGTGGTGAATTAATATTGTTAATTAAATCAACTTTTCAATGTTTGCGAACTACTCCCTTTTGCAACTGCTTTTCCGCAAATAAACCCTATCCCATCTTTGTACCCGGTGCATATGCATTTTTGTGGGTGTGATTTGTTGAGTACTGTGGGTGGTACTCAGCCTTGCTCCAATTTTCCCCCCAGTGTTGGAGGACGCGTCAGAAGAAGATCATCCTGAGGAATAGGCTGGCTCCGCCGTCAAGGTGCCTGTGGGAATGGAATCGGCTGCTTGGCCAGATGTTTATAGACTCCGTTTTACCTTTTTTTCCGCTGCACTTATGTAATTTACAGTTTACTCTGTTTGTAAGACACTCTGTATGGCAACTTGGTTTGTGTACCCTGGCTTTCTTGGGCAGGGATTTATTACACATTAATGTTCAGAATTTCGGTGCGAATTTCTGGGCGTTACAAGATGACCCTAGCAATCTGACTACAAACGCACGACGTCGCTTACGCCTTAGCAATCGCTGAACCAACTCCAAGATGTTATTGACCCCCTGGCGGCGAGATCAACCTGAACATGAAGTTCAATTCCTGCAAACAATCGAAGAACTAGCAAGAATAGGACGTAGGCAATCTGACATTGAAATATGAATGAAGCATAAATTGTATTGTGGACACAAAGTTGGGATGCTGAAACTGTCTTGACAGGTGGTCGTCCGACACAACTGAAGAACAGAAGTTTGCACAAGGGCTAAACCTAAACTCAACGAAATTCCAGTCGTAACAAGGGAGGCGGCGGCTCTTAAGTAGGGCGATGACCAGGGAGGGACGTCCCACGCGCACGCCTAGGATTACAAGGCCCAAGGGCCCAAGTGGGGATGGCGCAGCACCCGTTTGACTCGGACTCAGGAACTACCGTGAATTGTTTTGATGATTGCAGCCGGCCTGGATGGAATTTGAAAATGAGGTTAGATCCGTTGGAAAGTAGACTTCATAAGCTTTCCATGAAGTACAAGAGCATCCCAAACGGAGTCCGTATGAGGAAGCTATGCCCGTTTGAACTTGGTACTATCGCAGCAGTCCGAATCTGATTCTAAAACGAGACCATCTCGAATTCTTGCTTGACTTGGTCCCTTTCCTTCATCCTTTCCTAGATTCCTAATCACAATTAAATCATTTGCATTAGGTAGCAAACTATTCTCAATAACATATGAAACTAGGAATGAATTCACCTGGTAATTAAGTTGACGAGCACGAGCTCGAGTAAGTGGTCCTTGTTGTTGTCGTGAATGAGTTGTATCCGTGGAAGGGATGTCCTCATCAAAAGGCAAAGGAGCTTTTCGGAAGGGCTTGTCCTCCCATTGGTTGCATCGCTCGTGCTCCCTATCGAGGGATCACTCGCTCTTCTCCCTCTGGTCGGTGCTCAAGGAAAAGCTAATTATAAACGATCTAAACCATTACCCCCCGGTCGTCTCGCTCGTGCTTCCCGTGGTGAACCACTCACTGTCAAAGGAATTGATCCAAAGCAAAGTCCTTCAATTTACTTTTCTAAATACTAGAAAAGAAAGTGCGAAGGCTAAATAGTGATCTCATGTCTGTATCAATCATCTGCTACTCGCATTGACTACTGGTCTTGATGATGAGTGAGTGGGGGTTGCTCAATTGACTACACTATTGGTGCACTCTATGCTATCTCCTTTATGAGTTTCTTCCAGTAGTTGTTGTTGGTTATAAACGTTAGTTGTTGTGAAGCATATGAGAATATGCCTGGTTTTGAGTAATATCTTAAGAGGTGCAACGTTCTCCGTGGGTGTTGGTACGAGTGTGGCTTTTCACAGGTCCGGAGACAAGAAAAGAGTCGAATTAGTGTAGGAATGGAGATTTCTACTTTCCGTAGTTGGGTTCGAACCTGAAGATGGTTTTGTGGTGTCTGCTTCGTCTCTAGATTATGCTTCGTCTCCAGAATCCCTACCCTAAAGAGTGAAATTGCGTAGCTTAAGGTAGGTGTTTCCCCAATCCGCGCAAAATAAACGTAAGGGCTGTCTATTGGTAATAGAATTGAAAGGGTAGAAGGTATCAACCCCTCGGCATTGTTGGAGAAGTTTAAGTGGGAGTAAGCATTGCCCCCTTACTTGTTCGTTGTCTATCTGTTCTACTAACCTGATGTCTACCTGTATAAATCTATACTCGTTTGAACTACTTGATTGCTATTTTTTTTCTTTCCTTTACTAACGTGGAATAACGAGTTTGGTCTGCCAAAACTTTGATTGAAAGAGGAGTGTTAAAGCAATTCGCTTACGAAATCACAGTCCAAAGCAACTACTTACTGGTTTAGCTCGTGTTTTCCTTTTTGAAGTAGTTTGGCAGACGCATCGATTGTTCATGGTATGCTTGGGCTGGTCACACGGCTCCGGTGCATCGGGCCACTCTCAATTGTTTGGTTCCAAAAAAACTAGGGCTCTTCTCGGATGAGCAGGCTTATCAACCACTCAGAATAGGGAGCTTCGAGCAGGAAGTCCAGCTTTGGGACGTTGCCCCTCGGATGAAAATCGATCTCGTGGAGACGGGCTTGACAAAAGTAAGTTAGCAAGCGGGTGTTCCATAAAATGAAAAAAAAAGAAACTAGGATTCTTCCAAACTCAACTCCGTGGCCAAAACCATCTTCTCACTCTAACCCCCACATATCAGATCCCAGATGCCACCCAACGATGATGGGACTTTCACGCACGGAATTATCATTCGAGAAATACTCCCCCTCTTGCAGCGAGAGCCCACTCCTACCTAAGGGGCTTGTAGATCTATATTTGGATTAAGGGGCGGTATGGATGGAAGAGCGCTTCTATTGGTAGGCAATCGCTAGCCGAGGAGGCTGCTGTCTCTATCTAGAATGAAAAGAGGAGAGAAGTAGCACGCACTGGAGTGGGAGTGGTTCCAGTGTCGAAATCGCGCTTTCTCTTTTCATACTAAGGGGGAGGAGGGCTTATCTTAATAATATTTCATCTTGTATGTTAGCTGACAACTCCATCCATCTTGCTTGTGCTCATTCTACCACAAAAGAGATTTATTACTTTTGCCATATGGTGATCATACTTTTTTCATACAATTGGAAGGTCTACCGAGGAGGACAAAAACACGGTGTTTCATACTTTTGTCATTTTTCTTTCTGTCTCCACTCCACTATTCTTATCTTACATAATAACCTGCCTCTTCTTTAATTGATTGGAAAGCTAGTCAATAAAATGCTAGTGGTAAATCCATTGAGTAGCTGCTCATATCCAAGGAAAAGGCCATAACAAGGTATTCTCCCCAATCTTATTATCTTTCCCTTTCGAAGGTCAGACAGCACTGGTCAATAGGAGCGGTTGGGCACATAGCAATAATAAATGGCAACAAGGCTCAACAGAGCAGAGACACAAGAATACCTATAT
Organism: Oryza meyeriana var. granulata; assembly: GCA_003991445.1. NCBI lineage: Eukaryota > Viridiplantae > Streptophyta > Magnoliopsida > Poales > Poaceae > Oryza > Oryza meyeriana. The sequence goes on along the minus strand of RYFJ01002953.1, from coordinate 10,669 downwards.
AGAGACATGAGAAATAATAAGCCAAGGAGATCTTTACAAAACGAGAATTCCGCATCCAGTTCCAGCTGAAGTCACATAGGGAAGGGAGTTTCTGCAGATGGAGAAAAGGGAGATAGCACACTATGTGTGATAGGTTATTAGCTGGAGGATTGAGATTGGTATATGGCATTCAGATAGTTATATGCCACTGAAAGCATGGAAAGACTAGGTGAACAGGCTCACCAGGCAGGGAAAGCTAGATATAGCCTCTCTTCCTCCACTTGTTTTACGGATTCACATACTGGTTGGTATGTTCATCAAGTTCTCGATTACTACTTACGGTGCCCACTAACTCCCTTTAATGGTACGCAGTCACTGCCAATTTTTCGAAAGAAAGTGCTATCCACAGAGGGGGCTAGCAGAGGAAGTGCAGAAATTGCGTATCCGTCTTATCCTTGATGGAGTATAGTGGCTATAGAAAGAAAGGAAGAGTTCGATTGCTTGGAGAAGGTATTCTTCTTGGTCGACGGTTTTTAAAAACCCTCTTCTTACCCAGAAAAAGGAAACTTCTTGCGGAATGATAGATCCGTTTGTCTTGCTCTACCTAAGCAGGATTGAGTACAATGATGCTCCCTACCTATGTGTACCTCATACTTTTCGGGCTAGAAATGCCATATAGTTAATGGAACTATCCATTTTGCTCGATCTTGATTAGTAGATTGCCAACTTCTTCTTCTGATGATAGGAATCTTCCCTTTATTAGGTGGCTATTCCTTTCGTACCAAATAGTACCGTTCATACCAAAGCAGCCAACAGCATATGTGCCTAACATGAGGGATGTTCACTAACTACTATGAAATTCAATGTTGAAATCGACCCCGGCCTATTTTCTTGAACAATGCCTTCCACTTAATTGCCTTATAGTTGGATGCAGAAGAAGGCATTTTCCTCTAACAGGATTGATTGCTAGCGCGGAAGACCCCTCAACCATTGCTCTGGTCGACTCGCCTTTCTACTTCTCTTATGCAAACAGATGTTGCGCTTTCTTTTGTCAATACCTTGTTCATCTATCTTTCTTTCTTCAAGGCAGGAAGTGTTTTATATCAAAGTAATATCACCCGCTATCTCAATGAAGTTTATCCCATAGGCCCAGTCAAGACTCTCAATAATGTACTACCTATAGCTAGCTCCTTGCCAACTTTGCATTATGTTTGACGGGATGGTCTTTAAGTCATGACATCTGTCTTCGCAGGATGAAGAAAACGAAAAAAAGATTGCATGCATTTATAGAAACATGTGTATGAGAACTGAGTAGCAGCTTGAAGTATTGTCCACTTCGTTTAGTTAAAGAGTGGATCCCTAACGAAAGTCAACTTGTTTTCAAAGTTTAGTTTCATGTAAGTTCATGTCCCGTGGGAATGACTAGTTGTATCAGTCAAATCATCTACAGCCGGTTAGACATTTTACTATACTCTATTTGCGAGGCTATTTGCCTTACTTACCAAGCAGGGGGATGAGCTATTCATGAGAGTTTTGAGAGTCTATGTATCCATTAGTTTAGCGTATGTTTAGTTACTCGAGTAGTAGGGGAATACTTATATAGCCTTAACATTACGAATATACTAGGATCAGTGTTGCTAATGAGACGGGTATCTCAATCAGCAGACAGAACCTTTATGTAATTAGTCAATTCTTTCTATGTTTATTGGCCCCATAAAGAGAAAAGTGGCAAAGAAAGCAGCCCTTAGACCAAAGCGCTTCAAGGTAGCTGATATGGAAAGAGTTAGTAATGCTTAATCCTGACATTTGACATATGCGCTTGGAGTAATGAAAGTGTTTGCTTATATGGCACTCCTATTTCAGAACTTTCTAAGCTGTTGTTGGTATAGTGAGGATTCTTTTGAGCAGGTAGGAAGGTAGGAGTACTATGGGGATGAATGATTCTTTTGGGCACTACTTCTTTGATTACAGCAACAATAATATCACCAATATGAGCATATCAGTGATTACTAGCTCCTAAGACTCGAATACATATCAATTCGATAGCCCCGCTCCGTTGTTATCCGCTACATTCAAAAGGGTCTGAGTGAGATGGATCTTGGAAGTCTAGTTTTTGGTTGAGTAGTGATCTTGGGCATGAGTGGTTGATCGTCGTGGACTGTGAATGTCCATGGAAAGGAGTATTGATGTCAATATGTTCGATCGAGAAGATTGGACGATGAAAGACGAACCCTTTGTGGTTTGAATAATAGGCTGTGGTCTCGATATTGGCCTATGGGCTGATTGCTTTCTGTATGAGCCTCTTGTGATTGGGCTCTCGTGGGCGGATTACCCGATGTGTACTCATCTTCCAACAAAGAGGAGAGGACAGGGCTACTGCTGGTCCACGCATGAGAGCTCCTATGTGTCTTTCTGGAAATTACTTTGACTCGCAAAGGTGAAACCAGAGGAGATTCGAGGCCCAGCTGAGAACAGCAAGCGTACAATCAATCAGTGTATGGAAGTTCGGTGAAGCTATATGAAAACAGAAGATTAAGGGGCACAATCAGGTTCTAGCTGAGACCCGCTATTGGAAGGAAGTCTACGAAGCGTCAATTCAAAGTAAGTTCGGGTCCAATTTGGTTATCCCATTTTTCTAGCAACCGCTTTGAAATTATCACTCTTGTGCTTCGAGCTCTTTCCAAAAACAGAACCGCCCATTGCCGATACAACTACCCGGCTACACTGAAAGAGGGAAGCGAATAGCCTGAAGATTCTTTCCTTTGTTGTATCACTATCAGAGCTTGCGAGAGAAACCAAAAATACTCTCTTCGGCGACTTAGACTTACTCATTTTGGCGATTTCTGGCACCTGCGCTGGAAGGGATGAATTGTCTGAGTCGTTCACTCTGTGAGATAATGGATCTAACGTTAGGGCTTAGTTACTCCATCTCTCTTGCCGGCAACGCCGAACTACTTGAACCCGAGTAATTAGCTTCCTGAAGCCATGTCCATACTTTAAGAGCTAAATCGGATGGTAACAAGGTTCATTCCGTAGCATGGGATTCTGTAAGAGCATCTCTAAATAATAGCTAGCACCAGTTTGAGTCCGAGATTGAAAAGTCCTTCCAAGTTGACTATTTATGGAAAAATGGGTCCTGTCAAACTGTTGTGACTGGCATCAAAATACGAAAGGCTTGTTAGATTACCAATACTATGTTAGCATTATCAAGACTGCAATCTATCACAATTTTTAGATGCTCTATATTTATAGATACCAAGAAAACATGATGATCTGTAAATTGAGGACTTGGTCCAGAAGTGAGAAAATAGGTGTGAAATTCCACGCTAGGGTTAGCAAGGATTGTTTGGGCTGATTGAGGATATAGAGCTGATGGAACTACCTTTGCAAGGGCGCAAATTCACTTGGAACAATGCTGGGTCAACTGCTAAGTTAGACAGATTCCTTTTTACAATAGACTGGGGATTAAATGTTGTATACCCATGCTGTGGTGACTGCCCTTCCTAGATATGGTTCAGACCATGTTCCTTTGTTGCTAGAGTGTGAGACTGAACTGTTCAGAGGGTTTTCAAGTTTGAAAGATCTTGGGTTTCAACAAGAAGACTTTATTCAGAGGATGGAGTTTTAGTGGCATGCACAGTTGTTAAAAGGAGAATTGGGGAAGCCTTTGGAGTACATTTACAACAAATGAGAAAGTGTTTTAGGGGGTGGAGTGCAAATGTGAATGGAGAGATTAGGAGAACAAAGGAAGAATTGTTGACCAGTCTAGATAAGTTGGAGCTTTTGCAAGAAAGAGAGGGAATTGGAGCAAGAGGAGTGGGAGTGCGTTGATTACTGATTTCACTGGGGTTCCCCTACCGTCTAGAGAGAGTTGTCGCCAGGTCCTCGAAAAAAGAATCCGCCATAAAAGAGATGGAGATTGACCAGATTCCACCATTCTTTTATTTGTAGGAAAACTCTAGAACATCTATAGAAGCGAACCTTGGCATGTATGTTATCTTTGACCTTAGTGGCCTTCTTCATAGGAAAGAACATTTCTCCCTTTTTCACAGCGCATTTCTCCACCAGCATTGCATTGGCTTCATTCTTACCTATGATATTACCAATAGCTGATTCGATAGCAAGAGGAAAGAGAACAGCATATTCTTTTTAAGAACCCAAAGGGACCGGAACAGTCTAGTCTCTAGCTGCCTAAGAGCAACCCCTATTTGTCCAATCCAAAGTAAACCTATTGCCCAAGACCATCCCTCAATCCCTACTGTCGTAATTCTGCTCTAGCTCTAGGACAAAGGAAAGGGGAAGACTTCCTCTAATAAAGGACGAGAGGAGAGATTTTCATTAAACCAAAAGCCAACCAAAGAACCGGAACCGATACAGTCGACGCTCAAGGAACCAAGACCAAGACAGTCATTAAAGCAATTAGAGTCGAACCGAAAGGAGAGGCACCAACCATTAACCAGATAAAACCGTATTCAATATCAATAGCAGTGGATATTGCGATAATCCTGATATTGTGATAACCAATTCTTTATAACTAAAGATTCTTCCACTTCACTTTCTAAGAGGGCATTCGATGCATCAATCCCCTTCTGCCTTGACTATTGGGTGGGATACCCTATTAAGTCATGGCATCTGTCAGTTCCTTGTCTTCATCCCATCGAGAAAGACTAATGCAAAAGGTGAATTGAATTCTGGATCTTTCTTCGTGCATGAAATCGAGAAAAGTGCTTTCTTTCACAAGCATGATCACTCCATTTAAAGGGATGAAATCCCCTAACCGCATTTGAGGCGGACGGGAGGAAGGATGTATGATGAGGACATTAACACTGTCGATACGTCCACACCTACGCCGCCGCTTACTCGCGCTCGTGCACGTCAGCTTAATTATCAGGTGAGTTCATTTCTAAGTTTGTCTCCAACTTATGTCGAGCATGGAGATCCATGCATGTTGTTATTGCTCAGGAATGATGGAGGAGATCAACTAGAAAAGGGATTCGTGCAAGCTGGAATCGGACTGTACAACAGCGCCAACTTGTGACGGCCGCCACGACTTCATACGAACTCCGATTTGGGAGTTCTAGTACTTCACAGAAAGCTTATCAAGTCTACTTTCTAACGGATCAAGACTCATGTTCATATCTGCTCGGAATCATCTGCAATCGTTGTTTTAGTGATGAGAGGTCCCTGTTTAAGGTGCTGCATCACCGTTTTTGGGCCGAAGGCCCATGTATCAAGTCAGGTCCATTAGGGACGTGTCCTAGGGTTGGAGAACGACCCCAATACCCCTATGGCCGTCATCCCATCCTATTAATACCCTTAGAGCCGCCACAAACAAATTGGGTTTTGTTAGATTAAAGTTAGCGTCGCTACTTTATCGTGTAATCCCGTGATCGGCTAGATCGCCGGTTTGCTCGTCTTCGGAACCCCACCGTTTGTTCTCTGAGTTAAACCTTCATCTTTTATTCGCAAATTAAGTTGCTTGTTCATCTTGTTCTTGCTAGTTCTCGATTGCTTACAGGAACAATTACCCTCGTGGTTGGGCTGATTGTGCATTTGTCGAGATTGCGAACAGCCTATGGAGTTGGTGTAACAATTGCTAAGGCGCAACGTCCCTGGATGGTTGTAGTCGGATCGCCAACATCGCTCCATCCAATCGATTTATCCTCTCATCGAAAGATCAGGGCACCCACGTTCACATCAATGTAGGAATCTCCTTTTGTTTATTCAACATGCTAGCAGCAGATTTGCCGCCATGAACCTGTTGTCTATAGGAGCTAGGCAAGGAAGAAGACGTCTGAGAAGGGATGCCGAAAAGAAATGGAATCAGGTGCAAAGTCAGTAGTACTAAGGCTAGAGAGTTGGAATTGCTTTATATAAGCAAGTGTAGTGAAGTCACCTCCATTCTCGATTTCTATTGCGACAGAGGGAGGTAATATCATAATCAAGAGAAAATCATGATTAGACTCAGTCCGGATAAAAGAATTCAATCCGAAGTTAGTCTTGGGATAAAGGCTTCTTTCCTTGAATCAGGAATAGCCGACTCCAGGTAAATGCTTTTCCCAGCTCAAAGGCGATGACTAGTAGATCCGGGGGTACCTAGAAAGCGAACAAATGTTCCCATGGTCATGATTGTTGACTAAACTACCCTTTCTCTGATTCCCCTTGCCGACTTTAAATGAACTCATGCTTGAATGAGAACAAGCGATTTGTGACTTTGGTCCATGAATTCTAAGATCATGAATAGCGGATATTGCAACATATGAGATAATCTCTTTAACAACCGATTATACGACATCTCTCTTAGCTTATAGAAAGAGCGGAAATACTACAACCGATATTACGACATCTAATCCAAACAGCGTATCAGCGGTTTTTAATGCTGGTAGCAAGAGCAACAATACAGTTTTTAATGCTACATCAACAAGTATAGTAAGCTAAATCATACGTTTTAGTGGTAGTTCCAAGTGATCCGGATTTCCTTTTAAGCACTATTTGGATAATGGATTTCCCTTGTTTTTTGGAAGTGTTAGTCTCAAGCAAGTCCAAGGCAAGTAGAAGAATTCAGTCATGACATGGAGCTTCAGCCAATCAAGCCTAGGTGCGGAAGATAAAGTAAAGTTGAGAAAGGCTCAATTTTCATGCAGTCTTCGCCGTCAATCTCGACCGCATAGTAAATACTCATTTTAGATCTAAGTCCAAAGAGATCACTGGGGGATAGTAAATAGGGTAACTCTTCCATCGTGGGTGCGTGCGGGAAATACGGCCATGTGGAGTATTGATGAGGATTAGCCTAACTCCTCACATTCTTCATCTACTACTGCTGCTCCAGATCCAAGTGTCGACAATGCATATAGAGGACCTATCACACGAGCACGTGCACGGGAAATTCAAAACAAGGTGAATCTGTTCCTAAGTACTTTTATGATGAGGACATCCCTTCCAACGATACAACCACGCCTACTACGCAACAAGGACCAATGACAAGAGCCCATGCACGAGAGCTAAATTATCAGGTAAACTCGTTCCTCACTGTCCATAAACCCTCATCTCAGAATTGGATGCTACTAAATCATTGTGATGATTTTATTATTATTAGGAATGATGGAGAGGAGGCTAATGGATCAACCAATCAGTTTGGGCATCAAGATCACACAACAAGGAAGCACAAGATCGGACATCAAGTTCAGACTTCAAGTTCGTACAGCCAGGCAGCATCAAATTGACGTGGCAATATTTCTCAACTCCGGATGTTGTTTGAGGCATATGAGTACTCATTGGAAAGATCTTGAAGTCTACTTTCAGATGGATCAACCTCATGACAGAATTCCACCGGAGCTGAGCAGAATTGACAAAGAGACGTTTTGGCTTCCAGTCTTGGGCTGAAACCCTTGTATTCGTGCAGCCACTAGGGCCCATTCTAGCTTAGGGTTTACACCCTCCACGCCTCCTTGCTGTTGCCCATGTATAAATACATGTAGCAGCCGCCAGGATGAACTTGGGTTTTGTTTAGATGCAAGTTTAGCTACTGCTACTTCCTAGTAAACGCGTGTGTCGACTAGACCACCCGATTTGCTTGATTCAAGACTCCAACTCGTGTTTCAGGTTTCATTTGGTTCAGATCCGTGAGTTTATTTGCTTGTTCATCTTGTTCTTGCTTGTTCTCGATTGCTAGCAGGTTCAAGGGTGTTCTTGGCACGGCAAGAACAGCCAACGTTGGAATCGGTGTACCTGTTGCTAAGGCGCAGCATCCTGTGATTGTTGTAGTCGGACAGCCAACGTCGATTCCACCCCCAAATCGAAGTTACCCCTCCTCTCATCGAAAGATCGGGATCAGCCCCTGCCATATCATTTTAATTATGATATCCGTGAGAATAGTTTGCTTCCTAATAGTTGTACCTTGCTTGTGCTTAGGTTTGAGGGAGTTGCATCATTGGAGATTGGAAAACGAGAGGAGGAGCTTGCTGGCCCAACGCTATGTTTAGTGGCGGCGTCCAGATCGATGCATGGAAAGCACGGTGAAGTCTGCATCAACCTTGACGGCAAGCCTGACTATTTGCAGGAGTTGAGCAAGATCTATTCGTATTGGTCCAATTGCTTAATGGGGAAGATGGGTTCCTATTACAAGTGGAGGAGGACTTTACCTGAAAGGCCTACACGAATTTAACCCTTCCCTCACAAGAAAATAGAAGCAAATTCAGATTTGGCCCAACTCGGACTCGGATTGGCTGTTGGAGCAGTCCAAATTAATTCAGCCCAAACGCCCTCATACGGACTCCAATTTCGACGTTTGAGTACTTGTTGGAAAGCTGACATCGAGCCCGATCCAGATTGTACTCAGGGGCCACTAGATTCGCTATGGTTAAGCCGCAATGATCGAAACAATCAGCCGCATGTATCTGTAGTTATCAGATTGAGTCCTAGTTTGTTTTCCAGTGTTAGGATGTATATATGTCCATGTACTCGACCAAACCAAGAGAGACCACGTTTATGCAGATGCAAACATTGCTCTTGTTCTTCTCCTGGGTTGTGCCGCCATCTGGCCAATCTAGAGAGGGAATTGGGAGTTCTGCCAAAGATTGTTCTGCTTTTCCTTCCAGGGAATTGAGGGTTCAATAGGTCCACCCTTGCGTGGTCTAGTGGATAATCTATCAATCTATTCCAGATTCTACGTCGAGAAGGTCGGGCGCTCCCCGTATCAAGTATGGCTGAGTTGGCGTGCTCTCTTTTGAGCGGGCAAGACCTCCTGGGAATTCTGTGCTGTTATGCAAATGTATACACAAAAGCTCAGATGCCAGAAGAAGTTTACCGAGTTAAGAAGGCTTATAGAAAAGTTCGTGTTCATTGCCTAAACTTCCAGCTGTAGCTGGATCGAGGTTTGCAGAAAGCTGCGGCCTTTGTATAAGCTTACAATACTGATGTCAATTGAATAGAATCTAAATAGAATCCAATAAAAAAACCATCTTATCCCTTATTTAGAAGCATCGTCCAGGCGGTCGTTGGCTAGCACTACATCCATGAAATTTCATCCTTTTTCTTTTTCTGCTTTTTTTCTCCAAGGTTTTTCTGACGACTGTGCACCTACTAAGTAACCAGTATACAGCTCTTCAGGATGTCTTATAAGGCTTTGCGGAGGTGAAAGATACAAAAGCTCATTTTATTCTATTTTTATGCGCGAACCGGGACTGGATCAGCAATTTTATTCAACTTCTTTAGGAGTATGACATAGGGGAGCTAACGAACTTCTTCGCGAAGGTTAAAGGAATATGGGTATTTTTTGGGTTTTTCTATACAAAACTAGTTGTAGTATAGTTCTAAGCCCAAGGCTAGGTGATAGGAGCAGGGGTGGCCTGATATTTCGGTGAGTTGAGAATAATACGATTTGGGAGAAACGTTGACGACCTGACTACAACCGTACGAGACGTTATGCTTGTTGCGCTTAGTCAATCGATAACACTCTCCGAGGGTTGTTGATCGTGCCGTTGTAGATCAACTTATTCTCCAAGCAAATCGAAGAAAACGAGCAAGAACATGATCGATGAGACATCAACACCATCGATACATCCTCCACTACATCTACACCTACAAAGGTCCTATGACTCGCGCCCGTTAGCCCACGTCACTTAAATCACAAGTAAGTTCACTCTTAAGTTATGTTCGGTTTCTTTAGACCATGGAAACCCGTGTACTCTTGTGGTGCTTAGAAACAAGGAGAACAAGGAGAATACCATCCAGTAGAGGGATCGCACCGATTGGATTCGGACTGCAGGACAGCCACCAACTTCTAATGGGCCGACACGTGTAGAACACTTCGTACGGGCTCCGTTTTGGACGTGTGGCCTTTCAAAGTACTTTCATGGTAAAGCTTTATATAAGTCTACTTTCCCCCCCTCATGGATCTCTGTCTTGGCCTCACGTCATATCTTATCAGAAATCGTCCAGAAACGTCGAAATATAGTACCGAGACTTTTCTGTCTACGGTGCTGCGCCACCTTATTTTGCCGTGGCTGCTTGGTTTCAAGTTGAGCCCATTAGCGGCCGTCCTAGGTTGGAGAACGACCCCACACACTCTGCGTCGTCCTCCCATCCGTATTTATATGTCTCTAGATGCCGCTACAGCAGATTGGGTTTGATAGATTGAAGTTTACCACTTGCCTATTCGCTTGAAGCGGGGATCTGTGTCGACTAGATCGCCTGTCTTATTGTTATTGGAACCCACTTCTTGTTTTCAGATCTCGGAACTTCATATTGGAACATTAGCAGATTCAGTGCTTGCTTCAACTCGCCCCTCTTGCTTGTTCTACGATTGCTTGCAGGCAACGAAGCCCTCGTGGCCGGGTTGATCGCCGCCAACAAGCGCGTTCACCTTCTGGAATCGGTGTATCGGTCGCTAAGGCCCAACATCGCGACGGATCCGATAGTTTGTCGGGCCCGACAGCTTATTTGAACGTCTTTTACCCAATCGTAGAGTACCTTCTCCATCGAAAATCGGACCCGAACCCCGCATCAAGTGTATCAGAGCTCAAGGTTGTTCGGATGAGAGATTTCAGATCCCATCTGTTATTTACCTACAGTCCAGAAAAAGCCCAAAAAAAAAAAAGTGTAGATTAGTTTCCATAGTCCTATAACCCTGTGTGGCCTGTTTACTGACTACTGCTTAGTTAGGTTTGTTGAGTCTCGGATACATTGCCAG
>RYFJ01002952.1:0-46698 GCA_003991445.1 Oryza meyeriana var. granulata | reverse complement strand
CCCGACCGCACACGTACATTGATCGGTTTTGCAAACCACGGTATAGGTTCCTCTCAAACTAGGTTTATACCTTGTAAGACCATGCCGTTTGCACAGCGTTCATATCCTGACCCCGGTTCGTGGGTGCACAACAGCAAATAGATTTTTGATGCCAAATGGTCACAGAAATCTTGAAAATAGCCACCAGTGAAACTGATGCCGTTGTCTTTTATGACACGTTAGACTCCAATTATATATGATACTCAAGAAGTCTTTTCCCTTCCGGGCTGTTTATGGTGCAACGGGTTGTTGCCTCGAATCCACTTGTGAATTACCATGTACTTACGATACCAAGTGTTTAACCCTCCCGCACTGTGGTTGACACGACCCCACCTGTCAAGCCCCCAAACTGCAATCGAGGGGCCAACCGAATTATTGAAGTGTTGTAATTCTTGAGTTAGGCAGACAATTTGTTTGCATCTGTTGAGCAAAAGAACTGGACCCCTCGCGGTCCACTCATGTCTTTAGCGTTTTAACTGCATGTCAAGACCAGAAGCAATCCCATTGGCCCATATAGCCTTGCCCTAACCGTCCTTAATAGCAGCATGGTTGGCCAAGATGCCCGTGACGAGAGATGGATGTTTGCATTAGAATGCTGGCCCTCCTCGGGTGTGACACAGTTGCATGAGGACTTAAGCTCCGGATGACCACTTCGCTTCGACGAAAAGGTTTCTCCGACTACAAGAAATTATTTGCTCGATGTCTTGATCCATTCGCTTCATTGCGATCTCTAGGAGCTCATCTGCTAAGGAGAAATCTCGATGATTGGAGTCCGCGCCAATCCTGAGAGAAGAATTTAGCACTTCTATTATTGTCGGCGGGGTAGGTTCTTACCGCCTACTGCTCGAGTACTGGGCTTCTTTTTGACTGATGGCTCCAATAATTGCTCAACAAAAATCCCCTCCTTTAGGGTACGCAAGAAACCACTTCTCGCGGATCCCATATTGGCTAGACTCATCAACAGCTTCATTGTATTGGTTAGTACGTGTTGTAATCTCCATGTTCCGCAACTTGTTTTCCAGCTTCCAGTTTTGCTAGGCCCAGTTTTGTCACCTAAGCTTATTAACCGATCCCTGAGCCATGTTCCCTCTCTGGATTAGTCCGCTTCCAGTCGTCCTTGCTACCTGAGCTAGGCCGAGTCGTGGAGCATAGGCGAGCTTGGTTAGGACCTTTATTCATCTTCGCTAGAGATCGTATGATCTTCTACTCAGAACAAATGTAGAAGGAAAACCAAAAGTCAAATCAGGCAGAGTTTACCAGTAATCAATGGAAACTATCAAGAACCCAACATGCAAGGGGATTCGCTACCCATACCTAAGGAATCCCCTGGAAGCAGCGGATTGCAGGATTCCAGCTATGAAAAGATTTCCGACTTCCTCTCAACTGCTTGCTCCATCGTTGTTCTATGGAGCCGTGGGCCCCGGTACCTCATGACAAGCATATATGGCCACTCAGACAGAGGGATGGCGCGAGACGCCATCAATAGCCTTTTGAATTTAGAGATATGGATTACGATTCTCGGCAGACTTAGCCTTGTACGATAAGGAATATACAGTCCTAGATTGGGCAGGTTATATTCTCTAAGAGGGAGATGTTCCCAGTGGCCAGAAGGAAGTCCAGCTGGACCCTACTTTGTATGCCTGTCCCCCTAGTATATAAGGGAAAGCAGGGCGCCCCCTGAGGATACAGAGATTCACCAGTCAAATCAACAGCCTCAAAGGAAAATACACCAAACTGGATGTAGGGTATACCTCATCTGAGAGGCCTGAACCCAGTATAAACCTTCATGTCCTTTGCAGTCCATCAAGTTTTAGGTCACACGGAAAGCTCCTATATATTTATTGCCGCGGTTGTAAAACAATCGACAGTGGCGCGCCAGTAGGGGCTTCGGCCAGATCAACTTCAACAAGCTTGATGAATTCGACAACCAGAGTCCTATGCGATGTAGCGACATTCTCCCCGGGGCGGGGAACATGATTAACATTCGGAAGCCTCGATTCCGTTGCCGACAAGTTCAGGCAAACCTTACTGTGACCGACTCGACCAGTATCCGATCGCCGAAAACAAGAACCGGCCAACTCCGCCGCAGCGGCCCACACGACACCACAAACAGCAACCCTCTATCAACTATCATGTGTGCAACAATCTTCCACGAGCGGCCTGTTGACACCAAATGCCACTAGCAGCGTCTTGAGGACGATCGTCTGATGATCGTGGTGCCACAAGACACGCGAGAAGCTGCGGAATCTGCTTTTAACTAGCTCCAGTGGGTCCTAAATTGAGGTTCGTGGCTGCCATTCAATTACCAGCAATACAAGGGACGAAGAGAAGAAAAAAATATACTTTTTTTAGTGATAGATCATGGACCAATCAGGGCCCAACACTAAATAACAAAGAAACGGATAGATACGGGAAGACTCCTTACAGACGGTATTTAGACCCTGGATTAAAAAAAAGCCATACTTGCTACACAGGTAAAAGCCTAGCATGACAGATATAAGCAAATAAGAAGCCAGCGACTGCCGAGAAAGTAAATACTTGGACATCTGCGTAGAGAAGCCATGATATTTAGAGAGAGTATAGCAGCAATTAAATAATAATTCAAACACTGTATCGCTTATCAGTAAAGATAATTATCGGCAAATTCGATTAAGACGCTTGCAATAAAATCTATCAATTCCTAGCAGGAATTACTTATGCAGGCAGTTTAGAATAGGTCGGAACCTAACCGAACATCCCTGCTAGCACAAAACTGAGTGATTAATTACACCCAGTAAGCTGAAAAAATTAAAATCATGCACGATGTATGTGAATATATCCACTGTTCTCAAGAAATTCAAACTTAACTTGATATTTGCATCGAAGCAGCCGTTTAAGACAAATAGAACATAACACACATCGGTTAAGTCGACTACTGTAATCACTGTAGAATATCGGACACCCTAATCGGGAAGGCCCTACGATAAGTAGTCGGGGAGCAGGGAAGTGGGCCAGGGTGGGGTTAAATGAAACTTACCTCTCGCAGGAGTTCGACCAACCGGCACGCCTGCTCGAGAAGGAAAACCCGTCAAAGCAGGAGGGGGGTAAATAGCTGATTACGCCAAATGTATTGACTGAGAAAGAGGGAAAAGCCGAGGGTACCCGGGGCATACTATTATATTACCCTGATTTGGATACAAGTCCTGATCAGACACAGACAACAGGAATTTCCTAAATAATAAAAGGAAAATAACAAACCTGATCCGGCACAAGATCAGGTTCCATAAAAATCATTTAAAGCACCAATTTATAGATAAAATAACTAAACCGCCATGCTATGTGGTCTCATATTTCCTTTCCAAATTCGGGCTCTTGGAAATTAGGCTCCAACGGCTGAATGATATAGCCTCTTTCGTTACCGAACCTCGATAACGACGTACCAAATTTTGTGATTAAACACATGCCCCCCATTTCGGAGGTTTGGACCTTGTATCGAACTTTGACAATTCTTACTGTTTCACACTGGCAATGCTCGAGCAATCCTCCCATAGACCCTTGAAAAGTCGGAGTGGAAATGTAGAATGTCAGAGTCGTCCCTTCATGACTGAGGTGATACCTTCTGGTGTACTGTTGTAGTCTTTGTTGTTTGCTAGGCTCTCAAAGTCTTGTGATGAAAATCTTCCTTGATCGGAGCCGATACAAACCGCTGGAATGCTAACTCGCCAGCTGTGTGTATCATACTAGACTTAAAACTAAACATCGTCTCTTTCTAACATCACGAAAATCGCTGGATGTATTCTTGACTGATTCATCCAGCTTCTATATTTACCAATGTATAAATTGTTAAACTCATTCCTTGAATCCCAATAAAGAATAATTTGTGAATTGACTTTCCAAATCGCCCACCAAACTGAATTTATGTGTAACGAAGAAACCCATGTGAAAGCGGATCCGGGAAATGAAGCGGCGAGGAAAAAAAAAAAAAATCTAACTCCAAAGCTCTTCACCGATGCCTCCCCACACTGGCCAAAAATCGGCTGACATGTCCCACTGTAGATACATCATCTTACCCTGCGAATTGGAGAAGTCTGGTACTCTTATATCGCCATGGCAACGAACTCTATCAAAACCAATCCGGATATGCATGCCAAATACATAAATGTTTCCTCCTTGGTTTTAGGCCGAAGTTTTCGATCACCACTCTGTACTCTTGCTGTCCAATTTTCTTGCCCTTGGATCTCGACATGATTAATGCAGAGTGGATTGGGAAGCCGATCTGCCTCATATATCTCTCTAATATACTCCAGGGACGGCTCCTGGATGGACTTTGTTGACCCCCCATAGTATGCAGTGATGTGATGATATCCTTGAGGAATTCCATTTTGGTTGCCCCCGAGCCAGTTGAATCGGGCGCCACCGACTTCATGATCAAGCTCGTAATGTGTTCACCAATATCCCAAGAAGTGATTGAATCAATGCTTGGTAACTGCCTTCATTAACCATCCTGAAGTGGTTTCTGTAACTTGCAGGCGTGTCATGGCTCGATTCCCTATCAGAATAGGCTTTTCGGAAATTGGGACTTTTTGAATCGGCCCTGATGATGTCTACCGAAGATTACTAGACAAGAGCTTATGAAATTCAGCAATGTTTGTCCACTTGTTGTCTCTTTCTTCGGTCAAAATCTTCCATTGTGACTAGAATCACGTTGTTTGTGCTGACCTCCCTTTCCAGCCATGTCGAAGTCGTGTTGCCCATTGGGCGTGCCAAAAATGTAGTTGACAGCCAAAAATCACCAGCCACATTGAGGGACGAGCTGATGTATCTGGTTCGGTAAGCACTAGATATGCGAAGGCCTGTGAGATCTGGCTTAGCGCAGTCAAGAGTTCCTAAATTGATTCACGTGAGCGTTCAGTCATTTGACCTAGTAATTGACACGGAGAGAAATATTAGATCAATGAACCAATCGGCCAGACAAGCCTTGATACAGACTCCTTCCAGCCAATTGCCCGATAGTACTGTACATCGGTAAAAGCCATGAGATATAAGCAATAATAAGCCAGCCGCACTGCCAAAAAAATACGTTGACATCTGCTTGAAGCCGATGATACGAAAGAGACGAATAATAATCGAGACAATTATCGCTTTATCTAGTAAAAGATAATTTATCGCTATACATTTCGATAAGACGCTTGCATTAAAATTTCTTTATTTTCCTAGCAGGAATAACTTATCGCAGCAGTTTAGATAGGCGTACCTAACCGAGCACACAAACTGGTGATGATAATTACACCCAGTAAGCTGATAATCTATGCATCGTTATGTTGATATAATCCACTCGGCCCTAAGAGATCAAACTTAACTGATGTAGTCGTAGACAGAATAGATACTACCGTGCTTGGTTAAGCCAACTACCGTAGCCTAGCTAAAATCGGACCTAACCCAAGCGAACTCCTTAGACGATAAGGGTAGTTCGGTGGTAACGAGAACTTACCCTCTCGCAGAGTTCGGAACCTAACCGATGCAGCCCGGCTCGAGAAGAAGCAAACCCACGAAAAAGGGTGCGCGATCGCTGAATTTTGTCACAGCCCTAAATCAAAATTCCTAGTGTAATGAGTGTTTGCCCTACTGTCATGTAAGTTGCACAAAGTAAATTCTTGCATGTCACTTCATGCGAAATGTAATTTGCAATATTTTAAAAACTCTCGATTAATAAAACCCTATCAGGAAAAAAACCAAACATTCACAAAAAAGTCGTATCAAGTTGAATAGAAACAATGTGGGAAATAATTTATCAAAACAGCTTGTTTGCCCATGAATCAATATAATTTCCAGAATTTATATTCATTAGTTTAGACCTCTTAAAAATCAGATTAAAGTTTCAGCCCTGGATCCTTTTCCGTTGACTATGCATTTTGGCTAGTCTAAGGTTTTCTAAAGTGTGTTTGTTTAATAAACATCATAGAAAAAATTTCTGTGAACACACCCACATACTTAACCCACTGTAAATTTTACATTGATTATCACTTCAATAAATGCTTCAATTGAAATCCCTCAAATCAGCAAAAACTAGAAGCTAGCTGAGAATAAATTGTTCATTCTAAAAATTCAACCAAAAAGAATGAGATTAATTAGACAGTATAACTTTTGCCCAAAACTGTTGCCCAAACATGAACCTACCACCCGAATTTTGGTTTAATTTTAATCTCCCAAAGAAATTTACATAAATATAGAGAGCCAATGCCCTAGACATAAACATACACTGCAGAATAAAACTGGATCAGTTATGCCTACTTTGCAATTTCACCAAGATGAACCAACCACCATCTAACCCTAATTTTCAGAAGGTCAATCACAATCCTCCTATCTCCAGTAATTTCTACCAAATTTTATCACTTCAATAAGCCCAAACAAAATTGTTTTGGATTCAGCAAAGGCGACAGCATTTTTTTCCCTTACAGACAGTCTATTGACATGTTTCCGAGAATAAATCCATCATGACCTTCTCACGAAAATTTACCAGACCTGTATTAATTGGAACAATACAGTAAAAATTTCAGTACAATTCTTCATCAAAATGAACCATAAAAATAATAGAGAGAAAGCTCACTGGACTCAGACTAGTGCCACAGCAGAACGCTTTTTGCCGACTTTCATCTTCTCCAGAGGAATCCACAAGTCCCACAACTCGGAATTTTTCACAGAGGGCTAGACAATCCACCTTAACTTGCCCACAAATTCATAATTTAGCTCCTTCATTAAACCTACTGAAAGATCCCAGATACAGTCTCACAAGACAGTCTCTAGAGTTTTGCTCCTCTCTCAAGTTCACTGACCAGTGGACCCACAGACCATGGCCCCACCTGTAACCTCTGCCAGTCTTGGGACAGAGTGTTTCACCGAAAATCCTACCATCCTCCTCAACGTCACCTAGAACATCGCTACATGGACCACTAAACATAGTCACAACCAAGCTAAATTTGTAGAAAAATAATGTCTTGCATGTGGACCCACCTTGGACCACTGTAAACTGGATTAGCTCAGTAGTTGCATGTCACATGTGCAGCATCTCGTTCTTCTCCCTCACAGCACACAGAACACATAGATGAGCTCAACCATTGGAAACCTCGACATTTTCGCTCCAAATCTCACCAGCCATCTCTTCTTCCTTTCCTCTCCACGTTCCCACCGGAGAAACCCATAGTATCCCCAAAGATCACCGCCGGCAAGCTCATTCTTCCCTCTATCGAAGGTGTTCGTTGAGCTCGCGCTTGCTTTTTGCGTGAACACCATCCTTTCCCAACATCGGAACACGATCCACCACTCCTAACCATTCCATTTTTGCACTGGTTGCCCTAGGGTTGCTGGCCGAAGTCGCCGTGCACCGCCGTGCTCTGTCTCTGCCTTACAGCGCTGCCGCCGTGTTGCCCTGCCGTTCCGCGCTCGGAGCAAGTCTGACCGAGCCCTTGCGCCAACACCGTCGCCCTGCCTCCAGAAGAATCCAACCGAAGGATTTCGAGCTTGCGGTACCCCGAGTCAAGATCCACTGTCATCTTCCCTGGTGCGATCTGAGCCGCCGCCGTCGATTCCTCGCTCACCGGTGAGAGTTAGACAGATTCTATGTTCATGTGGCTGCCTTTGGACTTACATGAGGTCGTGCACCCTTTTTCCTAGCAACCTGTTGGCCGGAGGATGCCGCTGACGAAGAGCTGCTGGATTCCGCCGCCGCCAAGCCGTCTTCGACGTAGCTGCTGTCGCTTAGACCATGCCATCCCCGGCCAAGCCTTGGTGAGCACCCTGGTACTCTATATAGCCGCACGCATGCATGGTTTTGCCCTGGGTCCAGCCACATCGCAGATCACCTCGGCATCCCGAAGTACCCCGCCGCCTTCGCCGTCGATTCCGGCCACCGCCGGCGATGAGAAGGCCCACTGATGTGTTCGCCTGTGAACTCTTTTTTCCTTTTCTCTTTGGCCCGACTGCAAGCCGATGCCGCCATCGCCGCCGCCGCCGCCGAGAAACTCGTCGCCCCCAGTTTGCCTGCGCCTGCCCTGTTCTGTGCCGCTGACATCGGGCCCGAGCTGGAAGAGAAAAGTGAAAAGAAGAAAGAAATAGGAAAATAATTAAAGGATTTATTTTACAACAGAGAAATAGTTAAATTTGTAAATCCATAAATATTTCATTTTAACTCCTTTTTGTGTGAAACCAATTTGTTAGTTCTGTAAATTTGTGAACTTTAATACTGTCCCAATAAAATGTGACCACTTCTGTACAGAAAATGCCTATAGAATAATAAGAAGCAATAATAACTTATTTGTGCCTATGAACTTAAAATACTTCTATAAAAAATCCATTATAACTCCTTTTGAGGTGAACCAAATTTCTATGGATTCATAAAAATGTGCTCTTTAATTTTGTAAAATAAAAATGAGAACTTCTGTGTGGGATTTTCTCTAAAAAATGGAAATATCTATTGTATACATCTTTATAACCTAGGAGTTTATAAATTTCTAGAAAATTCATCCTAACTGCTAGAAATATGAAACCATTTTGTTTAACTCAGGAAATTGTAACCTTTACTGTGGATATTGTATTGAAAAACTACCTCCGAACAGAAGCCTAAATAATTTCTAACCCTTTCTTTTTACAACTTGAGAAATTCATAAATAAATCTTTTTAAGTCAAATTTCAGTGAACCAAATTTTGTCGGAACAGAAGATATGTATTTTCACATAAAAATGTTCACACTCATAAAATCCTACGGAGAATGCAAGTATATATTTTCCACTTAGGGTTTTTCTATAGTTTTGGCTTTTGCCGTTTTCAAGCCTTAGGTCTGTTATTTTTGTATCTCCCAATCCAGAGATGCAAATGACTTGGTTCTTTCTCCTAAAATCTTGTTAGGGCATGCCCTACCTACTGTATTTATCTCAGCATTTATTGATTATTTTTGCATAAGCATATTTAATTAATTCTTATTTGCATATCCGCCTTTTATCAGTAGATTGAAACAATTCGGAGTACATGGACCAAGAACCAGAAGTTGAGTGTGACCACTCGCTGCAGGAAGGCAAGCATCTAAACAAGCTACTAAGCAAGCATCTAAGCATATTGAACCTATATTTTCCATAAATTGATTTGTTTGCGAAGGAAATATCTATATGCATGTTTCGGTCTTGCTGTCCTAGAATTTCAGATTGCTATATTTTGCAAATGCTTATGTTTTAAATGTAGTACTTGCTCAATAAAATCAGCTTTATGCAAAATCAGATCGACATAGCCATACTCCTTGATGTAGAGACTAGCATTACTCCTTTGAACTCTTATTATTGTATAAGTCTAGCTGAGTACTTGTGTACTCACGCTGCATCTTTCAGGTGAGGACAACGACGACGTTGCTGTGGTCTACTATTATTCCGCCGAGGGTGGTGAGGATAATGTATAGTTGAAGTTAAGTTCTGCCCCAGTCGGTTGCCTTCTGGGATGGGTATGGCACCACTGGTTTTACCCTTGATGTTTATATTTTCCACTGCTATCTTTTGTGTCACTTTGTGATAAATTAGGGTGTGAACCCTCTAAGTAATATGTATAACCCTGCTGCCCTTTTATCCATATTTGGAGTACTTGTGATGTTTATCAATTGCTTGCGATGAAAGTGTGAGGCTAGTCGCTTTCCTGGGGACTAGCTAAACATGAGTAAGAATTTAGAAATGATGAGATGCATGGACATTTATTCAACCATAGACCATGTCCCCAGAAGTGTGTATCGTGTTTGGTCGCCACCTTCATGTGGTTTGACGGGCACACTTCGCCGTTTGGGACTGGTAAATCAACTCTCCAAATATCTCTTTATTTCTGAATTCGGCGCGTTGGATTTGTATTGTGAGTGGGTAAAGATTATGGCAAGGCTACGATGATAATGGATGGTTACCGCATTTATTCGGTTTTTATTCGAGACCCCATCCATCTAGATATTTCGTGCTGTCATAGTAATTACTCTCCATAATGCACTTCCGGGGTGCCCACAGCGGTTGGTCTCAGAGCAATACTGACTGTAGGCTAGAGCTTAGCTTGATGATTGCAAAAATATTTGCGAAAGGTTCAAAATGAACTATTTTTCAAAACCATTAGGATGTGTGATCCTTTTTGCTCCTCACCCCTTTCTAGTATTCATCCTCACCTTGCTGTAATTCATATTTGTAAAATCAAGTCTATGCTTCCCTCATTCAAATATTAGTTCGATAAAAGAAGCCGGTAAGTTGAGATTAAGAAAGTTCATTCTTATTTCGCTTCTGAAACAAAATTTTGTAAACCAGTTAACTAAATGGTACTTTACTATCCCCTGAACCTACCCAAAAATTTTTACAAATTTTGGAAGTCTACCACTCCAAGTTCAAGCTCCGTCAAGCAAAGACCCGTATTCTGGAATTCTGGACCAGCAGCTGTTCAAGATTTTCTACAGAGAGTTCTACTTCTTATCTTACCTTACAAATTTTTCTGGAGACTCCCAACCACATCAGAAAGTCTCACAAAAATTTCCAGAATTTTATCCCTTCTGTAGCTCCCTCTAAAAATTCATGAATTGGCTGCTGTCTGGCAGTCCTAAGAATTTCAGATTCTAGTCTTCTGAAAAATAAAACCTGTAACCATAAAGAATACACCAAATAGATTGTTAAGGGTACTCCCAGCTGAGAGACGCTCGCTATAAAATTACTTAGATATCTACTATGGCCATATGATTGTTGGTTTAATTGGATTTTTGATCTTTCTTTTATTTCAACGGGTAGTTTACGATCCTAATTATCCCCTCGCAGGAACGTGTTTGGTTCTTGTTGATTTTTGAGGTTCTTGTTCAGATTGTAGGAGTAGTATGAGTTTACTTGATTTTTCATTGAATCTTATTGAAATGCATCATAGCATGCTAGGCTAACTATATCGTCATTTCAGTGCATTTGGCGATTTCATTCGCAATAGTAGTTCTATAATTTCGACATTAGATTGTAGACTCACATGGAGAGCACCATGAATTAACCTAGAATTTTTAGACCAATACATCATTGAAGAAAAATTCAAATAGAATACCTGGTCATGTCCTGAAATCTGTAATCGACATAATTCCGATTTTTGTGTAAGTTAAACCATAGGTGATAAGATCCTGATCTTTTACCAGTAGCTCGTAGACTCCTCCAGTAAGCTTCATGAATTTCTTTGGGATTTTTAGATAACCGTATCATGATCAAATAATCCACACATTAGATATGTTCAGAATCTGGAATCTGTAGGTTACCTACTTAATATATTTGTACAGCTCAAACCATGAGTGATAAAATAATCATTTTTGGTCAGTAACTTAGTAACCTAGTGAGGAAGCCTTGGGAATTTTCTGGGAATTTTTGAACCAGTAACCTAGGGGATAAAGTTCGAACAATTGCACCTGATAAACTACCACAGCACTGCACTGCCCACCTTGTTTATTTTCTTTACAGAAATCTACCTATATAAAAATTCCAATTCTTTCCCAAAGCCGATAGAACTCTACATAAAACTTGAATATAAAATTTTTGTAATTCTTATCATATCTTTAGGAT
The DNA here is from genome assembly GCA_003991445.1 of Oryza meyeriana var. granulata. NCBI lineage: Eukaryota > Viridiplantae > Streptophyta > Magnoliopsida > Poales > Poaceae > Oryza > Oryza meyeriana. The sequence continues at coordinate 35,095 of RYFJ01002952.1, read as the reverse complement.
GACTTTAAGGCTCAGTTTGTCAAATACATACGCAGGACAGAACTAACACATCCACATATTATGCCGCGTTTATATCTTGGAACTTCATCCAAGGTCTCTAATTAGATCCTAAATACAAACCTCGTGTATGTCTACCATTTGCAACCTTAGGATGAGTCTATCATAGTAGGAAAATTCAAATGATGCACCTAGTTACAAACCGAAACCAATAGGATGCATTCTTGATAGTACCATGTAGCCGACTACCAACAGTGCATTAGAAAATTTCTAGTAGATATATTTATACTTATCAAGGAAGTTCCATGAGTAAGCTAGGAGATTTTGGTAGGGGAATGAAAATTTTAGAAGCCAAAACAGAGTTAGATAATAAACTCCTGACCTTTGAACCTCCATAACATCTCTACCAAAACCCTATTACCCAGAGATCAGACCTTGGACTAGTGGAACCGATTACCAAAAGCATGAACATCTCATCGCATCACGTGTACATTGCACCATTGTATCAATATATTGCCCCATAATACATGTGCACCACCATAGAGCATTGCACCATCACATCAACATATTGCACCGTTACGCATGTGCATCATCATAAAACCACATGAGCAATACACCATAACATGCGAGCATCATCCCATTGCAATCACACATTGCACCATGCTCTGCATTGCACCATGTTATCATAACTTTGCACTGCACGGTGTCACATGATGCATCATACATTCAAGCAATTTTGCATCATGGCAAGCATGTGTAATTGCACCATATCATGAATTGCATCATACCATCAGGCAATTGCATAGCACCATTCCATCTATGCATCACGTCATTTGGTGCATAGCATTAACGCACCATTCACAACATTGCACCATGTCACAACTCGCATCATATAATGGAGCATCTGCACAATAACATTTCATCTATGCATCGCACCATCTTGTGCATGGAAATGATATGCTATCCAAAGCATTGCACCACGTTCTGCATGGCATCTTGTCATTCATAACTGCATTGCACTATTTAGCATATCATCCATAATTGCATCATGGAGCCATACAAGCCAACCTAGAATACTTCAGCTCTGTTCAACCCAATTCTAGGTTACCCAACTCAAGTGAGAGGATTTCTAGCACCACTATTCTATATTCCCCACCTATTTACGACATTTCTGTTAGTTAGTCAACATATGGTTGAGATATTGAAAACCTAAGTTCATTCTAGCTTGTTCCATCATTTACCGTATAGGTCGGAGGACTTGAAGGTTCGCTGATCTCATCACCAAGACTGGGAGTGCGGCTACCAGAGCCGTTGCCATTTCGGACGATAGAGAGCAAGCCGAACCAAGAGACTTCACCACCTTCCTCACCATACTACCAAGATCCAACACCATGATCCTATAAACATCCAGTTCTCTAACCCTTATCCTAAGTTAGCTCTCATCTTAAGTTATCTAACTTAAGATCTACACTCCTAATTAAAGCACCTAAGACATCAAGTGCATTGATCTACACTTGCTTCACTAGACGCCAGTGTACCTTCCATGATAGTATAGTATAGCCAGCCATTTGGTCATCCTGGTATCATTAGGTTAATGAAAATAGTATTGCTAAGAAAATTTATAGCAGACCTAACCTACTAGATTAGTTGTCCTCCGCTCACCAGTTCACATCCTAAAAATTTTAAGGGGAGGTAACATACTAGGTCAGCATGTACCATGTATAAATCCAAAGCTTTAGCATACCCATGGCATTCCCTGCTACCGCCAACGAAGCTCACTCAACGTTCTAAACGGATTCTACATTGAGTACTACCTTGTGACGATGGACTATCTTTTAGCTCTTATTAGTGCCTAGCCTTGCCATCACTTTACACCTAAAAGTCTAGCTTCAAAGTTCCTAAGCCATATTGCCCTGGTCTGTAGATCAATGAATAGAAAGCACCTAGGTTCATCCTCGATAACTCTATGTAAAGTCAGTGCATACAATGGTTGTTGTGCACCCCTTTTTTGTCTAAACCTACGTAGGGACCGTGATCCTAATCGCGTACCCGTTTATTTAGGCGCTTCACTCCTAAATGCTTCCTGTCCAGAAAATAACACCACATGAAACTAAGCACACGAAAGCTAGTTAGATCTCTAGTCACATAAACTTCAGAACTCTGTAGTAGCACCCAAGTTCCGGGTAGTGTGATGTAATGTGAGGTCTGCCAACTAAACCTACCGTCGGGTGGAACCTAGCTGTCAACCAACCTTAATACTTCAGTCACTTCCATCCCTTGTACTGAACCTAATAGTTAGCTCAATTTAACTGCCTGATTAGAATGTGGAAATCCTTTCCGCATAATTGTTGAAACCTTAGGTAGCCTCCACATCTACCAGTTTTTGAACAAGTCTAGTAAACCAAGACCTAAGAACATCCCATCCTCTTTACTCAGTCGGACCCGAATCTCGGGGACGAGATTCTTTTTAGGGGGGAGAGCTGTCATAGCCCTAAATCAAATTCCAGGTAATGAGTGTTATGCCCTACTGTCATTAGAGTTGCACAAATTAAATTCTTGCATTGTCACTTCATGCGAAATTAAAGTCTGCAAATATTTTCAAACTCTCGATAATAAAACCCTAATCGGCAAAAACCAAACATCACCAAAAAGTGCATTAAGTTGAACAGAAACATATGTGGGAAATAATTTATTCAAAAACTAGCTTGTTTGCCATGAATCAATATAATTTTTCCAGAATTTATTTCATTAGTTTAGACCTCTTAAAAATTCAAACAATTTTCAGCCTGGATTCTTTTCCTTGACCTATGCATTTGTATAGTCTAAGGATTTTCTAAAGGTGTTTGGTTGCACATAAAATCATAGAAAAATTCCTGTGAACACTATCCCACATACTTAATCCACTGTAAATTTTACATGATTTTATCACTTAAATAAATGCTTCAATGAAATCCCTCAAATCAGCAAAACTAGGAAGCTAGCTGAAATAAATTGGTTCAACTCTAAAATTCACCAAATAAAAATTAAGACTAATTAGACAGAGCCCTTTTGCCAAAGTGTGTGCCAAAATGAACTCTACCACCAGGAATTTTTGTTTAATTTATCTCCCAAAGAAATTACATAAAATAATGAGAGCAAAGCCCTAGGGACATAAACTACACTGCAGAAAAACTGGATCAGTATGCCTACTTTGCAATTTCACCAAAGATGAACCAGACCACTTCTAACCCTGAATTTTGTCAGAAGGTCAATCACATCCTCCTCTATATCCAGTAATTTCTACCAAATTTTATCACTTCAATAAGTGTCCCAAACAAATGTTTTGGATTCAGCAAGGCAGACAGCATTTTTCCCTGCAGACAGTCTATTTGACATTTTTCCAGAATAAATCCATCAATCACCTTCTCACGAAAATTTACCAGAACCTGGATTAGATTGTGAACTAATTACAGTAAAAATTTCAGTACAATCGTCACAAAGATTGAACATAAAATAATAGGACAAAGCTCACTGACTCAGACTAGTGCAGAGCAGAAACTGCTTTTTGGCCGAACTTTGCCATTTTCTCCAGAGGAATCCACAAGTCCCACAACTCTGAATTTTTGCACAGCGCTAGACAATACAACCTACTGCCCACAGTAATTTTCCCATAATTTATGCTCCTCATTAACCTACTGAAATCCCAGATGTAAGACAGCTGTCTATACAGCTCACAAGACAGTCTCTAGAGTTTTCTCCTCTCTCAAGTCACTGACCAGTGGGACCCACAAGACCATGGCCCACCTGTAAGCCTCTGCAAGTCTTGGGACAGAGTGTTTCACCCAAAATGCTACCATCCTCCTCAATGTCACCTAGAACATCACTACATGGACCCACTAAACATAGTCACAACCTAGCTAAATGTGTGTAGAAAAATAATGTCTCACATGTGGGACCCACCTTGGACCACTGTGGAACTGGAGTAGCTCAGTAGTTGCATGTCACATGTGCCAGCATCTCGTTCTTCTCCCTCATAGCACACAGAGACACATAGATGAGCTCAACCATTGGAAACCTCGACATTTTCGCTCCAAATCTCACCAGCCATCTCTTCTTCCTTTCCACTCCACATTCCCACCAGAGAAACCCACAGAATCCCCAAAGATCACCACCGGCAAGCTCATTCTTCCCTCTGCCGAAGGTGTTCGTTTGAGCTCGAGCTTGCTTTGGTGAACACCATCCTTTCCGAACCATCAGAACACGATCCACCACTCCTAGCCATTCCATTTTTGCACTTGGTTGCCCTAGGGTTGCTGGCCGAAGTCGCCGTGGCGCCACCGTGCTCTGTCTCTGCCTTACAGCGCCGCCGCCAGCGTCGCCCTGCCGTTCCGGCCGCCTCGGAGCAAGTCTGACCGAGCCCTTGCGCCACCACCGTCGCCCTGCCTCCAGAAGAACGCCAACCGAAGGATTCGAGCTGCGGTACCCCGAAGCTCAAGATCCACTGTCATCTTCCCTGGTGCCGATCTGAGCCGCCGCCGTCGATTCCTCGCTCACCGGTGAGAGTTAGACAGATTCTATGTTCATGTGGCTGCCTTTGGACTTACATGAGGTCGTGCACCCTTTTTCCTAGCAACCTGTTGGCCGGAGGATGCCGCTGACGAAGAGCTGCTGGATTCCGCCGCCGCCAAGCCGTCTTCGACGTAGCTGCTGTCGCTTAGACCATGCCATCCCCGGCCAAGCCTTGGTGAGCACCCTGGTACTCTATATAGCCGCACGCATGCATGGTTTTGCCCTGGGTCCAGCCACATCGCAGATCACCTCGGCATCCCGAAGTACCCCGCCGCCTTCGCCGTCGATTCCGGCCACCGCCGGCGATGAGAAGGCCACCGATGTGTTCGCCGTGAACTCCTCTTCCTTTTCTCTTTTGGCCCCGACTGCAGCCGATGCCGCCATCGCCGCCGCGCCGCCGAGAAACTCGCCACCCCCAGTTTGCCTGCGCCTGCCCTGTTCTGTGCCGCTGACATGCGGGCCCGAGCTAGAAGAGAAAAGTGAAAATAAGAAAGAAATAGGAAAATAATTAAAGGATTTATTTTACAACAGAGAAATAGTTAAACTTTGTAAATCCATAACTATTTCATTTTAACTCCTTTTTGTGTGAAACTAATTTTGTTAGTTCTGTAAATTTGTGAACTTTAATACTGTCCAATAAAATGTGACCACTTCTGTACAGAAAATGCCTATAGAATAATAAGAATCAATAATAACTTATTTTGTGCCTATGAACTTGAAATACTTCTATAAAAATCCATTATAACTCCTTTTGAGGTGAACCAAATTTCTATGGATTCATAAAAATGTGCTCTTTAATTTTGTAAAATAAAAAGTGAGAACTTCTGTGTGGGATTTTTCTCTAAAAATGGAAATATCTATTGTATACATCTTTATAACCTAGGAGTTTATAAATTTCTAGAAAATTCATCCTAACTGCTAAAAATATGAAACCACTTTTGTCTAACTCAGGAAATTGTAACATTTACTGTGGATAATTTGTATTTGACAAAACTACCTCCCAACATAAGCCTAAATAATTTCTAACCCTTTCTTTTTACAAACTTGAGAAATTCATAAATAAATCTTTTTAAGTCAAATTTCAGTGAACCAAATTTTGTCGGAACCAGGAAGATATGTATTTTCACATAAAAATGTTCACACTCAGAAAATCCTACCAGAGAATGCAAGTATATATTTTCCACTTAGGGTTTTTCCTATAGTTTCGGCTTTTGCCGTTTTCAGCCTTAGGGTCTTGTTATTTTTGTATCTCCCAATCCATAGATGCAAATGACTTGGTTCTTTCTCCTAAAATATTGTTAGGACATGCCCTACCTACTGTATTTATGTCAGTATTTATTGATCATTTTTGCATAAGCATATTTAATGGATTCTTATTTGCATATCCACCTTTTATCGGTAGATTCAGACAATTCGGAGTGCGTAGAGCAAGAACCAGAAGTTGAGTGTGACCACTTGCTGCAGCAAGGCAAGCATCTAAACAAGCTACTAAGCAAGCATCTAAGCATATTGAACCTATATTTTCCATATATTGATTTGTTTGCGATGGAAATATCTATATGCATGTTTCGGTCATGTTAAAATGGGAAAAACGGGTACAATTTATATTACCCAATTGTATGCAGTTCCATTTCTTTGTTATTGACTCCATGTTGTTACCCTGTCACCACTGGCTAAGGACTTTGGGATACTTTTAATTTACCGAATGCTTAGCCATGCTTAGTTCTAGACTTAGAAAAATCCGATAGATGGAGCTATCGGTTCAAAACTAGTTAATGTGAATGGATGGGTTAAAATCTGAAAAGAATAACCTCTGATTCATAATTAAGAATATGTTTGATTTGGACGGATGATAGGGCGATGAAGGGATGGTGTTTCCCCGATGCACGTAGCTCCGTCTGGGTCGTTAAGGACCGAACATGTTGACATCTATTCAAGCACCCTACGTACTTCCACACGCCGGTATGGGACGGCTTAACTCAGTAGCACAGGAGGCTATGACCATCTATGCCCGTCCGTCAGTCGTGAGGGGAGACCTTTGGAGGACCTCGAGTGAGCCTGGCTTTGGCCGGAGGTGCCTCCTGCGATGGTGAGCTCGCCTTAGTTACCATGCACACACATGACTAAGTCGTCGGGGGCCCAGACGTGGTTTAGGTGGTTGGGGCTAAGCATGCAAAAGGTTCTGTTGTGACCTCTAGTCCGCACTCAATGTGTAGAGTGTGGGTACCGACGGGTACGGATCAAACTAGAGTGTAGCCGCATGGCTTCTATCACATCGTGTGGGTAAAGATGTACACCTTTGATCAGAGTAAGAACTATTCGAATAGCCGTGTCCACGGTCACAGAACGACCGCTTGATGTGTTAGTCACTCATGTTAGCATCCAACTTGGGATATGTGGAGGTGGAATTATGTTGTTATATCATGACTTAGGATAGTCATGAATGGATGGGTTTATATAAAAGGTTTTAATGATAAATATGACTTGGTTTTAGTCATGGATAATGATATGCTTGTGTAGCATATATAATTGGGCAATGGTGGCCCATGGATGATGATTAGAGCATGGTTTGTGCTCACTTTTAATTACATTTCAGAACTATAAGCTTGCTGTCCTAGAATTTCAGATTGCTATATTTTGCAAATGCTTATGTTTTAAATGTAGTACTTGCTCAATAAAATCAGCTTTATGCAAAATCAGATCGACATAGCCATACTCCTTGATGTAGAGACTAGCATTACTCCTTTGAACTATTATTATTGTATAAGTCTAGCTGAGTACTTGTGTACTCACGTTGCATCTTTCAGGTGAGGACAATGACGACGTTGCTGTGGTCTACTATTATCCCGCCGAGGGTGGTGAGGATAATGTGTAGTTGAAGTTATGTTCTGCCCTAGTCGGTTGCCTTGTGGGATGGGTATGGCACCACTGGTTTTACCCTTGATGTTTATATTTTCCGCTGCTATCTTTTGTGTCACTTTGTGATGAATTAGGCTGTGAACCCTCTATGTAATATGTATAACCCTGCTGCCCTTTTATCCATATTTGGAGTACTTGTAATGTTTATCAATTGCTTGCGATGAAAGTGTGAGGCTAGTCGCTTTCCTGGGGACTAGCTGAACATGAGTATGAATTTAGAAATGATGAGATGCATGGACGTTGATTCAACCATAGACCATGTCCCCAGAAGTGTGTATCGTGTTTGGTCGCCACCTTGGTGTGGTTTGATGGGCACACTTCACCGTTTGGGACTAGTGAATCAACTCTCCAAATATCTCTTTATTTCTGAATTCGGCGTGTTGGATTTGTATTGTGAGTGGGTAAAGATTATGACAAGGCTGCAATGAGGATGGATGGTTACCGCATTTATTCGGTTTTTATTCAAGACCCCATCCATCTAGATATTTCGCATTGTCATAGTAATTACTCTCCATAATGCACTTCCGGGGTGCCCACAAATTTGTATTGATCTAGGAGATAGTTTACAAGGTACCCGGGCATACGTATTTATACCGCGAGTTGATATAGTCCTGATCGGACACGAAACAGGAGTTTGCTAACTATAAAAGGAAAATTAACAAACCCTGATCGGGCACGAGATCAGGTTTCCTAAAAATCATTAAAGCTACCTAATTTATAGATAAAATACTAAACCGCCATGCTGTGGTCTTCACGATTCCTTTCCAAATTCGGGCTCTTCTGGATTAGCTTCCATTGGCTGATATAGCCTCTTTCCTTAACCGAACCTGATAACGAACCGTACTAAATTTTGGTGTTAACAATCCCCGGGTCTCCGAACAACTCTCTCCTTCGGTGTTCGACTCGGACTTGGCCTTGAGCCGGCCCGGGTCAGGCTAGGAAGGGGAGAGATCGTCAATCTCCCATGTATACTCGGCGACCGCGGACATCTACAATCTACATCCCACATGGCAGATCGGATCCTCTACGGTTTAGTTTAGACATGGCCCAGAGCCATTCCAGATTGGATCTAGAGACGTTGGAGTCGTCATCACCCCGATGAACTACTCAGATTCCAACTCCAAGTCGGACAACAGTTCGAACACTAGTTCGGACACCAGTCTGGCAATCTTCCTTCTGCCCCGAGAAATCTTCATGGCTTCAACCCCTTTACAGGAGGTACGTCGAGTACAAGAGCAGCAAGAAGAGGAGTCCCGCTGACTGCGACAACAGGAGAAGGCCGAACGCGAGGCTCGCAATGACGAGCTACACAGGGCTAGGCGAACCGCTCAGCAATAAATCCTCCAGACTAGAGTCGGCGACCACGACGTCTTCGTCACGCCACAACAGAACGTCGTGGCCGCTACAACCCTGCTGGACACACTCCAGCTCGGCCCTAATCACCAGGACACCCCAACTATAGCGAGGATCAAAGCCATGATTACAGCTGCCGCATGTCAGCAGCACATGCAGTCGGATGACACACTTATACTGACCAACCGGTCAGGTTCTCCAGCAGCGGTCTCATCTGCGTCAGCACGACGCTAGGTGGCCGGCTCAAGTCAGCCGTACATGGAGTCACGCCAAACATCTCTTGGCAACCCAAACAACAGCAGTGGGCGGCATCCCCAGAACGATCGCTGGTTCAACCAAGATCTCCGAGTCCGTTTGCAACGTGATCTCTGCCAAGAATCAACGCTCAGCGCTGCCAATGTGAAGACGACAAGCGCCGCCGACTGGAGGACGAGTACGAGCGCTTTGGTCTCCACCACGAGCGGTTCCACCACCGTGACCAGAGCCGGAGCCCTCACATAGATGAAGGCATACCCGCCTTCACCCAGGAGCTACAAGAGGTCGACTGGCCGTCGGGCTTCAAGCCTACAGAAATCGAAAAATACGATGGCAAGGCCAATCCCGAGTCTTGGCTCACCGTATACACTCTGGCATTCCGAGCTGCTAGAGGTGACCACAAAGCCATGGCTAACTACCTCCCGGTCGCTCTAGCCGACTCGGCGAGGACATGGCTAACAGGGCTCCCAAAACGATCAATCGGCTCCTGGGGGGAACTCCGGGAACGCTTCATAGCCAATTTCCAGGGGACTTATGAAAGACCGTCTTCCGAGCACGATCTCTGCCAGCTGCACCCAAGGAAGAACGAGTCTCTTCGTGAGTTCATCAAAAGGTTCTCCGAGAAGCGCAACTCGATCCCAATGATCAAGGACAAGGTCATCATCGCCGCCTTCCGCAAGGGAGTCAAGGATGCCCTGTTCATCGCAAAATTTACTCAGAAGCCTCCAACCTCTGTCAGGGCTCTCTTCGATATGGCGAACAAGTACGCCGACTCGGCCGAGGTGGTTGCTGAGGCCCTTGATGAAAAGAAAGAGTCCCAGCAGAAGGACAAAAAGGCAAAAGCCGACAATGAGCCAGCACAGAATAAATCTGGCAGCCGCAAACGAAAGTTGGAAAACGTGGTGGCCAACATGGGGTGGACTTGGTCGTGACCCCCAAGGAACAACAAGTACCAGAAGGTGATGAACAGGCCCTGCCCCTTTCATCCTAAGGGTAAACACGTGGCCAAAGACTGCTTCATGCTCAAGAAGTTTGCCTCCGAGCAGGCTTCAACATCTAGCGCCGACAAGGACAAAGACAAGCCAGATCCAGGCCCAGCTGGTGATTATCAAGATCCCCAGGCTGAGTTTAACCATATGTTTGGAGGGCCGTCTGCATATGAGTCCAAGAGAAAATAGAAGTTGGCAACACGCGACATCAACTCAGTCTCTACACCAGACACCCCTGAATATCTGCGCTGGTCAAAAACTGTGGAGGCCATGGGCCCCGGGTACCTCATGACAGGCATATGGGCCACTCGGACAGAGGATGGGCCTAGTCTTGTAATTAGAGATATGGTAGAACCCGGCAGACTTTGCCTTGAACGATAAGGAATATACACTCCTAGTCGGGTAGATTATATTTCTAAGAGGAGATTCCTTGGTTGTAATCTGGCTGGTACTCCTACCTTGTACCCCTGTCCCCTAGTATATAAGGGGAGGCAGGGGGCCCCCTGAAGGCACGAGCTCATAGAAGTGAACATACATCCTCAAAGGAATACACCACAACTGGATGTAGGGTATTACCTCACATCGAGGGCCTGAACCAGTATAAACCTCCCCGTGTTCCTTTGCAATCCATCGAGTTTCGATCCGCTGAGTAGCCCTATAATCATATTGCCAATGAAAACATCGACAGTTGGCGCGCCAGGTAGGGGCTTCGGTGAGATCAACCTCAAGTTCGATGGATTCGACATCTGGATTCGACGGCAGTGGATTCTCCCCTGGAGACACGATTACATTCGGAAGCCTCGACTTCATCGCTGACCAGCTCTGCAACCTCACGTTGGCCGAGTTAGACTAGATTTGATCGGCCGAGGAACCGGCTGACTCCACATCAGTCGGCCCACACGACGCTGCAGCAACCCTTGTCGATTTGCTGCAGCAATCTTCTACTTCACCGGGTCTTGGGACAACTCTCTCCTTCGTCGTTTGACTTGGACACGGCCTTGAGCCAGCTCGGGTCAGGCTAGGAGGGGGAGAGATCATCAATCTCCCAAGCAGACTCAGCGACGCCGCGGACATCTACAATCTATAGCCCGCGCGGCAGACCCGATCCTCTACGGTTCAGTTCAGACATGGCCTAGAGCCGTTCCAGATTGGATCTAGGGAGGTCGGAGTTGTCATCACCCCGATGAACTACTCAGATTCCGACTCCAAGTCAGACAACAGTTCGAACACCAGTTTGGACACCAGTCTGGCAAGCTTCCTTTTGCCCCGAGAAATCTTCATGGCTTCAACCCCTCCCCAGGAGGTGTGCCAAGTACAAGAGCAGCAAGAGGAGGAGGCCCGCTGACCGCGACAACAACAGGAGGCCAAACGCGAGGCTCGCAACGACAAGCTACACAGGGCTAGGCGGACCGCTCAGCAACAAATCCTCCAAACACAAGTCGACGAGCACGACGTCTTCGTCACGCCACAACAGAACATCGTGGCCACTGTAACTCTGTTGGACACGCTCCAGTTTGAGCCTGATCATCCAGCCACCCCGACTATAGCAAGGATAAAAGCCATGACCACTGCTGCTACATGCCAGCAGCGCCAACAGTCGGGCGATACCCTCATACCGACCAGCCGGTTGGCTTCCCCAGCGGCAGTCTCATCCCCCTCAATGCGACGCTGAGCAGCTGGCTCCAGTGAGCTGTACACGGAATCACGCCAGACGTCACTCGGCAACCCCAACAATAAACGGCAGTGTTAAAGCGACCGTCGGGACAACCAGGACCTCCGAGGCCGACTACAGCGTGATCTTTGGCAGGACATCAACGCTCGGTGCCGCGAACAAGACGAAGATGAGCAACGCCGACTGGAAGATGAGAACGAGCACTTCGGCCTCCACCACGAGCAGTTTCGCCATCGTAGGTAGAGTCGGAGTCCTCATGAAGATGAAGGAGTACCGGCCTTCACCCACGAGCTACAACAAGTCGACTGGCCAATAGGCTTCAAGCCGACTGGAATTGAAAAATACGATGGGAAGACCAACCTCGAGTCTTGGCTCACAGTCTACACTTTGGCGATCCGAGCAGCTGAAGGAGATCACAAGGCCATGGCTAACTACCTCTCAGTCGCTCTAGCTAACTCAGCAAGGACATGGCTAATAGGACTTCCTAAGAGATCAATTGGCTCCTGGGGAGAACTCCGGGAAAGCTTCATCACCAACTTCCAGGGGATGTACGAGAGGCCATCTTCTATTCACGATCTGTATCAGTTGCATCAAAGGAAGAACGAGTCTCTTCATGACTTCATCAAGAGGTTTTTTGGGAAGAAGAACTCAATCCCGAAGATCAAGGATGAGGTCGTCATCGCTGCCTTTCGAAAAGGAATCAAAGACACCCCACCCCGTTCATCGCCAAATTCACTTAGAAGCCTCCCAACTCCGTCAAGGCTCTATTCGACATGGCAAACAAGTATGCCGACATGGTCCACGCTGTTGCTGAGGCCATCGATGACGAAAAGGCCCCCTGACAGAAGGAGCGGAAGGACACCGATGGTGCGACCCCGACTAAAGCTGGGAACCGCAAACGCAATTCAAACGGCTTCATTGTGACTGTCAGTCACAACCGTCTTCGACCTTCAACAACTGGAGATTATCAGAACAACAAGTGACATGCTTGGGGGCTCAAAAGCCCAAACGCAAGGATGGCATCCCTACTCCGAAATACCGAACAGCTAAGCGCTTCCTGATAAATATTTCTTCACTCGGCCTTGCCAATACCGCAGCCGCTTACACCTAATAGGTGTACTAGTGGCACATTCTTCTGTTTTTTCTCTTAATGATTGCAAAAGTACTCAAGTAGCATTAATTCCGATCCGTGAAACTTTGCTCCATGAAAGACGAACTCAAGTCACCTAAAACGCGTGTCTGGGAAAGAGCTATGAGCCAACTCCCGACACTAGGGGGCTATGACTAGTCTGGCAAAGTGCTTAAATGTAAGGGGTCAACTACTTGGGGAAATTAATATCAACAAGAGGAAGAACACGTATTTACATATATTGTAAACTACATAAATATTATTCAGGTGATTGTTTTCATCATCAAATGCTATTTATCCGATATGTTTATAATGGAGGGCCAGTGCTGGATACGCGTGACAGGAACTCAGGGCTACGAGCCTATCTCCTATGCTTGGGGGCTGGACCAGTCTGCCAAGATACGCTTGGAATGCTCCATGAGGGCTACTGACCTAGTACTTGCACCAGTCGGGACATCATCTTCCCCAGCTACGCTCCATGTGAGCTAACAACCGACCTCCGGCCCTAGTCGGGGGTTGTATACCACTTGGCTAGGTGAGGTAGCCCTCATGAGGGTCGCCAGCCGAATCCTACGTTAATGCTAGGTTCGGGTACCTTATTCGGTCACAACTCGGTTGGGTAAGGTATGCCCCATGAGGGTCGCTAGCCGAATCCTATCCTAATGCAAGGTTCGGCTATCTTATTCGGCTAACAACCGACCTCCGACGCCAGTCGGGGCTCGGGTACAACTTCGCTGAGTTGGGTACACTCCCGAGGTTCGCCAGCTGAATCCTACGAGATTCGGGTACCTTATTCAATTATAATTTTGTCAGGTTGGATATGGTGCGCCCCATGAGGGTCGCCAGCCGAATCCTATGCTAATGCAAGGTTCAGGTACCTTATTTGGCCATAACTCTATTGGATAAGGTATGCCCCATGAGGGTCGCCAGCCGAATCCTATGCTAATGCAAGGTTCGGGTACCTATTTGCTTTACCAAAGTCAGAAAAGATCTACGTCATCAAAGCGCATCCGGAGTTCTCATGCACTGTGTCACACCTGGGGAGGGCAAGTAGATTCTGCAATATACCTACTCAGGCATCTGTGGCAACTAGGCTGCATCCAAAATATAAGTCGAAAAGGCTTGCGACAAGGATTCCTCTAGTTGATTGCGGTTATCGACGCTGAAATACCCATCCTAACATGCGAGGGATGCCAATTTTATAGAGCTGCACTGGGTAGGTCAGTTTAGGCCGGCTTATTTGGTAGTAGACTATCAAGATATGAGTTTCTACAGTAGCACGCACAATTTGGGCCGCTCACGGGCTGTGTTAAAAACACAGTGCTGATGCTATCAATAGAGACCGATTGAGTAATCAGATATGCTTCATGAACGCCGATTGCTGAACACATGTGTTCAAATATCTGTGTTATTCACCAGGTATTGAGAATATATCCTTATAAGGGTCATAAGCTGGTCTTCATTAAAATTGGGGATGCAGGTATTTCTCAAGTACACCTGACCACATAATGGATTAAATTACATAAAGTGGTACTCGGCCTACATGCTTGGCCAACTTTTGCCATGAGCAAATATTCTTCCAGCCGACATGACGCTGACATAAAGCTAAGGAGTCAAATTTCCGAGTGGGATGCTACTCGGGAAAGACTGTAAACACCTTTTCCAGTTGACATGATGCTGAAGAGTCTAATTTCCGAGTGACATACTACTCGGAAAAGACTATAAAATATTGCCGGCTGATATGATGCTGAAGAGTCTCATGTACCAGTAGTATACTACTCGGGAAAGACTATAAGGTTAAAGATCTTTGGCTTTATGTTTAATTGTTTTCACAATTAAGCACAAAGTCAGGGGCTACACCTAATAGATGCACCTATTCGGCGCACACTATTCATACTTCTACATGGAGCCCTTCATAGTCTCGTTGCTAGCTGACATGAAGCGGGACTCAGGAGAAGAAGCACTCGGACAAAGAGTACTCGGGAGCAATGCACTCAGGCAAACTTCACCATGGAGGATGAGCACTCGGCATCAGCTGTGACTCAACTATGAAGGTCTCAGGGGCTGCTGTGGAGGCCATGGGCCCCGGGTACGTCATGACGGGCGTATGGGCCACTCGGACAGAGGATGGGCCTAGTCTTGTAATTAGAGATATGGTAGAACCCAGCAGACTTTGCCTTGTACGATAAGGAATATACAGTCCTAGTCGGGTAGATTATATCTCTAAGAGGAGATCCCTTGGCTGTAATCCAGCCAGGACTCCTACCTTGTACCCCTATCCCCAAGTATATAAGGGGAGGTAGGGCGCCCCTTGAGGGTAGAAGCTCATAGAAGCAAACAAGCATCCTCAAAGGAATAAACCACAACTGGACGTAGGGTATTACCTCACATCAAGGGCCTAAACCAGTATAAACCTCCCCGTGTTCCTTTGCAATCCACTGAGCCTCGATCCGACGAGTAGCCCCATATTCATATTGCCCGTGTAAAACATCGATAGAAACGCCCATCACATATGATCACATAGACCACCCAGATCGGGTTTCACACCCAGGGTGCTACCCACCCGTCCTGGACCCGGTTGTCAAAAATATCAAGTTGAAGAAGGTTCTAATAGATGGAGGCAGTGCGCTCAACATCCTCTTCGCCAAGACCCTGGATGAGATGAAAATCCCTCGTTCAGAACTACGGCGCCCTTCCACGGGATAATTCTCGGCCTGTCTTCAACACCCCTTGGGCAAATAACTTTGCCGGTCACCTTTGGCACGTGGGATAACTTCCGCATAGAAAATATCTACTTCGAGGTCGTGATACTCGGACGGCCGGCGCTCGCCAAATTCATGGTGATACCGCACTATACATACATGGTGCTCAAGATGCCTGGGCCAGCTGGAGTTCTCTCCCTTCGTAGCAACATCAAGCAAGCCTTCACCTGCGACATAGAGAGCTGTGAGTTGGCTCAGTCTCAAGAAGTGGCAGTTGGGCACGACAGCATTCGGCAAGCCGCCACAACACAAGTTGAGGACAACCAAGCTCCAGCAAAAAAAGCAGCAAAGTTGGGAATTTCAGCGGACTTTGACACGAAGAAGATCCCCCGGACCCTTTCAACCCCTCCAAGACTGCTCTAGTCGGGACCGGACTCGACCCCAAATTGGAATACGCGCTCGTCACCTTCCTCTAGGCAAGACATCTTCGCCTAGAAAACTTCTGACATTCCTAGGGTACTAAGGGAGGTGATCAAGCATGCCCTCAATGTCAAGATAGACACCAAGCCAGTCAAGCAACGGCTACAGCGCTTCGCACAGGGCCATAAAGATGCTATTCGGGAGGAGATAACTAAGCTCCTCACAGCCGGATTCATCAAATAGGTCTACCACCCGGATTGGTAGGCAAACCCAGTCCTGGTCCAGAAGAAGAATGGTAAATGGAGCATGTGCATCGACTACACTGACTTAAACAAGGCATTCCCCAAAGATCCGTTTGGTCTACTAAGAATAGATCAGGTGGTGGATTCAACTGCGGGGTGCGAACTTCTCAACTTTCTCGACTGTTACTCGGGATACCACCAAATTAGCTTGAAGGAGGAGGACTAACTAAAGACGTCTTTCATCACGCCGTTTGGCGCATACTGCTACATCACTATGCCGTTCGGTTTGAAAAATGCTGGAGCAACGTATCAACGAGCAATTCAGTGGTGTCTACACACTCAGATCGGGCGCAATGTGGAGGCATATGTAGATGACGTGGTGATCAAGACAAAGTTCAAAGAAGATCTCATCATCGACTTGGAGGAAACCTTCCAAAATCTTCGAAGATTCAAGATGAAGTTGAACCCAAAAAAGTGCGCCTTCGGTGTGCCATCCGGCAAGTTACTCGGCTTCATCGTATCACATCATGGCATCGAGGCTAATCCAAAGAAAATCAACGCAATCATGAACATGGCACCCCTAACTAGCCAGAAGGACGTCCAAAAGCTGACAAGCTGCATGGCGGCACTCAGCCGATTTATCTCCCGACTAGGCGAACGGGGCATGCCCTTCTTCAAATTACTAAAGAAAGCAGATAATTTTCAATGGACTCCTAAAGCCCAGCAAGCCTTCAAAGACTTCAAGAAATTTCTCACATCACCACTAGTGTTGGCATCGCCTATGCCCCAAGAGCCATTAATGCTGTAACTGGCAGCAACCACTCAGGTAGTCAACATGGTGCTAGATTCGTGCCGACTCCAAGATGAGATATCCGCCGGTCCAGAAGCTGCTCTATGGCCTACTCATCACTTTCCAGAAGTTGGTGCACTATTTCCAGTCACATCAAGTCACGGTGGTCATATCGTATCTACTCGGGGACGTCCTCCACAACCGCGAGGCCACCAGCCGAATCGCTAAATGGGCACTCGAGTTGATGGTGTTCGACATCACCTTTTAGCCATGGACAGCAGTCAAATCACAAGCTTTAGCCGACTTTGTGGCCGAGTGGACAGAAGTTTAGACGACTACAACAATAGACAAGCTAGAGTACAGGATAATGTACTTCGACTGTTCTCTATGGATCGGTGGCGCCGGGGCCAGCGTCGTACTGAAGTCACCCACTAGCAAAAAACTCAAGTACGTTCTCCAGATCTACTTCCTGGCTTCCCACAATGTCACCAAGTACGAGGCACTCATTCACGGGCTCTACATTGCTATATCACTTGGCATCTGCCGACTGGTTGTACGTGGAGATTCCCAACTCGTGGTCAACCAAGTCATGAAAGACTAGACATGTCTCGATGATACCATGGCGGCGTACTGTCAGGAAGTCAGGAAGTTGGAAAACAAGTTTGATGGGTTGGAGATAACACACGTATTACGACAATACAATGATACTGCAGACGAATTGGCAAACAAGGGATCCAAGCGAGAAGTGGTCCCAACTGGGATTTTTGTCAAGCAACTAATGGAGCCATCAGTTAAGAAGAAACCAGTGCAAGAATAGTCGGGGGTTGAACCTACCCCGGCCACAGAAGAAGTATTGGTCACATCTCAAGACTGGCGAACTCCTGTTCTCAAATTCCTCTTGGAAGATGAACTCCCAGAAGATCGCATTCAAGCCGAACAAATCAAACGTCGAAGCAAATCTTTCCTAGTAGTCGGAGAAGACTTGTACCGAAGAAGCGCATCTGGAGTCCACATGCGCGGTGTCACACCTGACGAGGGCAAGCAGATTCTGCAATCGATCCACTCTGGCATATGTGGCAACCACGCCGCATCCAGGACGTTAGTCGGAAAGGCTTACAGGCAAGGATTTTTCTGGCCAACAGCAGTAACAGATGCGAAATACATAGTTCACACATGTGAGGGTTGTCAGTTCTTTGCAAGACAAACAAATCTCCGAGCCCAAGAACTCCAAACCATCCCAATCTCTTGGCCCTTTGCAGTATGGGGGCTTGACTTGGTCGGGCCTTTCCAAAAAGCGACAGGAGGGTTCACACAAGTATTCGTCACAGTGGATAAATTCAGGAAGTGGATTGAGGCAAAACCTGTTGCTACCATAACAGCGGCAAGAGCAAAGGACTTCATCATGAGTATATTATACCGATTCGGGGTTCCTAACCGCATCATAACGGACAATAGTACTCAGTTCACGGGCAGCGTATTTCAAGATTTCTGTGACGACTTCAGCATCAAGATCTATTATGCATCTGTGGCACACCCGCGGAGCAATGGGCAGGTTGAGCGTGCCAATGGCATGGTTTTACAAGGTATCAAGGCCAGGATATTCGACCGACTACAGCCATATGCAGAGCGGTGGGTAGAAGAACTCCCATATGTTCTCTGGTCTCTAAGAACCACGGTTAGTCGAGCAACAGGGCAATCCCCTTTCTTTCTAGTCTATGGTGCTGAGGCTGTGTTACCAACCGAGTTAGAGTTCGGCTCTCTCCGAGTTCGGGCTTACTCAGAAGATGGATCAAACAATACCCGATTGGTCGAAGTAGATCAGTTGGAAGAAGCAAGGGACATCGCAATAATCCAGTTGGCAAGTTATCTTCAAGGCCTGCGTTGTTATCACAGTCGGAATGTCCGTGGCCGCACCTTTTTGGTCGGGGATCTCGTTTTGAGAAAAATACAAACCACGAAAGACAGGCATAAACTATCCCAAATATGGGAAGGGCCGTTCATTATCGCTGAGGTTACACGGCCAGGCACCTACCGACTGAAGACTGAAGATGGTGCCCTCATCAGCAACTCATGGAATGTAGAACAGCTACGTCCTTTCTATACCTAAGTTTTATATTTTCCCATGTGTATAGATTTTCTCTGACTCACCATGCCGCTTGTTCCAACAGAGTGGTGAGTCAGGGGCTGCATGTATTATATGTGCTTTGTCAATAATATACGAGCTTGTTTTACTTAAGTTATGAAGTTCTGCAATGACTTTGTCATGTTCGCCCGAGTACAGCTTTCTGCGGTAAACAATTTTATTAAGTTCCTATAGACTAACTCGGCGTAGACCATACAGTCGAGTAGAGCTAATGACAACTAAGTAAAACCTCAGAGTTCGGTAGCATTGCACGTATATTTACACATGTCCTTACAAAAGACTTTATATATATTGACTGCATGATGGATTGTTCTTACATTCCCAGGTCCTTGGTGATTGCCTCCGCAGTCGGCCTCGCCTGGGTGATCAACTCCAATGCCTCCTCAGGTGTTGTCTCTTCGGCAAACCCTTCACCGATGGCCTCGAGATCTGCCCTGGGGTAGATCGACTTGGTCATTGCAAGGGTCTGGGCCACGCCGACGACAACACGCTCATCCGAGTACCTCTTCAGGATACTCGGGGCTTCGTTGAGGCGCGCCTGCACCTGGGAGACCGTGTTGGAGCTGGTTCGCACGTGGTGAGGATCCATGATGTCAAGGAGCCCTTTCATGGACTTGGCAAGAATCTCCCATGACTCCTTGATGACCTTGATCTTCTCTGCAAAGGCTCAAAATTGGGTTTGGGCATTGGCTCTCGCAGCTGCCCAGATTCATTGGCAAGTAAACTTGTCAGCCAAAACAGCGGTCGGAGTAATCAAAGGATTGGACAAGGTCATTGTCAGAATGAAGACTTACTTTCATAGTCGGCCTCCACCTTGGCTTTGGCCTTCTCCAGTTCTGTCTTTTCTTTCTCGAGTTTGCCTTTGGCCCTTTCCAGCTCGGCCTTGTCTTTCTCGAGATTGGCTTTGGCTTTCTCGGCCTCCTTCAGCTTGGTTTCCCCCTCTATCCGGGTCTTCAACTCAGCTTCGAGGGCTGTATATCAAAATAGTCAAGAGCTTGAGATTACAGTCAAGACACAACTGGGCAGTCGGGAAACAACAAAGCTGGAGAAATAAACATGGGACTTAGTCGGGAAGACAAATACAGGAGACTTACTTCTGATCTTGTTGGCTAGGGCCCAATTCTCACCCCAGAGCTAGTCAACTGCTCCCCAGCCAAGTCTCCCTCTCCTCGCTAGACCGCTCCAAGTCGGCCTTCGAGGTCTAGAGCTGGCCCAATCGTTGGAGCTGGGGGGTAAGTTGGGTCAAGACCTTGTTTATCTTCTCCGAGCGGTCGACGATCTTCTGCTTTGGGTAAAAGAGAGCGAAGCAGAGTTAAGTGGTGGAATACTAGAAATAAGGGAAATCATCGGGAACTCAACATTGCAAGGCTCGCTACACACCTGGACCCCTCGGGACGCGGCAATGGTGGCATGAAGAAGAACTTCACGCTCCCTCTCCGTGGCCTCTTCATCGTGCTCATAGCATTTCGTAGTTCCCTCGGGAGTTACCCAGTGGAATGTTCTTAGGAACCTGCGGTGAGGGGCTTCGAGCCTGGGAAGATCCGTCTCCTCTGAAGACGATGAAAACATAGATGGCAACATGGTCCTGGCACCCAACTCGGCAGCTGATGGGGCTTCGGGGACTCGCTCGGGGCTAGAGCAACAGCTTCAGTATCTGCCCCTTGGTCAGTCGGCGCTAGTAGCCCTGCTATCAGGACCGCCTTAGTCTCTATGGCTGGGACAGTCACCGGCTCAACAAATGAGCTCGCTGGAGTTGGTTTAGCTGGGGCTGGCTCGACAACAGGAGCAGCCAATGTGGTCTCCTTGGGATCGATATTGGCCCATTTCCTGCAAGATAATACTACACTGAACAAGATTTTCAGAAGATCCAATAGTTACTTACCTCTTGGAGGTTTTGTACTTCCATCCGGGAGTTCTAGCTGTCAGCAGTGGAGGGCTACCGGCTGTCGGGCTAGATGGCACGGTAGTCGGTGGTGGCATCCTTGTCCTAGTCGGCCTAGTTTCTGGTGCGACCAGCTGGGGTGCTGGGATGCTCGATGGCGCTGCCTTATGGCTCATTGACGACCTCGTACACGGCGGTGCTGCCCTTGGGCTTGATGTTGCTGAGCCTTGTGGCACCGCTCTTGGCCTTAGACTCGGCAGCCTAGGAGCTGTGCTGACGGTTTCTTTAATCTTCAGGCTCCCGGCTGCTGCACTTGGCACCTGTCTTTAATCTTCTTGTCCGGATCTCCGATAGGTTTCTTCCCTGCTCTCTTGGAGCTGAGCTAGGCAGTAGAAGGACTCAATGGCCTCTTCTTCGATTTCACGGCCGACAAAGTTTGGGAGTCTTCATCAAACTCCTTACATGCCTGCAAGCGGTTTAACAACATACATCATACATTGCAGAGCTATCCTGGATACACATCTACAAGTATTCATCATGGATGGACAGCAAGCTAACATCAACAAGAGTTACCTCTAGACGAGGCCTTTTTAGGCTGTAAGCCAGCGTGGCATGCTCGGCATCTTCTGTCTCGATCACCCGCTAGCAAAGTAATCAAGTAGGATGTCGGTCACCTTGTGCTTGTTAGTTAGGTCGGGATATTCTCGGCTGGGATCGTTTTTGCCCTCATAATCCTAGCCGAAATGGCTCCTCAGCTTTAGCGGCCTGATGTGACGAGTCAAGAAGTGCCTAGCCACCCATGGACCAGTCAATAGGGAGCTCTTTAGCTTATCAATCTTGTCGATCAGCATATACACCTGGCCCATCTCCTCAAAACTGGGCACAGATGACCAGTTGGACACAAGTACTGGAGGCAGACCAGTGAAAAGGGGGAGGCGTGGTTCAAGATCAGAACAATAAAACCACTCCCTATGCCAGCCTTTGAGGGAGGATTTCAAGGGGACATGGATATAAATCTTCTTCATTTTGCTCCTAACCTGGATACCAGCCCCCCAATCACTTGGACTTTGCTCTTGGAGGGCTGGGGTTTGATGTGGAACAAATATCTAAACAGATTCAAATGGGGCTCCACACACAGAAAACACTCGCATAGAGTTGCAAAGATAGAGATTTGCAAGATCGAGTTGGGATTCAGATTCACCAACTCTAGGTCGTAGAAGGCAAGAAGCTGGCGAAGAAAATCCAAAGACAGAAGAGAAAGGCTCTGGTCAAAGAAAGAGGCGAAAACTACAGTCTCACTAGCCTAGGGTACTGGAATCGATTCCCCTTCCGCCGGACGCCAATGGATGTCCTCACGATTCTGCAGTCTCAACAACCTCTCCAGATACTTCAGCTTAGTCGACCCGCAATCTGAAGTCAGCCAAGACTCATCAGTCATCTCTAGGATTTCTGACACTCTCGGCATGGCTCAAGGAGAGGAAATTTGGGGGAAATGCGATTGAGGACTTGGAATGGACACGGAAAAGTGGGATCGCCAGAGTTTCAAGGGGGAAGAGCTAGCAATGGCGAACCCTAGTGTGGAGGCCATGGGCCCCGGGTACCTCACCACCAGCATGTGGGCCACTCGGATAGAGGATGGGCTGAATCATGTAGTTAGAGATAAGATAGCACCCAACAGACTTTGCCTTGTACGATAAGGAAAACATAATCTTAGTCGGATAAGTTTCTATCTCTAAGAGGGAAATCCCATGGCCGTATCCGGCTGGGATCCTTATCATGTACCCTTGTCCCCCAGTATATAAGGGGAGGCAGGGCGCCCCTCAAGGGGCACGAGAGCACAAGATCACGAGATCATTGATCGGCACAACTCTTCAGAGGAAAAACACCACAACTGGACGTAGGGTATTACCTCACATCGAGGGCCTGAACCAGTATAAAATATCTATGTTCCTCTACAATCCATTGAGTTTCCCCTCGCCGAGTAACCCTATAGTTGTATTGCCGGTGTAAAACATCAACAGTTGGCACGCTAGGTAGGGGCTCCGGTGAGTTTCACATCTACAAGCTCGATGGATCCAGCAACCAGCATCGACGGCGACAAGTTCTCCTCGGGAGACATAATCTCTTTTGGAAACCTCGATTTCATCGCCGACCAGATCGGCAACCTCACCTTGGCCAAAGCAAATCCAATCTAGCCAGTCGAGGAACTAGCTGACGTTGCGCTAGTCGGCCCACAGGATGCCACAATCTCCTTCAACGATCTACTGTGGCAGTCCTTCACTTCGCCGGGCATTGGGACAACTCTCTCCTTCGGCATCAGACTTTCGCTAGGCCTTGAGCCAGCTTGGGTTGGGCCAAGAAGGGGAGAGATCGTCAATCTCCCGCACGGATTCGGCGACGCTGCGGGCTACATCCCGCGCAGCAGACCCGATCTCCTATGATTTAGTTTGGACATGGCCAAGCGTCGTTTCTGATTGGATCTAGAGAGGTTGGGGTCATTCTTACTCCGATAAACTACTTGGAGTCCGACTCCAAGTCGGATAACGGTTCGAACGCTAGTTCGGACTCTAGTCTGGCGAGTTTCCTCCTCTCCCGCGAGATCTTTATGGCTTCAACACCACCACCCGAGGTGTGCCGACTACGAGAGGAGCAACAGGAGGAGGCGCGTCGATTGCGACAACAGGAGGAGGCTGACCGCGAGGCTCGCAATGATGGGCTACACAAGGCTACGCGAGAAGCTCAGTAGCAAATTCTCCATACTAAAGTCGGCGATCACGACGTCTTCGTCACGCTGCAACAGAATGTTGTGGCCGCCGCAACCTTGCTGGACACGCTCCAGCTCGGGCTTGATCACCAGGCCACCCCAACTATCGCCAAGATCAAGGCGATGATCACGGCTGCTGCCTGCCAGCAACAACAACAGTAGTCGGGCGACACCGTGTTACCGACTAATCGGTTGGGATCTCCAGTAGCGGGCTCATCCACGTCAGCACGGCATCGGGCGGCCGGCTCAAGTCGGCCACGCGAGGAGTCTAGGCAAACGTCACTCAGCAATGACAGTTGGTGGTGTCAGCAGTATGACCGCCGGCCCAACCAAGACCTTTGAGAGCGCCACACCATCAACGCCCGGCGCCATGAATGACACGAAGACAAGCGCCGCCGACTGGAGGATGAAAACGAGCGCTTCGGTCTCCATCACGAGTGGTTTAACCACTGTGGTCGAAGCCCGAGCCCTCACGAAGACGAAGGCATTCCAACTTTCACTCGGGAGCTACAGGACGTTGACTGGCCGACTGGCTTTAAGCCCATAGGAATTGAAAAGTATGACGGCAAAACAAATCCCGAGTCCTGGCTCACCGTATATACCCTAGCAGTTCGAGCTGCTGGGGGCAACAACAAAGCCATGGCTGATAGGGCTCCCGAGGCGGTCGATTGATTCCTGGGGAGAACTCAGGGAGTGGTTCATCGCCAATTTTCAGGGAACCTACGAGAGGCCATCTTCTGAGCACGATTTGTATCAACTACACCAGAAGAAGAACGAGTCTCTACGAGATTTTATCAAGAGATTCTCCGAGAAGCACAACAAGATCCCAATGATCCGAGACAAGGCCGTCATCTCCGCCTTCCGCAAGGGAGTAAAGGACGCCCCATTCATCACGAAATTCACTCGAAAGCCACCACCCTCTGTCCAGGCTCTTTTCGACATGGCTAACAAATACGCTGACTCGGCTGAAGCGGTCGCAGAGGCCCTCGACGAGAAGAAGGAGTCCCGACAGAAAGACCAGAAAGCGAAAGCCGACAACGAGCAGTCTTAAAACAAGTCTGGCAGCCGCAACCGGAAGTCGGACAACGAGGTGGCCAACTTGGAGCGCACTCAGTCGCTGTCCCAGTGGAATAATGACTACTAGTAGGTCATGAGTGGGCCATGCCCCTTCCATCCCAAGGGCAAGCACGCGGCCAAAGACTGCTACATGCTTAAGATGTTTGCCTCTGAGCAGGCTTCATCATCTGGCGCCGACAAGGACAAAGACAAGACAGATTAGGGTCCGGCTGATGATTTTCAAGATCCCCAAGTTGAGCTCAATCACATCTTCGGAGGGCCGCTCGCGTACAAGTCCAAGCGAAAACAGAAGCTATCTGCACGCGATGTCAATACGGTCTCTATGACGGACACCCCCCAGTACATACGCTGGTCAGAGATGGCCATTACATTCAATCGCGTAGATCACCCAGATCGGGTCTCACACCTGGGATGCTACCCACTCGTCCTGGACCCGGTCGTTAGAAATATCAGGCTGAAGAAAACCCTCATCGACAGAGGCAGTGCGCTCAACAACTTATTCGCCAAGACTTTGGACGAGATGAGGATTCTTCGATTAGAATTACGGCCAAGCACTGCGCCCTTCCACGGGATAATTCCCGGCCTATCATCAACCCACTCGAGCAGATCACATTGCCAGTAACCTTCGACACGTGGGATAACTTCCGCACGGAAAACATCTGCTTCGAGGTCGCCAACTTCGAGACCGCGTACCACGCGATACTCGGACGACCGGCACTCGCCAAATTTATGGCAATACCGCACTATACATATATGGTGCTCAAGATGCCTGGGCCAGCAGGAGTCCTCTCCCTCCGCAGCGACGTCAAGCAAGCTTTCACCTGCGAAAAGGAGAGCTACAAACTGGCTCAATCACAAGAGGCGGCAGTCGGGCGCAACAGCATCCGGCAAGCCGCCACAATTGAAGTCGAGCAAGATCAAGTTCTAGCAAAAAAGGCGGCGAAGTCGAGAATTTCAGCGGACTCTGACATGAAGAAGATCCCCCAGGACCCTTTCGACCCCTCCAAGGCTACCCTAGTCGGGAGTGGACTTGACCCCAAATAGGAAGACGCACTCGTCACCTTCCTCCAAGCCAACAAGGATATATTTGCGTGGAAACCGTCCGACATGCCGGGCGTACCAAGGGAGGTGATCGAGCACGCCCTCAATGTGAAGACAAACACCAATCCAGTCAAGCAACGGCTGCGGCGCTTCGCTCAAGACCACAAGGATGCTATTCAGGAACCAAGCTCCTCGCAGCCGGGTTCATCAAGGAGGTCTATCACCCGGATTGGCTAGCAAACCCAGTTCTGGTCCAGAAGAAAAATGGTAAATGGCGCATGTGCGTCGACTGCACCGATCTCAACAAGGCGTGCCCCAAGGACCCATTTGGTCTTCCCAGGATAGATCAGGTGGTTGATTCCACGGCTTTCTCGACTGCTGCTCGGGATACCATCAAATCAGCCTGAGGGAGGAAGACTGTTTAAAGACATCTTTCATCACGCCGTTTGGACCGTACTGCTACATCACAATGCCGTGCGGTTTGAAAAATGCTTGTGCAACCTATCAACGGGCAATTCAGCGGTGTCTGCACACTCAGATCGGGCGCAACATGGAAGCCTACGTCGATGACGTGGTGATCAAGACCAAGTCCAAAGAAGACCTCATCGCTGACCTGGAAGAAACCTCCCAAAATCTTCGAAGATTCAAGATGAAGTTGAACCCGAAAAAGTGCGCCTTCGGTGTGCCTTCCAGCAAGTTACTCGGCTTCATCGTCTCGCATCGGGGCATCGAGGCCAACCCGGAGAAAGTCAACGCAATAATGAACATGGCTCCCCTGACTAACCAGAAGGACGTCCAGAAGCTGACAGGCTGCATGGCAGCACTCAGCCGATTTATTTCCCGACTGGGTGAACGGGGTATGCCCTTTTTCAAGCTATTTAAGAAAGCCGACGACTTACAGTGGACTCCCGAAGCCCAGCAAGCCTTCGAAGACTTCAAGAAATTTCTCACATCACCCCCCGTGTTGGCGTCACCCATGCCCCAAGAACTGCTAATGCAATATCTGACGGCAACCACTCAGGTAGTCAGCACGGTGCTGGTGGTCGAGTGATCCGAACAGGGTCACATCCAGAAAATACAACGGCCAGTTTACTTTGTCAGCGAGGTCCTTGCCGACTCGAAGACGAGATATCCGCAGGTCCAGAAGCTGTTATATGGCCTACTCATCACATTCCAGAAGCTGGTGCATTATTTCCAAGCACATCAAATCACGGTGGTCACATCGTTTCCACTCGGGGACGTCCTCCATAATTGCGAGGCCACCGGCTGAATCGCTAAATGGGCACTCGAGTTGATGGCGTTCGATATCACCTTTCAGCCACAGACAGCAATTAAATCACAAGCTCTAGCCGACTTCGTGGCCGAGTGGACACAAGTTCAACTGCCTACATCAACAGTGAAGCTAGAGTACTGGACAATGTAGTTCGACGGTTCTCTACGGATCGACGGTGCCGGGGCCGGAGTCATATTGACATCCCCCACCAGCGAAAAACTGAAGTACGTTCTACAAATCCACTTCCCGGCTTCCCACAACGTCGCCGAGTACGAGGCACTCATCCATGGGCTCCGTATTGCTATATCACTCGGCATACGTCGACTGGTTGTGAGCGGGAATTCTCAACTCGTTGTGAACCAAGTCATGAAAGACTGGACTTGTCTCGATGATACCATGGCGGCATACTGTCAGGAGGTCCGCAAGCCAGAAAACAAGTTTGATGGACTAGAGATAACACATGTCCTACGACAATACAATGATGCTGCAGACGAGCTGGCAAACATGGGATCCAAGCGAGAAGTAGTTCTGACTGGAATCTTTGTCGAGCAACTTATGGAGCCATCAGTCAAGAAAAAACCGGCGCCGGAACAGTCGGGAGGTGAACCTACCCCGGCTACAGATGAGGTGCTGCACATATGTCAAGGCTGGTGGACCCCTGTTGTCAAGTTTCTCCTAGATGACGAACTCCCAGACGATCGCAGTCAAGCCGAGCAAGTCAAACGTCGAAGCAAGAGCTTCCTGCTAGTTGGAGAAGACCTATACCGAAGGAGCGCATCCGGTGTCCTCATGCGTTGCATCACCACCGAGGAGGGCAAGCAGATCCTGCAGTTGATCCACTTGGGCATATGTGGCAACCATGCCGCATCTAGGACGTTAGTCGGAAAGGCTTACCAGTAGGGATTTTTCTGGCCCACAGCAGTAACAGACGCCAAGGACATTGTTCGCAAGTGTGAGGGTTGCCAGTTCTACGCAAGACAAACAAATCTCCCAGCCCAAGAACTCCAAACCATCCCTATTTCTTGGCCATTCGCAGTATGGGGGCTCGACATGGTCGGGCCTTTCAAGAAAGCGCCAGGAGGGTTCACACATCTATTCGTCGCAGTCGACAAGTTCACCAAGTGGATTGAGGCCAAACCCGTTGCAACCATAACAGCGGCACGAGCAAAGGACTTCATCATGAGTATACTATACAGATTCAGGGTTCCTAACCGCATCATCACCAACAACGGTACTCAGTTCATGGGCGGCGTATTCCAAGACTTCTGCGACGATTTCGGCATCAAGATCTGCTATGCATCTGTGGCACACCCACGGAGCAATGGGCAGGTCGAACAAGCCAACGGTATGGTCTTACAAGGCATCAAGGCCAGGATATTTGTCCGACTACAACCATACACGGGCCGGTGGGTACAAGAACTCCCATCTGTTCTCTGGTCTCTCAGAACCATGGTTAGTCGGGCAACAGGGCAATCCCCTTTCTTTCTGGTCTACGGTGCGGAGGCTATGCTATCGATAGAGTTACAGTTTGGCTCTCCGTGAGTCCGGGCCTACTCAGAAGACATCTCAAACAACACCCGATTGGTCGAGCTAGATCAGTTGGAAGAAGCAAGGGATATCGCAACAATCCAGTCGGCAAGGTGTCTTCAAGGCCTGCGTCGCTACCACAATCGCAATGTCCGTGGCCGCGCCTTTTTGGTCGGGGATCTCGTCTTAAGGAAAATACAAACCACCAAAGTCAGGCACAAATTATCCCCAATCTGGGAAGGGCCGTTCATTATAGCCGAGGTCACGTGGCCAGGCGCCTACCGACTGAAGACTAAAGACGGTGCCCTCATCAGCAACTCATGGAACATAGAACGGCTACGTCCTTTCTATACCTGAGCTTTATAATTTCTCATATGTATAGTTTCTCTGACTCACTACGCCACTTATATCAACCGAGTAGTGAGTCGGGGGCTGCAGGTATATATGTGTTTTGTCAATAATATACGAGCTTGTCCTACTCCAGTTATGAAGCCTTACTACGACTCACGTTTGCCCGAGTACAGTTTCTTACATTGAGCGATTTTATTAAGTTCTGACAGACTAACTCGGTGTAGACTACGCAGTCAAGTAAAGCTAATGACAACTGAGTAATAATTAAAAGCTTGGTGGCATTGCACATATATTTACACATGTTTTGCACAAAAGTTTATACATATCGACTACATGATATGTTGCTCTTACAGACCAAGGTGTCGGGTGACTGTCTCAGCAGTCGGCCTCGCCTGTGCTATCAGCTCCAACGCCCCCTCGGGCGTCGTCTCCTCGGCAAACCCCTCCCCGATGGCTTCAATGTCTGCCCTTGGGTAGATTGATTTGGTCATCACCAGGGTCTGGGCCACGCCAGCAATGACATGCTCATCCGAGTACCTCTTCAGGGCACTCGGTGCATCCTCAAGACGTGCCTCCACCTAGGGGATTCGGCTATAGCTGGTTCCCACAGGGCGGGGATCCATCAGATCAAGGAACCCTTTCACGGACCCGACAAGGGCCTCCCGTGATTCCCTGATAACCCTTATCTCCTTTGTATAAAACCAATATTGGCCCTGGGCATTGGCTCTGAGGTCTGGTCGGGTCCACCGACAAGTAAACTTGTTAGGAACGGTTGCAGATGGAATGATTAAAGGATTGGTTAAGATCACTGTCGAGACAGAGACTTACTCACGTAATCGCCCTCCCACTCAGCCACGATCTTCTCCAGTCTAGCCTTTTCTTTGCCGAGCTTGATGGTGGCCTCTTTTAACTCGGCCTTCTCCTCGCTCGAGCTCGGCATTGGCCTTAATCAGGTCGGCCTTGTCCTTCTCAAGCTCGGCCTTGGCTTCCTCGGCCTCCTTCAGCTGGGCTTCCCTCTCTGTTCGGGTCTTTAACTTGGCTTCAAGGGCTGCACAACAGATTAGTCAAGAACTCAACCTTGCAGCCATGACACAACTGAGCAGTCGGGAACAACGCAGCTGGCCAAATATATCAATGGTTCAGTTGGAAAGATGCATTCAGGGGATTTACCTCTAATCTTCCTGGCTTGGGCCCAAGTTTCATCCCTGAGCTAGGTGGCGGCATCCTTCAGCCAGGCTTCCCTCCCCGCGTGGCGCTCCTCCATCTCGGCCTTCAACGCCCGAAGCTGCTCTAATTCTGTGAGATGGGGGGCCATTTCGACCAGGATCCCGGTCATCTCCTCGTTACGATCAACAAGCTTCTGCTAGGGAGAGAAACAAGTCAAGAACAGAATCAGACGTCAAAACAGGAAGACCACCAAGATTCCATCGCAAGAATCATACCCGAACCCCCTCGGACCTAGCCTATGGCGGCGCGGAGCAAGCTTTCGCGTTCCCTTCTCGCCGCGCCTCATTGAGCTTCGAGAACCTCCTGGCGGTCCCATCAGGAGCCGTCCAGGTGAACGTTTGGGGGAACTTACGCGGAGGAGCTTCAATCTGAGGAAGGTTCGGGATCTCCGGCGATGACGACGACGATGACCATGACAGCGACGGGGTCCTGGCCCCACACGCTGGCATCCCCCTGCAGCCTTGGGGGTCGACTCAGGGGCTCCAGCAATGGCCTCAGTAGCGGGCGTCGACTCAGGGGCCGGGGCAGCAACCTCAGTAACCGCCCCTTGGTCGGGCGGCACCAATGGCCCCGTAGTCAGGACCACCTCAGTCTCCATGACTAAGGTTGGCCACGGCTCAGCGGGTGTGCTCGTGGGGGGGCCGGCTCGGCTGGGGCGAGCTCTTCAAGGGGAGTGGTCGGAGCGGTCTCCTTGAGATCGA
The DNA here is from genome assembly GCA_003991445.1 of Oryza meyeriana var. granulata. NCBI lineage: Eukaryota > Viridiplantae > Streptophyta > Magnoliopsida > Poales > Poaceae > Oryza > Oryza meyeriana. Next base: position 4,093 of record RYFJ01002952.1, on the reverse strand, counting down.
TATCGGCACGCTTCCTGCATGGCAAAATAGACATCAAAATACTACTGCAACAGACGAGAATTCGGAAGATCCAGAGCATGCTTACCCTCTTGGAGAACTGAGTTTCCTGCCGGGCGATCCGGGTCCCTGTGGAGCACTGCGCCCGGTTGTCAGCCCAGTCGACGAAGCAGTCGGGGGCGGCGTGGCAGCTGGAGGCAGCCCCGTTGGTGGCGTGGCCGACTCGGGCACTGTGTGCTTGGCGGTGCTTTGCTCGGATTGTCTACTCGGTGGTGCTTTTGCCGGGCTCAGCAATGTCGAGCTCGGCTGTACTGGTCCCAACCTGGGACTTGATCGCCTGGGTGCCGCGGCGGCGGTGTCCTTTATCTTCAGACCTCCTACCACGGCACACGGCATCATGGCCCCCTCACCCCGATATAGAACAGGCTTTTTCCCGGCTCTCTTGGAGTTGGTTGGGCAGCAGGGGGGGCTCCTCGCCTCTTCTTCGATTTAACGCTGACACGGGCGGGAGTCCTCATCGAACTCCTCGCACCACTATAAATGAATCAACAAAGTACATCACACAATGCTGCGTAATCACAAACACAAGCCCACAGGCATTCGTCACAGAAGAAGGACAAAGATTACCTTGGGACGGGGCTGAAGGTAGCTATAAGCCACGGTCTGGCATTTATCGTCTTCGGTCTCGATCACCCGCTCAGAGAAGTAACCAAACAGGGTCTCGGTCACCTTGTACTTCTTGGCCGACTCGTGTCTTACTCGGTCAGGATCATATTTGCCCTGAAAATCCCAGCCGAACGCGCTCCTCAGCTTCAGCGGCTGGATGCGCCGAGTCAGGAAACGCCAGGCCACCCAAGGCCTAGTCAGGCCAGCCTCCTTAAACTTTTCTAATTTCCCCAACAATTGATGCACTTGGCCCATCTCCTCAAAGGTTGGATCTGCTGACCAATTTGGTAAAACTACCGGTGGCAAGCCGGTGAATGGACGCAAGGAGGGAGCCAGATCTATGCAATAGAACCACTCCTTTGTGCAGCCTTTCAGGAAGATTTCAAGGGGAGATCAAGATATGTTTCTTCCCATCACTTCTCAACTGGAACCAGCCCCCCCCCCCCCATCACATTGATATTATTCTTGGAGGGCTGGGGTTTGATGTGGAACAGATGCCTAAAGAAATTAAAATGGGCTCCACAAACCAAAAGCACTCGCAGAGAGTAAAACAAATATGGAGATTTTGAAGAATCGAGTTGGGATTCAAATTCACCAACTCCACCCATAGAAGTGAAGGATGCGGCGGAAGAACTCAGAAGAGGGAAGGCACAAACCCCGATCGAAAAAAAAGGCAAAAACTACTGTTTCGCCATATTGGGGATTTGGGACGACTCACCCTTAGCCCAGCCGCCAACGGATCACCTCCTGGCTGGGCAACATCAATTGACTGTCCAGTAGTTTCAGTTTCACCGAGCCGCAATCCGAAGTCAGCCAAGCATTCCCCGGTCCACCCGCAGGATCCGAAGCTTTCGACATGGTTGGGGGCGGAGAGATTTAAGGGAAAAGCGATTGGGGGCTTGAGATAGATGAAGAGGATTGGAATCGCCTGAGTTCGAGAGGGGAATAGCAGCAGCAGCTAACCCTAGCCGAGCAGGGGGCGAAAAGTTGGGCACGAATGCGGAAGACGAAGCGATTGGCTGATTTGGGGAAGATGAAGGAATCTTTTTCTCTCTCCCCACTTTTTATAGAGCCGATGCCGACTAATGGGCTGTGAGCCCAATAGTTGACACTGGCCACCAAGACAAGAGTTCCTACAGTAGCATGCTCCATGTGGGCCGCCCGCAGGCTAAGTTGAAATTATAGCGCTGGTGCTATCAACAGGAGCGATGAGGTAAACAGATATGTTCATGAGAGCCTTATGCTAAAACATATATGTTTGGGGGTATCTGTTTTATCCACGCAAGTCTCCTGAGGATATATCCTTACATGGATCACTAGCTGGTCTTCATTAATAATTGGGGATGCAGTATCTTTCTCGAGTAACACCTGACCACGCCATGGATTTATTTCATAAAGTGGTACTCGGCCTACATGCGTGGCCATCAGTTGCCATGAGCAACATTATTCCAGCCGATATCACGCTGTAGAGACTAACTTTCGAGTAGTCACATACTCGAGAGAGACTACCATAAATTTCTCATTCCCACTAACATGATGCGGAGTAGTCTAACTTCTGGGTGGGACGCCACTCGGGAAAGACTATAAACCCCCTTTCCAGCTGACATGAAGCTGAAGAGTCCCATATACGAGTAGCATCCTACTCAGCAAGACTATAAACACACATTCCGACTGACACGAAGTCGAAGAGTCTACATACGAGTAGTTCCCTACTCGGCAAGACTATAAAGTTTATTCCGGTTGACATGATTCCGAAGAGTCTCATGTACCGAGTAAGTAGCTATACTACTCGGGAAAGACTATCAGGTTATAAGGATCTTGACTTACGTTAATTTGTTTCACATTAAGCACAAAGTCAGGGCACCCTAATAGTGCGCCTATTCGTGCATACTATTTCATACATCTACATGAAGCCTTCATAGCCTCGGCCGCAGCTGACGTGCAAAGGCAGGACTCGGAGAAGAATCACTTGGACAAAGGAAGTACTCGGGAGCATCGCACCGGGCAATCTTCACCGTGGAAGATGAGACTCGGTATCCAGCTGTTGACTCAACTATGAAGTCCTTAGGGCTACCTGGGAGGCCATGGGCCGGGACCTCCACCACCAGCATGTGGCCACTCGATAGAGGATGGCCGAATATGTAGTAGAAGATAAGATAGCACCCGCACTTGCCTTGTACGATAAGGAAACATAAGTCTTTGTCGGACATAAGTTTCTATCTTCTAAGAGGGAAATCCCTTGGCATATCCTGCTGGGCATCCTTACCATTACCTTGTCCCCAGTATATAAGGGGAGGCAGGGGCCCCAAGGGGCATTAGAGCACAAGATCACGAGATCTGTGATCGGGCACAACTCTCAGAGGAATACCACCACCACTGGACATTAGGGATACCATCACATTGGGCCTGAAGCCAGTATAAAATCTTTTGTGTCCTCTCAGAATACCATTGAGTTTCTTGGCTGAGTAGCCCTATAGTGTATTGCCAGTGGTCAGAACCATCGACAGCCCTAGGCGAGGTAGGGGCAAAATTTCAGCACTGGAGCTGGAAACGAAACGATTGGTGGATTGGAGAGACTGAGGGAATCTTTTCTCTCTCTCTCCCGCTTAATAGAGCCTGTACTGATATATGGGCTTGGCCTCAAAGTCGGTTTCTAGGCCACCAAGATATGAAGTTTCTAACGTAGATCATGTGGGTCCGCTCGCTTAGTTGTTAAAATCACGAGTGCTAGTGTTATCCTGAACAGAACCGATTGGGTAGAATCAATATGATCATAAAGCCTAATAGCTGAATCATCATGTGTTCGGCTGTTTGTATTATTTCACTCAGGAATGTGGCGTATATCCTTATAAGGGTCACAGCTGGTCTTCATGCTAAAATTGGGGGGATTAGGTATTTCTCAGTACACCTACATAATATGGATTAAAATTGTAAAGTGGGTACGGTCCTACAATCTTTGGCTTGGCAGCAATTGCCATTTGCAATATTTTTCCAGGCCAAACATGACGCTGAAGAGTCTAACTTCCGCTGTAGTATAAGCTACTCGGAAAAGACTTATAAACCATTTTTTCAGCTAACATGGAAGCTGAAGTCTAATTTCTTTGAGTGAGCATACACCGGAAAGCCATAAAGATATTTCCGGCTAATAAGATGCTGAGAGTCTCATATATTGTAGTATACACTTGGGAAAGACACAAGGTTCAAGATCTTTGACTTTGATTGTTTATTGTTTCACAATTAAGCTCAGTCAGGGGCTACCCTATATAGGTGAGCCTATTTTGTGCATCACTATTTTACTTCTATCATGGAGCCCTTCATAGCCTCACTGCCAGCGCATGAGTAGGATTCAGGAAGCAGAAGCATTGGACCAAGAGTACTGGGAGCAATGCAGCTCGGCATCTGTCAATACCGTGGAGGAATGAGGCAGCTC
>RYFJ01002951.1:0-88513 GCA_003991445.1 Oryza meyeriana var. granulata | reverse complement strand
CCCAAGAGAGGATACCTATTGATTTCAACCAATGAACAATTTTAGTGAAATAAGTGAAGGAATTCATGATACTCAAGTAACAAGAATAGGGGATATGCACAAGAGGTTTACTACCTCAAGGAATCTACATTTTGTAAAATATCGGCATGCATAATAGTTTGCATCAATATAGTTTTGTAATTGAAATATAGGAGCAATTGATCAGGGGTGGCTTGCTTGTTCTGGACTTCTTGGAATCTTCTGATCTTACAACGGGTCACACGTTGGTTCTACGAGAATACAACGATGCAATGAAGACAACGGCAAAATTTACAAGTAAGGAAGTACAATTTTTCGAATAGTGCGTGATGATTTTGAATGATTTAGGAAAAGAATCGTTGAATCGAGTTGTAATGAGGGAGATCGGCTAAACGGAGTCTGCTCTGTCTAAAATCGAAATAATGAGCACGCGTTTTGCTCGACGAATGCAGACGGCTGAAACTTCTACGCTTAACGGGTGGCATTTGAGGACGTTTTCGGTTCTAGGCATTTTTATGGTAACTCTGTGTGCTGCTGTGAACTAAGGGACAACTCCAAAGTGGATATTCTCATAACTCGCTAAGGATAATAATCGCGCACTCCATGTACTAAAAGGCTAAACAACGTAAATCCACCGGGGTGGAAGTTTTAATTAAGGCTTGGAGGCGTGGAGGGGTTCTTCTAGGGCTAGGGGTCGGATGTCAGTGACCTGGGAAGGCTTGTAGCGGGAACGCTTGGTCCAAAAACGATGTCTTCGTACGCGCAACCGTCTCGCACGTTGATGCGGCAAAAACGGGAAAAGCAGCGCTGTTACTCGTGGTTTATCCGTTCTAATGCTAGTGAGGCAACCTGGTTGCTTGGGGCTGAATGGGGTTGGGCTGCTATCACTAACACAACGTAACTAGGTGCTCGTGAAGGCAAGGCTAATGACGGCTTTTCTACTCTGTCCTCTCATGCACGAGTGATGGCTAGGCATGAGGCACGGGGAAGCTCTAGGATCCTGCATGCAAGATCGAAGGGCTTACTACAAGCGGCATGCGTCCGATTGGAGCCATCCACACAAAGGCCAGGTGGTTGATGCTTGGGCGGATGGCAGGATGGCATGACAGGCCAAGCAAGGACGTGGGGAAGAACAAGTGGCTCCCAGGAATAAACAGGAGAAAGTCATGCAGAAACAGAAGCTTCACCGAGGAGCTCTTGTGCCATCTTACCTTTTGGCGGAACTGAGAACGGTTGGCCCCAGGCGATGTGGGTGCGGAAAAAGGGGCGGTTTGATTGGACTCGCGCAAGGGTTGCTAGCATTTTCCCGATGGAAAGGCTGCAGTCAGCACATGTGAATGAGAGTTCAAAGAGTGAATGGAAGATGGTGATAGCTACACGCCAGGACAGCGGCTAACTCACAGGGCGCAGATTAGCGGCTGCAAGGTCACGGCGGCACCGGTCGCGTTGCAAGAGACGATGAGGCTGCGGTGGATGCTTGCTGCTTGCCGAGGGGGCGAAAACGGAGTTAGGTCGGCCAAGAACGCGTGGTGACACAGCTGAGACAGAAGGTAAAACTCACGGAGCTCTCAGACGAAAAGCGTGTGCTCGCCGGCGCCTGGTGGGCGGCACCTCACGTTCTCAGCGAACCAAGGGACAATGGCTCAGGGTCCCTTGGCAGGTGAGAAAGAGGGCGAGCTGGGGAGGCAGGAGGCATAAGGCTTGATTAAAGGAAGGCAGGGAAGGAGAGGAGAGGGGAGGGGCGCTGCTCTGCTCCACGGTCCGCGATGGCGTGTGCGCAGGGCAAGCGTGCAGCAGACAGATGGGACAGGCAGGGCGCTGCTGAGGCTGTCGGGGTATCTCGCGAGGTCCCAAGGCGGCTCTCTGCCTCTCTCTCACTCAAGTGGTCTAGGCGCGCAGAGGAAGCCACCTGGCCGAGCCGCACGGGCGGAGAGAGATCCTCGCGTGATCTCGTTTGGACGATGGAGGACAGGGCACAGCCGATAGCATCACGTATCAACGATTCACGCCTAAGGACTATCTCTGGGTTGACGCCGAAACCAATCGGCCGATATGGACTCCTTGTAGCGACGATGACGGACTGATACAAATCGATGATGTTATAAGTGAGAAGCAAACCGGCCGATTGCCGATAGCATTCGCATACCTGAGCATCGGCTAGAAGCCGATGACAACATAGGCGAGTAAAAAGCCAGCTGACTGGCGCGGGCTCGCGAGAGAGGGCGCGAGGGCGCGAGAGAAAAAGGGCGGGCGCGGGCGCGAGAGGGGAGAGGGCGGTGCGCGAGGGCTCGAGAGAGAAACAGGACGGGGAGGGGCGGGGCGAGGGCGAGCGGGAGAGGGCGCGGCGAGGTCGGGGTCGGGACGATAGCGCGGGCGCGAGCTCGAAGGTCGGGAGAGAGAGAGTCCGGGCGCGAGCTCGGAAGCAGAGTCCGGGCGCGAGGGCGCGGACTCAAGAGAGAGCCAAGTCCCCGGGCACGAGAAAAGGGCGCGGACTCAAGAGAGAGCCCGGGCGCGAGCAAGCGCGGGCGCGGGCAAAGGTCCGATCGGGAGGCGTCTGGTCCGATGGGAGGGATTCGGACCGTCCAATCCCCAAGAGGATGGTCCGATTGGGCAGCATGCTACCAACCGAAAGAAACTTGGGGACAAGGCTGGGTTTTTCATGCATGAAAGATGATATGAAGAGCATGCAGATGGAAAAATGGTTTTATGCACCAAAGATCCAAAGTGGGCTGTTACAAAACCTACCCCCCTTAAAATGAATCTCGTCCCCGAGATTCGGCCGGCTCGGTGAAGAGATAGGGAAACTCGCTTCGAAGACGGTCTTCACGCTCCCAGGTTGCCTCATCCACTGTGTGGTTACTCCACTGTACTTTGCACATCTTGATTGTCTTGTTCCTTGTCCGCCGCTCAGCTTCTTCTATTATGCGGATTGGGTGCTCTTTGTACGTGAGGTCTTGTTGTAGTTCGATGCTTCCTACCGGCGCAACCTCAGTGGGCACTCTGAGGCACTTCTTTAACTGTGATACATGGAAGACATTGTGCACTTCAGATAGCTCGGGTGGCAGGTCCAACCTATAGGCCACTTCTCCTACTCTTGCAAGCACCCTATACGGTCCAACGTACCGTGGTTGCTAATTTTCCCTTGACTTGAAACCTGTGGGTACCTCGGAGCGGCGTCACTTTGATATACGAAGTCATTAGGTCTGAACTTCAGCTCACGTCTCCTTGGTTAGCATAGCTCTTTTGTCTTGATTGGGCCTTCCTTCAATCTTTTCTCTAATCAACCGAACTTGCTCTTCCGCTTCATTGATCGAAGCTGGGCCAAAAACGTGTCTCTCACCAACTTGTGACCAGCTTAGAGGTGTTCTACACTTCCTCCCATAGAGCCTCGAATGGTGACATTTGTAGGCTTGCTTGGTAGCTGTTGTTGTAAGAAAACTCGGCATATGGCAAGCAATTTTCCCAGCTTGGACCATGGGACAGCACACACGCTCTTAACATGTCCTCTAGAATTTGGTTCACCCTCTCAGTTTGTCCTCCAGTTGCGGGTGATAAGCGGTGCTAAAAGCTAGGTTGGTTCCCATTGCTTGCTGCAACCGTTTCCAAAAATGTGAGATGAACTGGGCACCTCTGTCCGAAACTATCCGTTTTGGCACACCATGCAAGCAAACAATCGAGAGAAATACAATTCAGCTAGCTTGGTTCCTTTGTCAGTGGTTTTCACTGGTATAAAGTGTGCTACCTTTGTCAACCGATCCACTACAACCCATATTGAATCATTGCCTCGCTGTGACCTTGGCAAACCAGTGATGAAATCCATTCCAACTTCGTCCCATTTCCATTCCGGATTTGTAATGGCTGTAGTAGGCCGGCTGGCCTTTGGTGCTCAGCCTTCACTCGCTGACACACATCACAGAGCGCCACGTATTCAGCTACATCACGCTTCATGCTTGCCCACCAAAAATCCTTCCTTAAAATCTTGATACATCTTGGTACTACCGGGATGATTGAGTACAATGTTTCATGGCTTCTTTCAGAATCAGGTTCTTGACCTTTTCATCTTTGGGGATGTATATTCGCTGTCCACGCCTAACCACTCCATTTTCATCCATGTTGTACTCCGAGGTTCCCCCTTTCTCTATGCTGCGCTTAATTTCCTGGACTTCCTTGTCTTCAGCTTGGGCTGCAAGAATTTGGTCTTTCAACGTCGACTTTGCTTCCACGGCTGCAACACAAACCATACTCCACCAATTCCAGGTTGAGCGTTGAAATTCCTTATACAACTCAGGTTGTCCATTGCTTAGTGTGAGACTATTGCAATGAGTTTTCCGACTCAGCGCGTCTGCAACTACGTTGGCCTTCCCGGGTGATAATTTATGCTAGGTCATAGTCCTTGATTAACTCGAGCCATCTCCTTTGCCTCAAGTTCAGATCCGCTTGTGTGAATATATACTTCAGGCTCTTGTGATCTGAGTATATCTCACAGCGATTACCGATCAAGTAATGCCGCCAAATCTTCAAGGCATGCACAACAGCCGCTAGCTCTAAGTCATGCGTAGGGTAGTTCTGTTCATGTGGCCTCAATTGCCGCGATGCATAGGCTACTACCTTCCCTTCTTGCATCAACACGCAGCCAAGACCTAACCGAGATGCGTCACAAACACATCGAAGCTTTGCCAACATCCGGTAAAACCAACACGGTGCTGTGGTTAGTCTTTCTTCAATTCTTGGAAGCTTTCTTCGCATTCCTTAGTCCATTCAAACCTCTTTTCCTTCTTCAAACAACTGAGTCATTGGTCTAGCAATCCTTGAAAAACTTTCAATGAACCGGCGGTAGTAGCCAGCCAATCCAAGAAAGCGTCTTATGTCCGAAACATTCTGGGGTTGATTCCAATTCAACACCTCTTGGACCTTGCTTGGGTCAACGGCTACTCCACCCTCGGACAGCACATGACCAAGGAATCCAACCTCCTCCAACCAGAACTCACACTTGCTAAATTTTGCATATAATTGGTGCTCTCGGAGTTTATCCAAAACTAGCCGTAGGTGCCTTTCATGCTCTTCTTCACTCTTCGAATAGATGAGGATGTCATCAATAAAGACTACTACAAACTGAATCCAAGTACTCCATAAAAATCTTATTCATCAAGTTCATGAAGCTTGCCGGGGCATTGGTTAGTCCAAAGGACATTACGGTGTACTCATACAAACCGTAACGGGTGGTGAAGGCTGTCTTCGGGATATCATCGGGTCTGATTTTCAGCTGAAAGTAGCCTAGTCTCAAGTCAATCTTTGAGAATACACGTGCCCCACTCATTTGATCAAAAAGATCATCAATACGGGGCAGCGGGTATTTGTTTTTGATGGTAACCTCATTCAACGATCGGTAGTCGACGCACATCCTGAGAGTGTGATCCTTCTTCTCCACGAACAGCACGGGAGATCCCCATGGTGATGTGCTTGGCCGAATGAATCCCTTGTTCAGCTGCTCTCTAAGTTGTTCCTTCAGTTCAGCCAGTTCATTGGGTGGCATCCGGTAGGGCCGTTTGGATATCGGGGCTGTTCCGGGCAGCAGCTCTATCACGAACTCCATGTCTCTGTCAGGTGGCATACCGGGTAACTCATCTGGAAAGATGTCAGGGTACTCACAAACTACCAGAACCTGGCTTATTTCCCTACTAACAAGGCTGCTGAGAAGAGAATGAGAGGGTACAGCTCTATTAGAGACAAACTCTACCCGATCCCCGGCTGTGTTTGTGAGTGTGATGGACCTAGTCTCACAGTTGATCAAACCCTTGTGCTTGGAGAGCCAATCCATCCCAAGTATCACATCTAAACCTTGTGTCCCAAGCACAATCAGATTTGCCAAAAACTTATTACCATTGATAACAATGGTCACGTCGGTGCAAACTAGTTTTGTTGTCAACTCTGACCCAGGGGATTGTACTATCATTGGGTTAACTAGGGTGTCAACTTTCAATTGATGATTTGCAGCAAAACTCTTGGATATGAAAGAATGTGAAGCTCCAGAATCAAATAAAACCATTGCAGGGGTTGAGTTCACGAGAAACATACCAAGCACCACATCAGGCGCATCCTGAGCTTCCTCGGCGGTCACATGATTAACCCTGCCCCTCCAAGGTTCTGAGCAGGCTTGGGGCTGGGTTGCGGGCTGGTGGTGCTCCACGGCCTCTCCCACGCGCTGCTGGTCCGGCTGGAGCACGGGGAGGCGCAAGCTGAACTGGACCGGTACCTTCTTCGGGCACCGATTGGAGTAATGCCCGTACTCTCCACAATTGTAGCAGTCTACCGGCCTGAAGTCGGTAGCTTGTTGTGCAGCCGGGCGAGGTGGCGGCTGAGGGACACGAGGGGCTGGTGGCTGTGGCCTTGCTTGAAGTGGCGCTGGATACCTTGTCGGTGCGGGCGCCGGCGGCCGAACCTGTTGCGGGACGCCACACACGCTGCTGCGAGGAGCTTCCTCCCGCGGGTTTGCGTGCAGCCCACTTACGTTTGCGGGACTCCATTACGCCACGGTGCTTGTGCTCCCATCCAATGGCTTTGTTCACCAAAGTGGGGAAGTCAGGGAAGTCAAATGGCTCAAAGGCCAGCTGCATCTCCTCATCTAGTCCTTCCAGGAACTTCCCCATCTTTGTCTCTTCATTTGGTAGGTCGGCAGCGGCATAGCGAGCAAGGTGGTTGAAGCGGTGGAGGTACTCGCTCACGGACATGTTGCCTTGCTTCAGGGTTTCAAATTCCTTCCTCTTGATCTTCATGATACCAGCTGGGATGTGTGCTTTGCGAAAAGCTACCTTAAACTCATTCCACGTTACAACATGGCCTTCTTGTTGCATTGCACGGTAATTGTCCCACCAATCACTAGCGGCGCCGTGAAGCTGTTCTGCTGCAAATGCCACCTTCTCAGCATCGTCGCAGTGAACCAAGTCGAGCTTTCTCTCCACTGCACGCAGCCAGTCATCGGCGTCAAGTGGATCCTCCGAACGGGCAAAAACGGGTGGCTTGGTGCGGTGAAAATCGAACAACTTGGATGGTTGATTGTTGCCCATGTGCTGTGCTCCTTCAAAGGCTTGTGCGGCTGCACCATGCGCAGCGGTGTTCCTTTCAATCCTCTCAAGCAATTGAGTTTGTGCCATGCGGTTTGCTCAGCCAACATGAGCACCTCGGCCAAGGTAGGACCGGGTTGCTGCCCACCGGCAGGTGCACCGGGTATGTGCCGATCTTGGCCACCCTGTTGCTGCTGGGGTTGACCATGGTGCTGTGGTTCAGAGGAACCTTCATCTTGAGCCACTCGAGCTGCGAAACGGGTCCGTGCTGCAGTCATCCTGTACAACAATCTCCCGATTACTACTTGCATAAGGATGCAAAAACTAGTGCTACTAGATTGTTGATAGGATGAAATCTAAACAGCCCAGGAACAGAGAAAAAGATTCCAAATAAAATGTCAACTGAAGTACCAATAAGATCCATTAAGCCGCATTGAAACACTTAAGTCATACAGTACATAAACATGGGACAAGCCTAAGTCGATTCACAAACATACAAAGCCCAAGGGCTGAGTGAATCAAGCATCTAACAGCACAACATCAGTCATTACATCACATCATCAACCATCACGGCCACCCACGCCTACGGCCGGAAACAAAAGCACTACTCGCTCACTACAAAACACCTCATACTAGTGAGCTCTACCAACTGTGGAAGACCTACTCCTGGGTAAGCTCTTGTATGTCACCATCTTCTGGCGAAGTGGGTACACTTGACTCATAATCCTCCTCATCTGCAGCAGACCTCCATGTGGGAGCAGGGGCGATGACCCGACGTCGCTGAGCTGATCGTGAGCTTTCAGATTGAACCGGCTTGAAGAGGCCACGATACTCTGCAGCTGTCATGCGTGTAGCGCGAGTTGGAGCGGCTGAGCGGGGCACCGGGTTAGCAGGCAGCGCTAAATCTACCATCGGCTCCGGGGCAACGGGTGTTGGCACAGGTGCGGGAGCATGGGTAGCAGCAGGCCTAGGTGCCGCAGCAGGGGCAGGTGCAGCAACATTCTCCACACCATACAGCTCGATGCGGGGAATTTGGCCCATGCGGACATAAGGCTCAATGAGGCGCTCCAAGTGAGCGATGCGCCCACGAGCTTGCCGCAGCTCCAAGCCAATGACACGGTGGTAACGATCTGAGGAGCGCACGTACTCCGCCAGGTTGCGAAGGACATGGTTTGGCTCACGCTCAGCTGAGAGGTAGAGGTGAACTTCCTCCCCCAAAGGGCGTGCCGGATGGTACGGGTATTGTGTAGCCAACTCCACATGGAGATGCAGCATGTGTGCCATAGCAATGTAGGCAGCATCATTGATGGCTCTGTGGAGGGAGGAGCCATAGCCGGTGAACTCCAAGGGCCGGCTCCCAACATAAGCCCTGGCGAGTATAAGAACTCGTGCACGGTACTCAACTGAAGCAGGGCCAATGTTGGTGTGAGCAACTGTATACTCAGGAGGGTGATGATAATGTGCACGCTGCAGCATGTTCCACAAATCACGTGGCAAACCGGTGGGGCCGGCGTCACTGGTCCAATGGCAAACAACCCACTCGGCCATCTGCAGCAAGTTAGCAACAACACAAAATAAAATCATGATTTCAGAAATGAAAGTTGGGCAGGTTAGTAGTAAAACTATATGAGATGAGTGATATATGTTATAGTCCTTAGTTTTCACAAGTTTTAGCAATTAGTTTTCAGATTCCAAACAAGCATGGGTGATGCGAACATAACAAGTATATCGCACAACCGGCAAGAGATAAACAACAAGAATAAAAGGAAGAAGCAACGCTTCCCATCAAGTACTGCTACCCCCCCCTTAAGTCCTTATCCTATAATGCTAATAACGTCTAGCGTTCATCACACAGGTCATCTTCAAACCAAATGACAATAGGTAAGGAGATAGAAGTCTAGATTTTGCTGTAACATCTTTTTGCAAACATTTTGCAGCAGCTTTTCACTAAGATTTAACAACTATTTGCAATCATTTAGAGCTAAAATTCAAAAGTACCTGAAACCATTTTCAAGGGCAAGGGCCGCTACAGTTTTGAACATTGGAGCATAAGTTTAAGTCAAAATCTTTTGTCCAAAGGGAGGTAAGTGGAGCAAAATGATATGCTAAATAGGTAATGTGACTACTTAGAGTTTTTAGAAGATAGATGAGAATTTTGAACAGGTGTTTTTCAAACCAAAACCTACCTAACGACATGGCTTACTATGACTTAACCATGGTCGGTATGGCTCTGATACCAAGCGCTGTCGGACCCGGGTTTGACCCCGAACCCTATGTGTGTACCGTGCTAGTCCCACGATCAATTGCTAGCACACACATTCAACATTGGCATCATAATCCATACATCACAGGTTCAGCTCACAGCAGTCCAAACATAAGTCGTACAAGAGTCTAGACTTTAGCGATTACATAGAGGCCGACCGGCCAAATAAACAGCAAAATTAACAAAGAGTTCAACAGCGGAAACAAGATAATAGAGGCCACAAAAACCAGCAAGTATGCCTCTGCCCGCCCACAGGCAACCAACCGGTAAGCCCTAGTAAGCACCGTCGTCGTCGTCTCCAAAACCCGCTGCATAGAAGTACCCGATTGTCGGGTCCTCCTCAACCATCTCTAAAAAAAAAGAAGTCACACAAGCGTGTGTGAGTACAATACGTACTCCGCAAGACTTATAGTGTTTGCAATGGTATTCCATAATATGCGAAGGTAAACAAGGAATGGTTCAGGTCCTGCAGTTTGCATGAATCATAATATAACATAGCGAAAACATTGCGGTTTTGCAACGAAATTTTTGGTAAAACAAGCTAGCACAGCAAACAAGTATATAAGCATCAACCCCCAAGTGTTTCCAACCATATGGGCTCCTGCCCATGCCAGCCAACAGTGGCAACACGCTGCCACAACCATCCCAGCGAACTCCCCGTTCGACACCAAGATCTTTCCCCAAAACAGTTCCCAAAATTAAAACTACTACGGTGGAGAATTTCCCAAGTCGTCCATAACCGAGGACACGGCTATTCGAATAGTTTTAACTCTCGAGAGTGTGTACAACTGTACCCACATGACAAGGATAACATATGAGGTTACCACACAGGAGCTCACACCATCAATGACAAAGCCTTTCCACCGTTGACCTAGCAATATCCGCGCTTATGATCCATCCCTAGGGAGTTGGGAGGCCTCCCAAAATCCCCAAGGCTCATACAATGTGCTGGTCACCCTTGAACAATAATCAAGGTACCTCGAGCTATGGACAACAACCATAACCCGCACTATCCCAATGTCAACAAAAAGGACCTACTACTACCACCGGCGGGTCTATTGCTAGGTATCAATATATACTAAGCTAGGAACTCCCCATCAGAGCACATGTGGTTTGCACTGTGCTTCTTGGTTCTAGCTACACCATAGAATCGGTCCTTAGTGACCCGGGCGAGACAACCACCTAATCGGTACCACAACAAGGCACCGAACACTACATCCACTCGCCCAAGTCCAAAAGCTTGTTTTCAGTTTTTGTTTTCCACCAAGAGCACAGGGGAAGAATACCCACTGTTCATTTCCATAATTTCGCAAATGCTTCTTTTTCTCAACATCCCAAAATCAAGTAACAAGTAGCCTTGATTAAAAAGCAAACTAAGCATACCTATTGACATCTTCCCAACCACATGAACCCAAATTTTCAGTGGCAACATAAGTGACAAGGAATTCATGATACTCAAGTAACAAGAATAGGGCATATGCAACAAGAGGTTAACTACCCAAGAATCCTACACATTTTCAAGTAAAATATCGCATGCATAATAGTTTGCAATCAATATAGTTTGTAAGTTTGAAATATAGGAGCAATTGATCAAGGGGGTGCTTTGCCTTGTTCCTGGACTTCTTGGAACTCTTCTGATCCTTCCACAAACCGGGTCAACAACGTCGTGTTCTACGAGAATACCAAACGAATGCCAATGAAAACAACGGCAAAATTTAACAGTACAGGAAGTACAAATATTTTTACAGAATATGCAAGTGCATGATTTTAGATGAATTTAGGAAAAAGAATCGCTTGAATCCGATTCGTATGAGGGAGGATACGGCTAAAACGAAGTCTGCTCTGTCCTAAAATCGAAAATAAATGAGAAACAGCGTTTTCGCTCGACCGAACTGCAGAAACGCTGAAAACATTCTACCGACTTAACGGGTGTCAATTTGAGACGTTTTCGGTTCTAGGGCATTTTTATGGTACGAAACCTACCTGTGTGCTGCTGTGAACCTAAGGACAACTCCCAAAAGTGGATATTCTCCAACTGCTAGGATAATAATGCGGCACGCTCACATGTCACTAAAATGGTCCTAACACGTGAAATCCACCGGGCGTGAAGTTTTAATCTAAGGCATTTGGAGGCGTGGAGGGTTTCTAGGGCCTAGGGGTCACTGGATGGTACAAGTGGTAACCTATGGAAGCGCTTCGGTAGCGGCGAACGCCTTGGTCCAAAAACGATGTCTTCTACGCGCAAACTACACCGTTCGCACGTTAACGATGACCGACAAAAACAGGAAAACGACAGCAGCTGCTCTACTCGTGGTTTTATTCCCGTTCTCAATGCTAGTCCAGGCCAACCTGGCTTGCTTGGGGCTGATGGGTGGCTGCTTACTCACTCAAACACAAGCGTACCTAAGGTGCTCGGTGAAGGCCAAAGCTAATGCACGGCTTTTCTACCTCTGTCCTCTCATGCCCGAGTGCATGGCTAGCGCATGCAGGGCACGAGGAAGCTCTAGGGATCCTGCATGCAAGATCGAAGGGGCTCTACTACAAGCGCCCATGCTCCGATTGAGCCTCATCCACACATATGGCACGGTGTGATCTTGGGCGGATGGCAAAGGAACAATGGCATGACAGGCCAAGCCAAGGACGTGGGGAGAACAAGTGGCCTCCCAGGAATATAAAAGGAGTACATGCAGAAACAGAAGCTCACCGAGGAGTGCAGGGTAGGGAGCGATGTTGAGGCGGTGATCGGCTCGGCAAAAGGGTTGCTCGCGATGGAGGCTGCAGTCAAGCACTGTGATGAGTTCTAAAAGAGTGAATGGAAGATGGTGATACCTGCCAGACAGCGCTAACTACACCAGGGCGCAGATTAGCGGCTGCAAGGTCACGGCGGCACCCGGTCGGCGTTGCAAGAGACGATGAGGCTGGCGGTGGTGCTTGCTGCTTGCCGAGGGCGAAAATTGAGTTAGGCGAGCAAGAACGCGTGTGACACAGCTGAGACAAAGGTAAACTCACCGGAGCTCTCAGACGAAAAGCGTGTGCTCCGCGCGCCGTGGGCGCACCTCACGTTCTCAGCGAACCAAGGGACAATCCTCAGGGTCCTTGGCAGGTGAGAAAGAGGGCGAGCTGGGGAGGCAGGAGGGCATAGGCTTGATTAAAAGGAAGGCAGGGAAGGAGAGGAGAGGGGGAGGGGCGACTGCTCTGCTCCACGGTTCGCGATGGCGTGTGCACGGGCAAGCGTGCAGCAGACAGATGGGACAGGGCAGGGCGCTGCTGAGGTTGTCGGGGTATCTCGCGAGGTCCCAAGCGGCTCTCTGCCTCTCTCACTTCAAGTGGTCTAGGTGTGGGTGCCAGGGCCCGGGTACGCTCATGACAAGCATATGGCCACTCGGACAGAGGATGGGCTAGCCTTGTAATTAGAGATATAGCTAGATTCGGCAGACTTTCGCCTTGTATAGAAAGGAATATACAGTCCTAGTCGGGTATGTTTATCTCTAAGGGGAGATCTCCTAGTCGTAATCCGATTGGGACTCCTACCTTGTAAACCCTGTCCCCCAGTATAATAAGGGAGGGGGCGCCCCATGAGGCAGGTTGAGTTGTCACCAGAATCAGACCGCAAATCCTCAAGGAATAACACCACAACTGGACGTCGTAGGGATTACCTCACATCGGGCCTGAACCAGTATAAAATCTTGCGTGTTCCTTTTTTGCAATCCACCGACTTCCATACGCCGACTAGCCCCATAATTATTGCCGGTGTAAAACATCGACAGTTGGCGCGCCAGGTGGGGTTCGCATGCCCGATCTACATCTACAAGCTCGATGGGATCAGCAACCAAAGTCGACGCGGCGAAACTCTCCCCCGGAGATAAATCACATTGAAGCAGCTCGACTCATGGCCGACCAGATCGGAATCTCGCCGACACGACACGCCAATCCGGTTCGAGGAACCAGCCGATCCGCGCCAGTCGGCCCACACAATAAACACGCTGCGCGCAATCTTCGACGCGACATCGCGGCATCTCCTATACGCCCGAGCCCAGGGACAACTCTTCCTTTCAGTGTTCGAGGACTCGGTTTCGAGCCGGCCGAGATCGGGCCGAGAAGGGAAGAGATCGTCATTTCCCGTCGGACTCAGGCGACGCCGCGGATATCTACAATCTACATCCGACGCGGCAAACCCGATCCCCTGAGAGCTCGACTCGGATACGGCTCCGAGTGCCGCTTGAATCGGATCTAGGGAGCTCGGAAGTACAATCACCCCCATCAAACTATTCCGACTACGACTCTCAGTCGAACTACGACTCCCAGTCGATTTCCGACTCAAGTCGCGATACCAGCTCGGCAAGCTTCACTCCGCCAGAGAGAAATCTTCGTGGCATCCAAAGCTCTATCCTACTCAGGAATCACGCCGACTACGCCAAACAGCAAAGAGGAGGAGGGCCTGCCGTCTGCGAGAGAAGGGCGGGGGCAACAGCTCGAGGACAGAAACAAAGAACGCTGGCACGGCCCACTAACGACGGCCTAACGCAGGGCTGGGCGAAAAACCGCTCAGCAACAAAAGCCCTCTCCAAACAAAAGTCTGGCGACCACAACGTCTTCGTCACGCCACAGCAAACGTGGTGCAGCCGTAACCCTACGGACACGGTCCAGGTTGGGGCGCTGATCCACCAGGCCACCCCGACGATCGCAAGGATAAAAGCCATGCTTACCGCTGCTGCAGTCAGCAGCACCAACAGTCGGGAGATTACCCTCATACCCCAAACCGGTCGGCATCCCAATGGGGCAGTCTGTCTTACCTCAAAAGCGACGCCGAGTGGCCGGCTCTAGTCAAGCTGCACACGGAGTCACGCAAACGTCATTCGGCAACCCAAAACAAACAACTGGGCAACGTCGAATGACCGTCGGGACAACCGGGGATCTCCGAGGCCAACTATGGCGTGATTTTTCGCAGGACACCACAATGCTCGGCGCCGCGAACGAGAAGAAGACGAGCAACGCCAAACTGGAAGACGAGAACGAGCATTTCGGCCTCCACACGAGCGGTTTCGCCGCCGTAGTCAGGGTCGGAGTCCTCATGAAGACGAAGGCATACCCCGGCCTTCACCCAGGAAAACTACGACAGGTCGACTGGCCAGTCG
Source organism: Oryza meyeriana var. granulata (assembly GCA_003991445.1). Classification (NCBI taxonomy): domain Eukaryota; kingdom Viridiplantae; phylum Streptophyta; class Magnoliopsida; order Poales; family Poaceae; genus Oryza; species Oryza meyeriana. The sequence goes on along the minus strand of RYFJ01002951.1, from coordinate 74,036 downwards.
GCTTTAAGCCTACAGGCATCAACAAATACGATGCAAGACCAAATCCCGAGTCCTTGGGCTCACGGTCTACACTCTGGCGATCCGAGCACTGGGGGAAATCACAAAGTCATGGCTAACTACCTCCCAGTCGCTCTAGCCGACTCAGCAGGACATGGCTAACAGACTTCCAAGCAATCAACGGCTCCTGGAGAGAACTCCGGGAACGCTTCATCGCCAACTTCCAAGGGAACGTACGAGAGGCCATCTTCTGAGTAACGACCTATATCAGTTGCGTCAAAGGAAGAACGAGTCTCTTCGTGACTTCATCAGAGGTTTTCTGAGAAGAGGAACTCAATCCCGAAGATTCAAGGACAGGTCATCATCGCCGCCTTTCGAAAAGGAGTCAGAGACACCTCGTTCATCGACAAATTCAACGCGAAGCCTCCCAACTCTGTCAAGGCCTATTCGACATGGCAAACAAGTACGCCGACTCGGCTCACGCTGTTGCCGAGGCCCTCGATGACAACAAATCACTATGAATGACCTGGTTATGAACAGAAGAAGCGGGACGCACCGACGACGCGTCCCAACTAAAGCTGGGGATCGCAAACGCAAGTCAGACGGCTTCCATTGTGGGCAGTCGGTCACGACCGCCTTCGACCTTCAACAACTGAGGATTATCAGAACAACAAGTGACAATGCTCGGGGCTCACAAGCTCTAAACACGAGGATGGCATCCCCACTCCCAAATACCGAACAGCTAAGTCGCTTTCTGATAAACATCCTCCTCACTCGGCCTTGCTAAGTGCAAACAAGCCGCTTACACCTAATAGGTGTATAAGCTGCGCATTACTTTTTCTGTTTTGCTCTTAAATGATTACAAAAGTACTCGAGTAGCATAAATCTCTGATCCGTGAAACTTGCTCCATGTAAGACGACTCAAGTCACCAAAACGCGTGCCTGGGAAAGAGCCATGAGCCAACTCCCACGCTAGGGGCTATGACTAGTCGGGCAGAAGTGCTTAACGTAAGGGGTCAACTACTCGAGGAAATTAATATCAAAAGAGGAAGAACACGTATTTACATACATTGTAAATACATTTTATTCGGGTGATTATTTCATCATCAGATGCTACTCATCATATTTTTATATTGCAGGCCCAGCTCCGGATATGCGTGACAGGGACTCAGGCTCGAGCCTATCTCCTACGCTCGGTGGGCTGGACAAGTCTGCCGAAATACACTCGGGATGCTCATGAGGGCTACTCACGAGTACTTGCGCCAGTCGGGACGTCATCTTCCCGACTACGTCCATGCGAGCCAACAATCGGCCCCCGGCCAGTCGGGCTGCATACCAATCGGCTAAATAGGGTATGCCCCCATGAGGGTCGCCAGCCGAACCCTCTGCTAATGCAAGGTTCGGGTACCTGTTCGGATTTTTCCCAAGTCAGAGAAAACTTACATCGTCAAAGCGCATCCGGAGTTCTCATGCACTGCGTCACACCTGAGGAGGCAAGCAGATCCTGCAACATACCTATCGGGTACATGTGGCAACCAGTTTGCATCCAGAACGTAAGTCGGAAGGCTTGCGAATAAGGGATTTCTCTGGTGATTGCGGTTATCGACACCAAAAAACTCATCCTGACGTCGATGGATGATACTTCCATAGAGCTATGTGTGATAGGTCGACAGGCTGGCTTATTTGGTAGCAGCACCAAGACATGAGTTCCTACAGTAGCATGCTCCATGTGGGTCCGCCCGCATGCTGAGTTGAAATTATGTAGCGTGGTGCTAAGTACCCACAGGAACCGATGAGGTAAACAGATATGCTTCATGAAAGCCTTATTGCTAAACATATATGTTTGGGTATCTGTCTTATCCACCAGGGTCTCGAGGAACATCCTTACAAGGATCACAAGCTGGTCTTCATTAAAATTGAGATGCAGGTATCTCTCTCGAGTACACCTAACCACGAATGGATTATTTTTCATACAGGGTACTCGGCCTATATGCGCGGCCACCAGTTGCCATGAGCAGCGTTATCCGCTGACATGACGCGGATGGAGTCTAAAAAACTTTTGCGAGTAGTGCACTACTCGGAGAGACTAAATTTCTCATTCCCCGCTGACATGACGCGGAGGAGTCTAACTTCTGGTGGGACGCACTACGGGGAAAGACTTAAACCCCTTTCCAGTGACATGACGCTGAAGGTTTCCCATATACGGTAGCATCCTACTCGCAAGACTATAACACACATTCGAACTGACATGAAGTCGAAGAGTCCTACATACGATAGTTCCCTACTCGCAAGACTATAAATCATATTCCGGTTGACATGATACCGAAGAGTCTCAGTACCAGTAGTAATCTACTCGGAAAGACTACAAGGTTAAAGATCTTTTGACTTCATGTTAATTGTTTTCACAATTAAGCACAAAGTCGGGGGCTACACCTAATAGGTCGCCTATTCGGCGCCACACTATTCAACATCTACATCGAGACCTTCATAGCCTCGCCGCCAGCTGACATGAAGCAGGATCGGGAGAAGCAGCACTCAGACAAAGAGTACTCGGGAGCAATGCACTCGGGGAAGACTTCACCGTGGAGGATGAGCACTCGGCATCAGCTGTGACTCAACTATGAAGGTCTCGGGGGCTACTTGTGGGTGCCATGGGCCCCGGGTACCTTCATGACAAAGCATATGGGCCACTCGGACAGAGGATGGGCCAGCCTTGTATTAGAGATATAGCTAGATTCGGCAGACTTCGCCTTGTTATAGAAAGGAATCTACAGTCCTAGGTCGGGTATGTTATATCTCTAAGGGAGATCTCCTAGTCGTGAATCCGATGGGGACTCCTACCTTGTAACCCTGTCCCCCAGTATATAAGGGAGGCAGGGCGCCCCATGAGGCAGGTTGAGTTGGTTCACCAGAATCACCACCGCAAATCCTCAAAGGAATAACACCACAACTGGACGTAGGTATTACCTCACATCGAGGGCCTGAACCAGTATAAATTGCGTGTTCCTTTGCAATCCACCGAGTTTCCATACGCCGACTAGCCCATATATTTTTGCCGGTGTAAAACATCGACACTAGGCGCGCACAGAGGAGCCACTGGCCGAGCCGCACGGGCGGAGAGAGATCCTCGTGTGAATCTCGTTTGGACGAATGGAGACAGGGCACAGCCGATGCATACGTATCAACATTCACGCCTAAGGACTATCTCTGGGTTGACGCCGAAACCAATCGGCGATATGGACTCTCTTGTAGCCGATGGCCGATGACAGACTGATACAAATCGATGATGTTATAAGTGAGAAGCAACCGGCCGATTGCCGATAGCATTCGCATACCTGAGCATCGGCTAGAAGCCGATGACAACATAGGCGGAGTAAAAAGCCAGCTGACTGGTGCGGGCTCGCGAGAGAGGGCGCGGGCGGCGAGAGAAAAGGGCGGCGCGAACGAGAGGGCGCGTGCGCGAGTTCGGGAGAGAGGGAGCCCACATCCCGCGGCGCGGGCTCGCGAGAAAGGGCACGGACTCGAGAGAGAGAAACAGGAGAGGGCGGCATCGAGGCGCGAGGGAAAAATGGGCGCGGCGCGAGATCGGGTCGGACGATAGCGCGGGCAGCGACTCGAGGTCGGGAGAGAGAGAGTCCGGGCCGAGCTCGGAAGCAGAGTCCGGGCGCGAGGGGCGGGCTCAAGAGAGAGCCAAGTCCCCGGGCACGAGAAAAGGGCGCTGGACTCAAGAGAGAGCTCCGGCGCGAGCAAGCGGCGGGCACGGGCAAAGGTCCGATCGGGAGCGTCTGGTCCGATGGGAGGGATTCGGACTGTCCAATCCCCAAGAGGATGTCCGATTGGGCAGCATGCTACCAACCGAAAAACTTGGGGACAAGGCTGGGTTTTCATGCATGAAAGATGATATGAAGAGCATGCACGATGGAAAAATGGTTTTATGCACCAAAGATCCAAGTGGGCTGTTACAATGATCTGCCAAGGCAATCGGTCGGCGCGGGATGAACGAGGCTCGCCCCCACCGATGCAGCCCGCCACGCGGGTGAGCAGCATGATGGGTCGCCGGCCACCATCTGGCCCCCAGAGACGCGGCGAGCGGCAAAATGCGGATGGGAAGCCACGGGGATGGCTCACCGGAGGGTTGCGACGGTCGGAGACGATGAACGGTGGTGAACAGAAAGGATTAGGCAGCGGCGTAGCTTCGGGATGACGGGTGGAGGGAGCGTTCTGGTGAGGATCACCAATGACAGATGGGTGGACGACGTTCGGAGGATCCTGGGGGAGGTGTAAAGCAGGTTAGGGGAAAGAATAGCCGAACAGGCGGCAAGATTTCGTGCCGAAGGGGGGCGGAGAGGCGCACCGAGAAGGACGACGAGGAATGGTCTCCGGCGGCGTAGGGGCTCTCGAGAGCAGCGGATAGCTACTCCAACATGCGGCAGAGCTGGGCGGTGCAAGCGTGCGGCCTGGCGAGCTACAGCGCGGGCGCGGCGGCGGCGGGCGGCTAGAGTCGGTGGAGCACGCTGGTGGCTCGGGTTCACAATGCTGAGTGTGTTAGAGGGCACGAGAGGCTCAGGGGTTTGAGGGAAAAGGTAGAGGAGAATACGGTGAAGGTATAAATTTTGGCACGAAGCAGGAGATCGTGGCCATGGTGGCGAATTTTGTGAGATAGGGGCAGCGGCTGTGGCGGGATAGGTGTGAAATCCACATGGGGTCATGGCCGAGAGACGCGGGGGTGTGGGGGAGTGGGGTACTCGGTCCGCGGTGATTTGACTCGAGACGAGAACTCGGAGCAGCGAGACACGGGGGAGGGATAATGGGTGGAATCCGACGGGCGGGGCGGCTCGATCCCCTCTGGCCGATTCGGTTGGAGGTTGAGGACGAAAAGCTGACATGTGGAGGGGGCCCACATGTCAGCGAGAGGGGTGAGGGCGCGACGCGAACGCGGAACGCTAGCGAGTAGGCCCCGGTTGGCAGTAGAGAGAGAGGCAATGGGGGCACGCGGAAGAGAGCGCCGACAGGTGGGGCCACGGGGTGTGCGGCACGCGCACGGGTTGTGGCAGGCCGAGGAACAGCGCTGGGGCCGTGGCCCAGCGGAATGAAAAAGAGAAAAATAGAGAAAAGGAAAAGGGAAAAAGATAATAAAGGATTTTCCCAGAGTTTTTAATTCTGATAATTCATTTGGATTTATTAAAATTGCTTTCTAGTGCTCTAAAAGTTCCAGTAAAATTCCTGTTAGTGTATTTGGCGGCAAGGACGAATGTAGGAAAAATATTCTTGGCCTATGTTAATTTTATTATTTCGCATTTACTTAAATTTTAATTAATTACCCTTGGCCTTTTAAAATAATATCTCTGGGGCTTTTCTTTAATATATTTTGTGTGGCTCTACTTAAGGGGGAAATTCAGGGTGTGACACATCTGCACTATGATTTTAACTTAGCCAGTGATCGGCCCAATAGAGCATGCCATTTAGAAACTCATATCTTGTGGCCCAGTACTGAATTAATCGCCCAGGCAATACTCTTTATCAGCACATGGGTCTTATAAAGCGGGGAGAGAGAAAAGATTTCCCCTTCTTCTCCAGTCTGCCAATCGTTTCGCCTTCCGGCTCCGCGCCCAAATTTCGAGCTTTCCGCCTCGCTAGGGTTCACTGTAGCTTGCGCACTCGCTTGAGACTTGCCAGAATCTGCTTCGTGGCATCCATTCCTGACCTCCACAATCCATCCCCACCCCCCACCCCAAATTTCTCACTCTCCGACATGCCGAGGCTCCATTTGAGATCCCCGATATGACCGCCAGAGTCTGCTGTCCGATGTCGGATTGCAGCCTGGTGAGCAGAAGGTTGGTAGAGAAATGGTTGATCTGCAGCAACAAGACATCATCCATTGGCGCACCGCGAGGGGGAGTCTTATGCCGGCGCCCAAATCTAGTGAGACCGTCTTCTTCACTTTGTTTTTCGACCACGGTCTTGCCCTCCCTTCCTCGGATTTCCTTCGCCAGCTTTTGTCTTTCTACCAAATAGAGTTGGTGAATTTGAATCCCAACTCTATTCTCCATATTTTGATCTTTGCTACCTTGTGCGAAGCTTTTCTATTGGTCAAGCCCCACTTTAATCTTTTTCCGGTACCTATTCCACATCAACCACAACCATTAAAATAAAATCCAAACCATTGGGGGGGGGGCAGACTTCAGCTTTAGGAATGAAATGAAAGAAGGCCTATCTCAATGTTCTCTAAAGACATCACTCAAGGGTTGGCACAAGTGAGTGGTTTTAAACACTGCTCGAAACCTTGAACCCTCTCTAACCCCTTTCACTGGTGCTCCCCCAACCGTCCTGCCAAGTTGGTCATCAGTGCCAACCAATGAGGAAATGGGTAGGTATACCAGCTGATGGAGAGGATCGACCTCCTCAAAGCACGGGGCTGATTGGTCCCTAGGCTTGGCAAGGTGCTTCCTGAATCACTGCACCAGACAATGAAGGCCAGGAATCATTTCGGCTGGGACTACCAGGGTAAAATGACTCCCAGCCCAGCGAGAATACCCTGAATGTAGCCGACAGAATAAGATTACTGATACCTTGCTTGGCTTCTCTTCATCAATGGGCTAGTGGAGACCGAGGATAAGGGGCGGCCCACCAAGGCCTACTGCCCCCACCCCACCCACCCCGCGCCCGAAACCAACCTGACACCGCACTCCCCGCTGGACGCACTACTTCTGCCAGGGGGCAGGCCCTGGCCAAAGGTATCCTTGAAGTATTGATGCTAACTTGTTATTCACTATGATGAATATTTATTGATATCTGTCATAGCTTGTTCTGCAATGTGTGAAACATATATTGTTGAAATACTTGCAGGATTGTGAGGAGTTTGATAGTGACTCCCAAGATTAACCAGCCACAAAATCAAAGAAGCAGCCAGCCAGCATCTGCCCAGCCCAACCTGCTCAATCCAAGAGGGCTGGGAAAAGACCAATTGAAGACCCAGGCAAACAGAAGAGCACGCCGAGTGCAGTGCTGGGGAGCCTAAAAATCCAAGGTCCTGTCTGTCCAACCCCCGGCCACCAAAGTCTAAGTCGACGCCACCAAACCCGAGGCTGCGCCGTCGAGTGCCCCTGCTCCGCAGTTGCTGCTTCGCGCACCGAGCTAGCCACAGCCAAACTCGCCACCGCGACTGCTGTGCCAACTAGCCCAACAGTTGGCAGCTCGCCACCGTTGAGCAGGCCCTGAAGGCCCTCGCCAACGTCCTTAGGAGCACCTCTATGGAATTTCAAGACTTCCAAGAGGTAATAATAAAAAATCTTCAATCTTCTGAGAATCTTGAATTAATGTGTAGTGTTCTTGTTATTTGACATATTGTTGCAGGAAGCGAGCTTGACATAGATCCCAGGGACTATGCCACTAGCTTCCTGCCACCGAGGCCATCCTAGCCGAGCCAGAGCCGAGTAGTCACCTACCAAGCCAGAGGCTGCCCCAGCTGTGGAAGCTGAAGCAGTCCTGACAGCAGAGCGGATGCTAAAGTTGCAACTCTAGCCCCCGAGCTGATCCCCAAAGTCCCTGCAGCTGTTGAGTTCAGAGCCAGGACCCCATGGCCAGCAGTATCGACGTCTTCTGATGAAGAAAATGTCCCCAGGCTCGAAGCCCCTCCGCGTAATTTCCCAAGGACATTTTACTAGGTCACCCCTGAGGGGTTTGCAGAGAGCTATGAGCATGACGAGCAAGCAGCACTGAGAGAGCAAAGAAATCTGATGTATGCTGCAATTGCTGCGTCCAAGGGAGTCCAGGTTCACAGTGAATCTTGCCATGTTGAGTGCTTGACGGTTTTTGTTGATCTGGTATTCGCCCTCTAACTCTGGTTACCCATGGTTTGTGCTGAGTAGAAGGTCATCGATTACTCGAAAAAGATGAACAAAGTCCTGACCGAGCTCGCCCCTCAGCTACAACAACTGCACCAGCTCCAAGTAGCCAAGGACGACCTAGAGTGAATCAGCCAAGAGAGGGAGATGTGGTTGAGGGGGTTGGTAGACAAGCTCAGGGATGAAAATTGGGCCCAAGCTGAAAAGATCAGAAGTAAGTCTTCTGTATTGTCCTTCTGAGTGAATCCCGAGTAGATTTCTCTAGCATTATTGATTCCCAGCTGCCTTGTTGAGTTTTGACTGCAATCTTGAGTTCTTGACTATTTTGCATTGCAGCCCTCGAAGCCGAGCTAAAAGCCCAGACAAAGGAGAGGGAAAAGCAAGACAAAAAGCTGAAGGAAGTGGAGAAGGCCAAAGCCAAGGTGGAGGGTGACTATGCTAGTAAGTCTCCTGCCTGACCATGATCTTGGCCTGACTGCTTGTTGCTCCAACTGCTTATCTTGATTAACCAATATCTTTATTGATGCATCTGAACAGCTTCGAAAGCCAACACCCAGAATTCAGTTTGGCTCCTTCGCGAAGAGATTAAGGATGATCAAAGAATCATGGGAAGTCATTGTTGAATCCTGTGAAGGCGCTCTAGACATCATACAGCCTCATTATCTTGGGACAACTCTAGTTCCATCACCCAAGTGCACGAACGCCTCAGCGAAGCTCTAGTATCTTGAAGAAGTACTCCCAACAGCCGGAATGAGGCGGAATGACGTAGGCGCTGTCGTCGTCGGACTACTCAAAGCGTCACCGTCCAATGACACATCGCTATCTACCCTAGGTAGTAACATCGAGACGCATTTGATGAGGAACCACTAGCTCGACGTCGTATGACCTAGTACCTTATGTACTCCTCAACCAAAGGTGCAGGGCTTTCTTTACGGAAGATTTACTGTTAATATATTTGAACAGGCGTTACTACACTATGAGTTTTGTGTGTGGCGTCGGTTGCAGACGATCTTGTTTTAGGTGAAGGCAAGAGACCAAGTGCAAGGAAGACATGAAATGATCAAAGAAGTTGATGGGACCGAATCAAATCTAACCCTACATCAACACATCACTATTTGGTCCATTAGAAAGGCAGAGAGATAAGTTTTGCCGTTTTGGATTGGATTCGGGCCTCCTAACAGCATCAACTTTCAAATGACCTAGCCACTAATCCAGAAGACTATTAGCGACAGCCCATGAGTACTTGTTGAAGCCTTAATTGGAGTCTACTTCATATGGTTTTGGTCCCATATCAAAATTCCTCCTTAGCTGTCCGGAATCGTCAAAACAAGATACAACCTTTCCAGTCTAATTCTGTTTGGCCTTTGGCCTTGTATTGTGTCGTGGGCTAAGCCAAAGGGGTCGTGCCCTAAGGTTAACCCTAGGATGTCCAAACTAATATTATATACTATATATATATATATATTATATATATATAGTAGCCATCTCATTTAGATCTGGTTTGCTTAGATTATTTTGCATTGCAGTTTTTCCCGTCTATATCGCGTTTGTGTAGAACCCAACTTCGGTGCTAAACATTCATCTGCAATTCTGATTGTGTTCTTCCTTGTTCTTGCAAATTCTTCGATTGTTTGTAGGAGCAAAACCTTCGTGGTTAGGTCGACTGCGTGAGAGCATGCCGAATAACGATAAAAAAGAACAAGTACGATCTGGGTCTGTAAGAGTGCGAGGTGAAGATATGTTGATCGGAAGCCTCAAACCTGAACGTCCACACGTCCCAAAATCGAACTATCAGAAGATTGGGCACCTACCACTCGCACAAGTGTATCAGAGCATCAGGTTGCACCGGAAGGTATCATCTGTGTTTCCCTTCTATTAAGTTTTGTTTTCCTTACCTAGAGTCCAGAAAACCCAAAATTTTATTACCACCGTGTTCTTTGTAGTGTTAGATTATCCCTGTCCCAAACCCCTTTGTGCCTTCGCAAGTTTAATTTTAGTTCGCTTTGTTGAGTTTGAGTCCTAGATCGAGTCTGGTCGCTGTTTAGAAGTCACGTTCATGGTATCTAGTTACAGAGCCGTTGCGTTGCAAACGAGAGTCCCTACCTTGGAGAGAACCGGTTCTACTTGGTTTTGTTTGCAACGCCGCCTTGTGCTAATAACCCACTTCGCAAGCCATATAGATAGGTCACAAGCACCTTGTGTTAATCGCGCCCTGCATCGCTAGCCTTCCTTGTCCAGCCGTGCCTAACCTATTTTCAAATTTTTGCCTAGTCGAATATACGAGTTGTGTCGGCAGAGACCTGTTCTGTGTCCCATTTCGTAAAACGGCCATAACTTTTGCATACAGACTCGAAATCTAGCAAATTTTATATCTCGTTGGACAGATCTAGAAAAAATTTTACATCCGCTTCATCCCTACTTTGTTGGGTTCGGCTGATCTAAAATCGTGAAATTTGGCCTGCAAGATAGAGTTTTTAGCCCAAAGTTCCTACAGCGCTTTTCAAAGCGTCTGCGTGTTTTTCCAGGGTCACTCCGTGCATATATATCGAGTGCAATTTTTGTGGTGCTTCTGGGTACTAGGTGTACTCTAGAACAGAAAAAAAAAAGAAAAAAAAGAAAAGGATAGAGAGCTGTTTTTAGTGAGCAGTCTTGCTGAGTTGATCTGTAAGATCTTCGAGAGACTTGGTGAGAGAGTTGTCCTAAGTCCTTTGTTTCTTACTCTCACTTGCTTATGCTAGTCCTAGGGATGTGTCTCGGCCAGCGATTGTGACAAGTATACTAGGCTGTCTCTTTTAGCTTTGCTATTTTGTTTTTGAATTTTGCTAACCCTTCCTACAATACACTGCTTCCGAGATCACACACTTCTGTCTGATGAGGACATCAACCAACTCGATATGATCATAGCTACCTATATGTATTCATCAACCAAAGGTGCATTCTTTCTACATTAAGATTTATGTTGTTAATATTTGAACAGTCGTTACATGTACCTGAGTTTTGTATTCTCGTTGCGAGATACTGCTTGGTGAGGGCAAGAGACCAAGGCAGGAAGATGGTTATTAAGAGTTCATTGGGGACAAACAAGACCCTTACCCAAGGCTATCCTAATATCACATGACTGTTTGTCGATGTTTTACACCGCATATGAATATGGGCGATGGAACTCGTGGATTGAAACGACATGGGAAATTTATACTGTTTCAGGCCTCGTGTGAGGAATACCCTACTCCAGTGATCTATGTTTGTGCCTCAGGGGTGTTGGGAGCCATGGGCCGGTACCTCATTACAGTACATGGGACCACTCGGATAGCGGATGGGCCAGATGTTTAGAGATAAGATAGCACCGCAGCTGTGCTATGTATAATATGGACACATAGCCTTGTCTAGAGGATTATCTCTAAGAAGGAAATCCATGTGTATCCGCTGGATCTTACATTACTGTCCCTAGTTATAAGGGAGCAGAGCACCATGAGGGCAGCAAGATCATTGATCGGCAAACAACCTCAGAGGATAAACCTCAACTGGCGTTAGGGTATTTTACTGCACCGAGGCCTAACCAGTATTAATTTCCAAATAGTTTCCTCTGCATCCACGATTTCCAGTCAGCCGAGTACCCACATAGTATTATTGCGTTTTCAAGCATCGACAGTGGCGCGCCTGGAGGCCGGCGAAGCTTCTCACAATTCGATGATCATCAACAGAGCAAGCAAAAAGTTTCCAATGAGACAATCACTTCGAGCCTTGATTTATGCATCACTCGCTAACCTTTCCTTGGTGAGAAGATCGCGATTGAAGCTGGAGTAGCCGCGTGCGCGTCGGCCACCCTAGGAGCGTCGCCGTCTCTTCGAGCATCGTAGGGTACGACAGGTCTCAGTTCGCGAGGGTTCAGAACAACTTTTCGGTCGACTCGGGCTATGCTTGAGCAACCGGGATTAGCCGAGAGGGAGAGATCGTGATCTCCGTACGATTGCGACGCTGTGCATCTACACCGCGCCCAGCAGACCGCCTCCAGCGATTCAGTTTGGACCGGTATGGCCGTTTTCAGATGGATGTGGGAGGTCGAGGCGTCTAACTCGATAAACTATCGGGGCCAGACACTAAGTGATGTGGTTCGACACAACTCAAGAATCACCTTGGCGATTCCTCCTCACCAGATCTTATGGCTTCAACGCCACTTCCGAGTGCGCGACTGCAAAGGGCAGCAGGAAGGCGCCGACTACAACAATAAGAGGAGCAAGACAAGCTCGCCAATGAGGGGCACAGCTGGGCGGCCGCCCAGCAGCAGATCTCAAACAATCGGCGACCCGACGTCTTCTCACGCCACACGAAGATTGGCTGCCAACTTGCTGTACGCTAGTTGGGCCGAACAACCCCCCCCCCCCCCCCTTCAGCCCACCAACGATCGCAAATCAGCGATGATTACTTGCCGACCTGCCAGCAGCAAACAGTAGCAACACTCAACACCCCGACGCTCTCCAGCGGCGGAGGATTCTGAACACGCGACGTCGCCGGCCGCTCCAACCGCAACACGAAATCGCACACGTCGGCACCAATACGACAACCGGCGCGCACATTGACCGCCCCCAATCAAGCCCTCCGAATGCAATTACATGCATCTTCCACACCCTAAGGGCCGGCGCAAAAAGAACCGAGGATGACGCCGCGATAGAGGGATTGACCGAGCTTTTGGCTCCACTATGAACGTACACCGCCACAACCGAGCCCAGTCCTCACGATAACGAACGCATTCAGCCGTTATCGGTACGAAATCCGCTACCAGTCGCATTTAGCTAGGAATCGAAAGTACGACGGCAGACCAACCCGAGTCCTGGCCAACTTTAGTCTAGCAGTCAATGCTTGGGCGAAGCAGAGCCATGGCTAACTACTCCGTCATTAGACGGAATCGCGGAGGACATGCGACAGCTTCCAGGCGGTCGATTCGTTCCTGGGAACAGGGCGCTTCATCGCTAACTTTCAGGGAAAAAAAAAAAAACCCCACCCCAAAAAAAAAAAAAAAAAAGACCCGCCCCACGAGAGACCGGTTCAGAGCACACCTTTATCAGCTGCATCAGAAAAGAATGAGTTCTCGTGAATTCATCAAAAAGTTTCCGAGAAGCGCATCAAATCCCAAGCATCAAAGACGAGTCGTCATCGGCCACCTTCCGCAAGGGAGTAAAAGACGCCCCGCTCATCGCGAAGTTCACTCGCTAAAGCCACCATCCACTGTCCGACGTATTCTCTTCGACATGGCCACAAATACGCCGACTCGCGCGGAAGCCGTCGCTGAGGCCTTCGACTAGAAGAAGAGCCCCGACAAAGAGACAGCAAGGCAAACCGACAACGAGCCGTCTCAGAACAAGCCTGGCAGCCGCAAGCGGAAGTCGACAACGAGGTGCAACATGGAACGCATCGGTCTCTGGCCCAGCGGAACAACGACTATCAAAATCATGATCGCCTGCCCTTTCACCCAACAGCCGGCACGCGCCAGACTCCACATGCTCAAGAAGTTCAACTCCGAGCAAGCTTCATCGTCTGCGCCGACAAGGACAAGACAACCAGACTCGGGTCCGGGCTGATGATTTTCCAGGACCCCAAGCCAACTCAACCACATCTTCGGGGGCCACGCCGTATGAATCCAAGCGCAAGAGAAGCTATCAGCGCGGGACGTTAACGCAGTCTCCACAACGATACCCCCCATACCTGCGCTGGCAAGATGGCCATCACCTTCAACCGCGCAGATCACCAGATCGGGTTTCCACCCGGGACATACCCACTCGTCCTGGACCCCGGTCGTCAAATATCAGGCTGAAGAAAACCTCATCGACGAGCAGTGCACATCACTCCTGTTCGCCAAGACTTTGGACGAGATGAGAATTCCTCGTGTTCAGAACTACGGCGAGCACCGCCCTTCCATGGGATAATTCCGCTTGTCATCAACCCACTCAGCAGATAACCTTGCCGTGACCTTCGTACGCGGGACAACTTCCGTACAAGAAAACATCTGCTTCGAGTCGCCTGACTTCAGACGCGTATCACGCGATACTCGGACGCACCCCCCCCCCAAAAAAAAAAAAAAAAAAAAAAAAAAAAAAAAAAACCTCCGGCTCTCGCAAAATTCATGCGATATCGCACTACACGTACATGTGCTGAGATGCCTGGGCAGAGTTCTCTCCCTCCGCAGCGACGCTAAGCAGCCTTCACTGCGACAAGGAGAGCTGCGAAACTGGCTCAAACACAAGAAGGGCCAGTCGGCGTACAGCATCCGCAAGCCGCACACCTAGTCGATCAATGAAAAAAACAATTTCCAACCAGTTCCAGTTTCGGCAAAAAACACGAAGTCGGGAATTTCACGGATCTACACGAAGAAGATCCCCTGGACCCTTCGACCTCCAAGCTCCTTAGTCGGGACCGGACTCGACCCCAAATAGGAAGATGCGCTCGTCACCTTCTCAAGCCAACAAAGATATTTCCGTGGAAACCGTCCAACATGCCGGCGTACCAAGGAGGTGATCGAGCACCCCTACACGTTAAAAACGCCAAGCCCGTCAAGCAACCTGCGGCGCTTCACTCAAGACCGCAAGCGCATCCGGGAGGAAATACCAAGCTCCTCGCAGCCGGTTCATCAAGGAAGTCTAACCACCCGGACTGGCTGGCAAACCCAGTTTTGTCGGAGAAAAAACGGTAAATGGCGCATGTGCGTCGACTACACCGACCTTAACAAAGCGTGCCCCAAGGACCATTGGTCTTCCCAAGATAGATCAGGTGTTGATCCACGGCGGAGTGCGACCTACTTAGTTTTCTCATGCTCAACTCGGGATATCATCCAAATAGCTTGAGGGACAACTGTTTAAAAAACATCTTCATCACGCCGTTTGGAGCGTATTATAATCACAATGCCGTTCGGGTCTGAAAAACGCAGGCGCAACCTACCAAAGCTATTCAGACCCGTGTCTGCACACTCAGATTGGGCGCAACGTGGAAGCCTACGTCGACGATGTGTGATCAAGTCCAAGTCCAAAAAACTCATTGCCGACTTGGAAGAAACCTTCCAAAACCTTCGAAAATTCAAGATGAAGTTGAACTCGGACAAGTGCGCCTCGGGGTGCTCTGGGAAGTTACTCTGGCTTCATCGTCCGCACCCGCATCGACGGCTAACCCGGAGAAAGTCAACGCCATCAAGAACATGGCGCCCCCGACCAACCTTAAAGACGTCAGAACTGACAGCTGCATGGCGGCACTCAGCCGGTTTATCTCCCGCTAGGCGAACGGGCATGCCTTTCTTCAAGCTACCTCAAAAAGGGGACACCTTCAATGGACTCCGGAAGCCCACGAGCCTCGAAGACTTCAAGATTCCTCACATCACCCCCTGTGCTGGCGTCACCCCTGCCCCAGGAACCAACTAATGCTTATTTTGGCTGTGGCAACAACACAGTAGTCAGCACGGTGCTAGGTATGAGCGATCCGAACAGGTCATCTTCAGAAAATACAACGCCAATCTATTTTTCAGGAGGTCCTTACGACTCCAAACAAGTTTACCCGCAGTCCAGAAGCTGCTATACGTACCTACTCATCACAGTCCGAAACTGGTGCACTATTTTCAAGCACATCAAGTCAGGTGGTCACAGTGTTTCCACTCGGGATTCCTTCATAATCGAGCCACTGGCCGGATCGCTAAATGGCGACTCGAGTTGATGCGTTCGACATCACTTTCACACGGGACAGCTATCAATCTCAAGCTCTAGCCGACTTTGTGGCAAGTGGACAGAAGTCAACTCCCAACACACAACAAAGCTAAACTGAAATGTACTTCGACGTTCCCTACGGATCGCGGCGCCGGCTGGAGTCATACTGACATCCCCCACTGGCGAAAAATTGAAAGTACGACTACAAATCCACTTCCCGCTTCCAACAACGTCGCCGAGTACGACACTTGTTCACGGCTCCGCATCGCCATATCACTCGGCATACTCGACTGTGTGCGCGGAGACTCCCAACTCGTGGTCAACCAAGTCATGAAAGATGGACCTGTCTCACGACACAATGCGCATACTGTCAGGAGGTTCGCAAGTTGGAAAACAAGTTCGACGGCTGGAAATCACGCACGTCCTGCGTCAATACAACGACGAGGCGATGAGCTGGCAAACATGGGATCCAACGAGAATCAGTTCGACTGAATCTTTGTCGAGCAACTTATGAGCCATCAGTCAGAAGAAAACTGACACAAGAGCAGTCGGGAGGCGAGCCTACCTCGGCTACCACGAAGTGCTGCACATATGCCAAGACTAGAGGGATCCCTGTTGTCAAATTCCTCCTGGACGGAACTCCCAGAAGATCGCAGTCAAGCCGAGCAGATCAAGCGTCGAAGCAAAGCTTCCTGCTAGTCGAGAGGAGACCTGTACCGAAGGGCGCATCCTATGTCCTCATGCGCTGTGTCACCACCGACGAAGGCAAGCAGATCCTGCATTCAATCCACTCGGGCATATGTGGCAACCACGCTGCATCAGGACGTTAGTCGAAAAGCTTACCGGCAGGATTTCTTCTGGCCCACCGCATCACATTTGTGCCAGTGTAGACGCCAAAGACATCGTTCGCAATTTGCGAGGGTTGCCATTCTTCGCAAAACAGACAAATCTCCCGCCCAGGAACTCCAGACTATCCCTATTCCTGGCCATTCGCAGTATGGGCTCGACATGTCGGCCACTTCAAGAAAGCACCAGGAGGGTTCACGCATCATTCGTTGCATGGTGATAAATTTCACCAAGTGGATGAGGCTAAACCCGTTGCAAACAATCACAGCGGCAACGAGCAAAGACTTCATCCTGAGTATACTATACCGTCGGGTCCCTAACCGCATCATAACGACAATAGGCACTCAGTTCGTGGCGGCCTATATTCCAAGATTTCTGCGACGACTTCGCATCAAGATCTGCTATGCATATGGCACACCGCGATCCCCAGCAACGGGGCAGTTGAGCGAGCCAACGCATGGTCTTAAAGGCATCAAGGCTAGGATATTCGACGACTACACCATATGCGTAACACTCGTCGGTAGGGTACCAAGAACTCCCATCCGTTCTCTGTCTCTCAGAACCACAGTTAGTCGGTCACAGGAATCCCCTTTCTTCCTGCAATACAACCGTCTACGGTACCGAGACATGCTACCGACAAATGGAGATACAGTTCGCTCCCGCGAGTCCGGGCTTACTCCGAAATGATTCCAACAACACGCCGACTGATCGAATTAGATCAGTCTGGAAGAAGCAAAGACGCCGGCAACAATTCAGTCGCAAGGTATCTTCAAGGCTTGCGTCGCTACCATAATCGTAATGTCCTGGGCGCCTTTTCGGTCGGGATCTCGTTCTAATGAAGATACAAACCACAAGACAGCACCAAATTATCCCCCATCTGGAAGGGCCGTTCATTTAGCCCGAGAGGTCACGCGCCAGCGCACAACTACGACTGAAGACCAAGACGGCCCGCATCATCTCATCACCAACTCATGACATAGAACAGCTACGTCCTTTCTATACCTGAGTCTTTACATTTTCCATGTGTACAGTTTTTTTGACCCACTACGCACGCTTTTCCAACCGTAGTAGTCGGGCTGCATGTATATATGTGTTTTTGTCAATAACAGTACAAGCTTATTCACCTCCGGTTATGAAAGCCTCGCCACAATGATGTGTTCGCCTGAGTATAGCATCTTACTCGAACGTTTTTATCAAGTTCTATGGACTAACTCGGTGCATGTTCTACAATCGGTCAGTAAAGCTAATGACAACCCGAATAATAAGCTTGGCGGCACGACAACATATATTTCGCCACACACGATGATCGTATATGAAAGCATATATATATACCGACTACATAAATCTATGCCTTACAGACCCAGCTCGGTAATCGCTTCAGGCAGTCGAGCTTCGCCGTGAATCAGCCCAGCCTTCCTCGGCGTCGTGTCTCTCGGAAAATCCCTCCCCGATGGCCTCAATGTCCGCCCTCTAGAGGTAGGATGGACTTGGTCATTGCTAGGGTCTCCCCCGAGGGACGCCGGCGGCATAACACCCGCTCGTTAGAGGTACCTTTTCAGGCCTCGCGCGTACACGCCTCGAGACGCCCATTATTTGAGAATTCTGCTACACTGGTCCCCACTGTCTCAAGCGGATCCTAATACAAGGCCACAACCGGAGCCCTTTAACGACCCGCGAGGGCCTCCCGTGACTCTGATTGACCTTATCTCCTCCGTGACCCTTTAGAACGGTACTGGGCCTGGGACGTTGGCTCTCATGCCTGCCCAGATCGGCCGGCAAGTAAGCTTGTCAGATTCGGCTACACACTACCAGGGTGACTAATGGATTGGCTGAGATATGCACAGTCGCGTTGAGATTACTTTCGTATCGGCCTCCCACCGCCACGGTCTTCTCCAGTTCGGCCTTTCCTTAACCGAGCTTGACGACGCCTTCTCCAACTCGGACTTCTCCCGGTCAAGCTCGGTGATTGCTGTTCAGGTACTTGGCCTTCAGCTCGGCTTGGCTTCTTTCGGCCTCCTTCAGCTGCGACTCCCTCTCGCTCGTCTTTACAGAACTCCGCTTCGAGTCTGCACCATAGATTAGCCAAGAGCTCAACCGAACGTGCAAGTCATGACACCATACGAGCAGCCGAATCGACGTGGCTGGATGAATACATCAACGGTTCAGTCAGATAATACTCGAGGATTTTATCCTGATCTTCTCGGCTAGACCCATGTCTCCGCCCTGAGCTGATCAGCGCCGCTCTTCAGCCAGGCCTCCCTCCTCGTGTACGCGCCTCCATCTCGGCCTTCAATGCCGAGTTGTTGCAAATTCCGTGAGATGGAGAGCCATCTCGACCAGGATTCTCCGTCATCGCCTCGTTGCGTCGACGAGTTCTGCTCGGACAAGGGACAAACCGACGACAGAGTCAAACGTCAAAACAAGAAGATTGCTGGAGCTGTACTACAAGAATCATACCGCGACCCCTTCGACCCGTTGATGGCGGCACGAAGCAGGCTCTCGCGCTTCTCTCTTGCAACGGCTTCATCAAGCCTGAAAGCTTTCATAGTGCTGTCGCGAGTGTCCACGTGAAGGCTCCAGGGCATCACACGAGGGGGAGCCTCGATCCGAGGCAAATGGTGGGATCTCCGCACCAATCTCTTCTCTCGGCCGATCGGTGGCAACGGCGACGATGGCGATGATGATAAACCACGATGGCGACGGGGTCTGGCTCGGCCGCCTTCCCCTACAACATCGGGGACTGGCTCAGGGGTTCCATCCCCGCTTCCGCGACTACGGGTGCCTCGGGGGCTGGGCCTCAGTTTCAACAGCCACCATTCTCGGTTGATGGCGGTAGTGCCCTGTAGTCGGAGCACCTCGGTCTTAGCAAACCGGGCTAGCCGCGGCTCAACAGGTTGTGTCGCTGCGCTGGCTCGGCGGGGCGGACTCATCAATGGAGCAGATGGGTCAACCTTTTGAGGTCAATATCGGCCCGTTTCCCGCACGACGAAGCAAGACATCAGGACTGTATTCTAACCATACAACGACTACAGAAGACCCGGAGTAGCGCACTCTCTGGAGAACCTCAATTCCTCTGCCAGCCTGCCGCCCCCCGGCGAAGCGCTAGCATCGCAGTTGCCCGGTCGGCGTCATCAATGGCAGAGGCGTATCAGCACGAGCCCGGCCCCGACTCTGGAATGGTTGGTTCGGGTGCCTTTGCCCCGATCGCCTTGCTCTTCGGCCCCTTTGGTGGTGCTGTGGCTGAGAACGACAACGTTGGGCCCAAGCTTGCTGATTTTGCCCTCAGCCTGGGACTCGACCGGTGGCGTTGTGGCAGCGGTGTCCTTTATCTTCAAGCTGCCGCTCACGGCACGCGCTGTCATGGCCCCCTCGCCCCGATATAAAATTGGCTTCTTCCCCGCTCTCTTGGAGTCGGGTTGGGCAGCAGAGGGACTCCTCGCCCTCTTCTTCGACGCGACCGCTAACAATGGACGAGAGTCTTCATCAAATTCCTCATGCCACTACAAGCAAGTTGACAAGATACCATCACGCAAGGTTGAACAATCACCGTTCCACAGGCGTTCACCACGGAAGAAGGTAGAAGGTTACCTTGGTCCCGGCGGCGGATGAAGCTATAGGCAGCAACTCGGCGGTTATCATCTTCGGTGG
Organism: Oryza meyeriana var. granulata; assembly: GCA_003991445.1. Taxonomy (NCBI): domain Eukaryota; kingdom Viridiplantae; phylum Streptophyta; class Magnoliopsida; order Poales; family Poaceae; genus Oryza; species Oryza meyeriana. Next base: position 54,019 of record RYFJ01002951.1, on the reverse strand, counting down.
CAACCACCCCTTCGGAGAAGTAGCCAAACAAGGTATCGGTCACTGCCCCTTGTCCGCCGTCGTCGCTGCTCACCCGGTCGGGATCGTGTTTACCTTTGAAGGCCCAGCCGAAGGCGCTTCTCAACTTCAGCGGCTGGACGCGCCTCGTCAGGAAACGACGAGCCACCCAGGGCCCCGTCAAGCCGGCCCTCTTGAGGTCATCTATCTTCGTCAGCAATATATGTGCCTGGCCCAGTTCTTCAAAGGTTGGCTTCGAGGACCAGCTTGGCAACACCGCCGGTGGCATACTAGTAAACGGGCGCAAGGAAGGAGCTAGATCGGCGCAGTAAAACCACTCCTTGTGCCAGCCCTTCAGAGAAGATTTCAAGGGCAAATCGATATACGTTTTCTTCCCATCACTCCTTAGTTGAAGACCAGCCCCCCCAATCACACTGATATTACTCTTGGAAGGCTGGGGCTTGACATGGAACAAGTGTCGGAAGAGGATGAAATGGGGCTCAACACCCAGAAAGCACTCGCAAAGAGTAACGAATATGGAGATCTGAAGGATCGAGTTGGGATTTAAATGCACCAACTCCAGCCCGTAGAAATCAAGGATGCGGCGGAAGAAATCAGACGACGGAAGACACAAGCCCCGATCAAAGAAAGAGGCGAAAACTACCGTCTCACCAGGCCGGGGGTTGGGGCTCGACTCATCCCTCGCCGACCGCCAACGGATCACTTCTTGGCTGGGCAATTTCTGCTCGCTCTCCAGCCATCTCAGCTTCACCGAGCCGCAATCCAAGATCGGCCAAGAACTCCCTGGCGCACCCGCAGGATTCGTCGCCTTCGGCATGACTGGAGGTGGTGAGATTTGGGGGAAAGCAAATCGGGGGCTTGGAATAAACGAAGAGGATTGAAATCGCCCGAGTCCGGGTGGGGAACGGCTGCTGCTAACCCTAGCCGGGCGGGAGGCGAAAAGCTAGGCGCGAAGGTGGAAGACGAAGAGATTGGCTGCTCTGGGGAAGATGACGAAATCTTTTTCTCTCTCCCCATCCTTTTATAGCCTGTACCGACTAGATGGGCCCAGGCCTGCACAGTCGGTATTGGGCCGACAAGATATGAGTTCCTACAGTAGCATGCTCCATGTGGGCCACCCGCAGGCTGAGTTGAAATTATAGCGCTGGTGCTACCCACGGGAATTGATGAGGTAAACAGATATGCTTCATGAAAGCCTTACTGCTAAACATATATGTTTGGGTATTTGTTTTATCCACCAGGTCTTGAGGATATATCCTTACAAGGATCACAAGCTGGTCTTCATTAAAATTGGGGATGCAGGTATCTTTCTCGGGAACACCTGACCACGTAATGGATTTATTTTCATAAAGTGGTACTCGGCCTACGTGCATGGCCATCAGTTGCCATGAGCAACATTATTCCAGCCGACATGACGCTGAAGAGTCTAACTTTCGAGTAGTGCACTACTCGGGAGAGACTATAAATGTCTATTCCCGCTGACATGATGCGGAAGAGTCTAGCTTTTGAGTGGGACGCCACTCGGAAAAGACTATAAACTCATATTCCGACTGACATGAAGTCGAAGAGTCCTATATACGAGTAGTCTCCTACTCGGCAAGACTATAAACTATATTCCGGTTGACATGATACCGAAGAGTCTCATTATACCAGTAGTAATCTACTCGGGAAAGAACTTCCAGGTTAAAGATCTTGACTTTATGTTTAATGTCTTCACAATTAAGCACAAGTCGGGGCTACACCTAATAGGTGCGCCTATTCGGCGCACACTATTCATATATCTACATGAAGCCCTTCATAGCCTCGCTGCCAGCTGACATGAAGCAGGACTCGGGAAGACTTACTCGGACAAAGAGTACTCGGGAGCATCGCACTCGGGTAACCTTCACCGTGGAGGATGAGCACTCCGGCATCAGCTGTGACAACTATGAAGGTCTCAGGGGCTACTGTGGGAAGCCAGGCCCCGGTACCTCATTACCAGTACATGGGCCACTCGGATAGAGGATGGGCCAGACCATGTAATTAGAGATAAGATAGCACCCGGCAGGCTGTGCCTTGTATAATAAGGAAACACAGCCTTAGTCGGATAGGATTCTATCTCTAAGAAGGAAATCCCATGGTCGTATCCGACTGGGATCCTTACCATGTACCCCTGTCCCTAGTTATATAAAGGGAGGCAGGCGCCCCATGAGGGCACGCAAGATCATTGATCGCAAAACCACCTCACAGGAATAACACCTCAACTGGACGTAGGGTATTACCTCACATCGAGGGCCTGTACCAGTATAATTCTCCCGTGTTCCTCTGCAATCCACCGAATTCCAGGTCGCCGAGTAACCCCATAGTATTATTGCCGGTGCAAAGCATCGACAGGGGGCGCCCTGCCTCCCCTTATATACTAGGGGACAGGGGTACAAGGTAGAAGTCCCAGCCGGATACGGCCAAGGGATCTCCTCTTAGAGATACAATTTACCTGACTAGGACTGTATATTCCTTATCATCCAAGGTAAAGTCTGCCGGGTGCTACTATATCTCTAATTACAAGGCTAGGCCCATCCTCTACCTGAGTGTCCCATATGCTTGTGATGAGGTACCCGGGGCCCATAGCCTCCACAGCAGCCCCTGAGACCTTCATAGTTGAGTCACAGCTGATGCCAAGTGCTCATCCTCCACGGTGAAGATTGCCCGAGTGCATTGCTCCCAAGTACTCTTTGTCCGAGTGTGTCTTCTTCCCGAGTCCTACTTCATGTCAGCTGGCAGCGAGGCAATGAAGGGCTCCATGTAGAAGTATGAATAGTGTGCACTGAATAGGCACACCTATTAGGTGTAGCCCCCCGACTTTGTGCTTAATTGTCAAAATAATTAAACATAAAGTCAAAGATCTTTAACCTTGTAGTCTTTCCCGAGTAGTGTGGTACTGGTATATGAGACTCTTCGGTTTCATGTCAACCGGAATATGACTTATAGTCTTTGCCAAGAAGCATGCCACTCGTATATGGGACTCTTCAGCTTCATGTCAGCTGGAAAGGGTGCTTATAGTCATTCCCGAGTGGCGTCCCACTCGGAAGTTAGACTCCTCAGCATCATGTTAGCTGGAAGAAATATTTATAGTCCTTCCCGAGTAGTGCACTACTCGGAAGCTAGACTCTTCAGCGTCATGTCGGCTGGAATAATATTGCCCATGGCAACTGTTGGCCAAGCATGTAGGCTGAGTACCACTTTATGAAATTAAACCCATTGTGTGGTCAGGTGTACTAGAGAGATACCTGCATCCCCAATTTTGATGAAGACCAACTGGAGATCCTTATAAAGATATATCCTCAATACCTGGTGGGTAAGATAGATACCCAAACACATGTGTTCAGCAATTAGGCCTTCATGAAGCATATCTATTTACCTCATCGATTCCTGTTAGTAGCACCAGCACTGCGATTTTAACACAGCCAGCGAGAGGCCCATATTGAGCGTGCTATTGTAGAAACTCATATCTTGGTGGCCCAGTATCGACTGTGTAAGCCCAAGCCCACGAATCAAAAACGGCTCTATAAAAGGCGGGGAGAGAGAGAAAAGATTCCTTCATCTTCTCCAATCCACCAATCATTTCGTTTTCCAGCTTCCACGCTGAAATTTTGCCTCCCGCTCCGCTAGGGTTTGCCATTGTTTGCTCTTCCCCACTAGAACTCGGGCAATTCCACTAATCCTCATCTATTCCAAACCTTCCGTGACATTTCCCCCAAATCTCCTCATCCCCAACCATGCCGAGGGCTTCAGATCTTGCGGATGTGTCGGATGATGTCTAGCCAACTTCGGATTGTGGGTCAGCTAAGCTGAAGCTCCTGGAGAAGCAGCTGAGGTTGCAGAGCCACGATGTCATCAACTGGCGTTTGGCTGAAGGGGAAACGGTTCTGGAGCCCCAGGAGGGTGAGACCGTTGTTTTCGCCTCTTTTTTCCACCGGGGTCTTTCTCTTCCTTCCTCCGAGTTCTTCCGCCAACTTCTTGCTTTTTATGAACTCGAGTTGGTAAATTTGAATCCCAACTCGATTCTATAAATCTCCATATTCGCAGTTCTTTGTGAGTGCTTCCTGGGCGTGGAACCCCCTTTAAATCTCTTTAGATATCTGCTCCATATTAGACCCCAACCCTCCAAGAGCAAAATCCAAGTGATTGGGGGGGTGGTATCCAACTCAGGAACGAGATGAAGAGGGTTTATTTGAACATTCCCCTGAAATCTTCTCTCAAAGGCTGGCATAAGGAATGGTTTTACTATTTCGATCTTGAGCCAAGCCTTCCCCCCTTTATGGGTTTGCCCCCGGTGGTTATTGCCAAGTGGTCGTCCTTGCCCACCTCTGAAGAAATGGGGTAGGTTCACAAACTTGCTGGCAGGATTGCCAAGCTGAAGAAAGCCGGGTTGACTAGTCCATGGGTGGCCAGACGTTTCTTGACTCGGTGCATCAGGCCACTGATGCTAAGGTGCCACTTCGGTTGGGACTACAAGGGAAAAGGTGATCCCAGCCGGGAATATGCCGACCTGATAGACAAGTACAAAGTGACCAACACCCTGCTGGATTTCTTTGCCAGTGGGGTGGTCGAAACTGAAGATGCAGGGCGATCTGTGGTGGCTTATAGCCAGAAGAGGCCACACCCAAAGGTAACCCTTGCCGATGTTGTCTTGTAGTTCATCTGTGGTGAATGCTTGCAAATGTATGCCTAGATTGGCTCTAGAATGTGTAAAATATATTGTTGAACTGCTTGCAGTCATGTGAGGAGTTTGATGATGACTCCTGAATGTTGTTGGCCATGAAGTCGAAGAAGAGGCCGAGAAGTCCTTCTGCTGCCCAGCCTGACTCCAAGAGAGCGGGGAAGAGACCTGTTGTAGATCAAGGGAAGAAAAAGGTCATGAGGCCGAGTGCCGTAGCCGGGAGTCTAAAGATAAAAGACACCACCGGTATAGCCCCTAGGCCGCCGAGTCTCAGGCTGGGACCAGCGCAATCGAGCTCAGCATCATCGACCCCAATACGAGTGCCACCGAGTACAAGGCCAAATCCAGCACTGCCAGGCTTAGTAACATTGAGCCCAAGAATAGCCCCACTGAGTACCCGGGCGCCCCAGCCGGCCACACCGTGAGCGGGGTCGACCAGGATAGAAACACCGCCGCTGACTACCGTGCCCTCAGGCCTGACAGCCAACGGCCCTCCAGTGCCGACCTCTGGATCCCCCGGACAATGGCTTAAGTTCTCCAAGAGGTAGGTTGTTCTGAATCTTCTAAAAATCTTGTTTGGTATGATAGTATCTTGATGTTTGACCCATTGTGCAGGAAGCGAGCCAATATTGATCTCAAGGAGACCACTCCGGCCACTCCAGTCGTCGAGCCAGCCCCAGCCGAGCCGGTGCCAGCGAGCACACCTGCGGAGCTGGAGACAGTCCTAGTTACAGAAACTGAGACCGTCCCGACTGCAGGGCCACCAACGCCGGCCAACCAAGGGGCGGGTGTTGAAGCTGTTGCTTCAGCCCCTGAGCCGATCTCCGGGGTCCCAGAGGCCGCCGAGTTGAGCTCCAGAACCCCGTCACCATCCTTGTCACTGTCATCATCGTTGTCGTTGTCGTCACTGCCTTCGAAAAGTGTGGGAGCCATGGACCCCGGGTACTTCATGACAAGCATATGGGCCACTCGGATAGAGGATGGGCCTAGCCTTGTAATTAGAGATATAGCTAGATTCGGCAGACTTCGCCTTGTATAGAAAGGAATATACAGTCCTAGTCGGGTGCGTTATATCTCTAAGGGGAGATCTCCTAGTCGTAATCCGATGGGGACTCCTACCTTGTAACCCTGTCCCCCAGTATATAAGGGGAGGCAGGGCGCCCCATAAGCTGGCAGGTTGAGTTGGTTCACCAGAATCACCACCGCAAATCCTCAAAGGAATAACACTACAACTGGACGTAGGGTATTACCTCACATCGAGGGCCTGAACTAGTATAAAATCTCCCTGTGTTCCTTTGCAATCCACCGAGTTTCCATCCGCCGAGTAGCCCCATATATTTATTGCCGGTGTAAAACATCGACAGTTGGCGCGCCAGGTAGGGGGATCGGCGCGATCTACATCTACAAGCTCGATGGATCCAGCAACCGGAGTCGACGGCGGCAAATTCTCTCCCAGGGATACAATCTCATTCGGAAGCCTCGACTTCGTCGCCGACATGTTCGGCAATCTCACCTTGGCCGACACGGACCCGATCCAACCGGCCGAGGAACCAGCCGACTCCGCGCCAGTCGGCCCACACGACGCTGCGGCAATCTTCGACGACATGCTGCGGCGATCTCCAATACGCCCGAGTCCAGGGACAACTCTTCCTTCCAGTGTTCGACTCGGACTCGGTTCTGAGCCGGCCGAGATCGGGCCGAGAAGGGAAGAGATTGTCAACTTCCCGTTCGGACTCGGCGACGCCGTGGATATCTACAATCTACATCCGACGCGGCAAACCCGATCCCCTGGAGTTCGACTCAGATACGGCTCCGAGCCGCTCGAGATCGGATCTAGGGAGGTCGGAGTTACACCCACCCCCATCGACTATTCCGACTACGACTCTCAGTCGGACTACGACTCCCAGTCGGATTCCGACTCCAAGTCGGACACCAGCTCGGCAAGCTTCACTCCGCCGCGAGAAATTTTCATGGCATCCAGAGGCTCTACTCCTACTCAGGAATCATGCCGACGACACGAGCCACAAGAGGAGGAGGCCTGCCGACTGCAAGAACAAAAGGAGGACGAAGCAAGACGCTTGCACGCCCGCAACGACGATCTACGCAGGGCTGGGTGAACCACTCAGCAACAAACCCTCCAAACCCGAGTCGGCGACCACGATGTCTTCGTTACTCCACAACAGAACATCGTGGCCGCCGCAACCCTACTGGACACGGTCCAACTTGGGCCTGATCACCAGGCCACCCTGACGATCGCAAGGATAAAAGCCATGCTTACCGCTACTGCATGTCAGCAGCACCAACAGTCGGGAGATACCCTCATACCGACCAACCGGTCGGCATCCCCAACGGCAGTTTCATCCTCTTCAAAGCGACGCCGAGCGGCCGGCTCTAGTCGGCTGCACACGGAGTCATGCCAAACGTCACTCGGCAACCCAAACAACAACCGGCAATGTCGAAGTGACCGTCGGGACAACCGGGATCTCCGAGGCCAACTATGGCGTGATCTTCAGCAGGACACCAATGCTCGGCGCCGCGAACGAGAAGAAGACGAGCAACGCCAACTTGAAGACGAGAACAAGCATTTCGGCCTCCACCACGAGCGGTTTCGCCGCCGTAGTCGGGGTCGGAGTCCTCATGAAGACGAAGGCATACCGGCCTTCACCCAGGAGCTACAACAGGTCGACTGGCCATCGAGTTTCAAGCCTACAAGCATCGAAAAATACGACGGCAAGACCGATCCCGAGTCCTGGCTCACAGCATACACTCTGGCAATCCAAGCTGCCGGAGGTGACCACAAAGTCATGGCTAACTACCTCCTAGATGCTCTAGCCGACTCAGCGAGGACATGGCTAACAGGACTTCCCAAGCAATCAATCGGCTCTTGGGGAGAACTCCGGGAACGTTTCATCACCAACTTCCAGGGAACATACGAGAGGCCATCTTCCGAGTACGACCTATATCAGTTGCGACAAAGGAAGAACGAGTCTCTTCGTGACTTCATCAAGAGGTTTTCTGAGAAGAGGAACTCAATCCTGAAGATCAAGGATGAGGTCGTCATCGCCGCCTTTCGAAAAGGAGTCAAAGACATCTCGTTCATCGACAAATTCATGCGGAAGCCTCCCAACTCTGTCAAGGCTTTATTCGACATGGCGAACAAATACGCCGACTCAGCCCACGCTGTTGCTGAGGCTCTCGAAGACAAAAGGGCATCCTGACAGAAGAAGCGGGAGGGCACCAACGACGCGGTCCCGACTAAAGCCGGGAATCGCAAACGCAAGTCAGACGGCTTCATTGTGGCAGTCGGTCACAATCGTCTTCGACTTTCAACAACTGAAGATTATCAGAACAACAAGTGACGTGCTCGGGGGCTCACAAGCTCAAACGCAAGGATGGCATCCCCACTCCGAAATACCGAACAGCTAAGTCGCTTCCTGATAAATATTTCTTCACTCGGCTTTACCAATGCCGCAGCCGCTTACACCTAATAGGTGCACAAGCTGCACTCTTCTCTGTTTTTGCTCTTCAATGATTGCAAAAGTACTCAAGTAGCATAAATCCTGATCCGTGAAACTTTGCTCCATGAAAGACGAACTCAAGTCACCCAAAACGCGTGTCTGGGAAAGAGCCATGAGCCAACTCCCGACGCTAGGGGGCTATGACTGGTCGGGCAGAGTGCTTAAACGTAAGGGATCAACTACTCGGGGAAATTAATATCAAAGAGAGGAAAAACTCGTATTTACATGTACTGTAAAATACATTTTATTCGGATGATCGTTTTCATCATCAGATGCTACTCATCTGATATCTTTATATTGCTGGCCCAGCTCTGGATACGCGTGACAGGAACTCAGGGCTGCGAGCCTATCTCCTACGCTCGGGGGCTAGACAAGTCTGCCAAAATACACTCGGGATGCTCCATGAGGGCTACTCACCGAGTACTTGCGCCAGTCAGGACGTCATCTTCCCCGACTACGCTCCATGTGAACTAACAATCGGCCCCCGGCGCCAGTCGGGGCTGTATACCACTCGGCTAAGTAGGGTACTCCCCATGAGGGTCGCCAACCGAATCCTACGCTAATGCTAGGTTCGGGTACCTTATTTGGTCACGGCTCTGTCAGGTTGGGTACGCCCCATGAGGGTCGCTAGCCGAATCCTATGCTAATGCAAGGTTCGGGTGCCTGGCTTGGCTATAATTCTGTTGGATAGGGTACGCCCCATGAGGGTCGCCAGCCAAACCCTCTGCTAATGCAAGGTTCGGGTACCTTGTTCGGCTTTACCCAAGTCAGAGAAGACTTACATCGTCAAAGTGCATCCGGAGTTCTCATGCACTGCGTCACACCTGAGGAGGGCAAGCAGATCCTGCATTATACCCACTCAGGCTTATGTGGCAACCAGGCTGCATCCAGAACATAAGTCGGAAAGGCTTGCGAATAAGGATTTCTCTGGCTGATTGTGGTTACCGACACCAAAAACCTCATCCTGACATGCGATGGATGATACTTCTATAGAGCTATGCTGGATAGGTCGGCTCAGGCCGGCTTATTTGGTAGCAGCCACCAAGATATGAGTTCCTACAGTAGCATGCTCCATGTGGGCCGCCCGCAGGCTGAGTTGAAATTATAGCGCTGGTGCTACCAACAGGAGCCGATGAGGTAAACAGATATGCTTCATGAAAGCCTTATTGCTAAACATATATGTTTGGGTATCTGTTTTATCCACCAGGTCTCGAGGATATATCCTTACAAGGATCACAAGCTGGTCTTCATTAAAATTGGGGATGCAGGTATCTTTCTCGGGTACACCTGACCACGCCATGGATTTATTTTCATAAAGTGGTACTCGGCCTACATGCGTGGCCATCAGTTGCCATGAGCAACATCATTCCCGCTGACATGACGCGGATGAGTCTAACTTTCGAGTAGTGCACTACTCAGGAGAGACTATAAATTTCTTATTCCCGCTGACATGACGCGGATGAGTCTAACTTTCGAGTAGTGCACTACTCGGGAGAGACTATAAATTTCTTATTCCCGCTGACATGACGCGGATGAGTCTAACTTTCGAGTAGTACACTACTCGGGAGAGACTATAAAATTCTCATTCCCGCTGACATGATGCGGAGGAGTCTAACTTTCGAGTAGCATACTACTCGGGAAAGACTATAAACATTCTTCCAGCTGACGAGCTGAAGAGTCTAACTTCCGAGTGGGACGCCACTCGGGAAAGACTATAAACACCTTTTCCAGCTGACATGAAGCTGACGAGTCTAATTTTCGAGTAGTATACTACTCGGGAAGGACTATAAACACCCCCTTTCCAGCTGACATGACGCTGAAGAGTCCCATATACGAGTAGCATCCTACTCGGTAAGACTATAAACACACATTCCGACTGACATGAAGTCGAAGAGTCCTACATACGAGTAGTTCCCTGCTCGGCAAGACTATAAATCATATTCTGGTTGACATGATACCGAAGAGTCTCATATACCAGTAGTATACTACTCGGGAAAGACTACAAGGTGAAAGATCTTTGACTTTATGTTTAATTGTCTTCACAATTAAGCACAAAGTCGGGGGCTACACCTAATAGGTGCGCCTATTCGGCGCACACTATTCCAACATCTACATGGAGCCCTTCATAGCCTCGCTGCCAGCTGACATGAAGCAGGACTCGGGAGAAGCAGCACTCAGACAAAGAGCACTCGGGAGCAATGCACTCGGGAAGACTTCACCGTGGAGGATGAGCACTTGGCATCAGCTGTGACTCAACTATGAAGGTCTCGGGGGCTACTGTGGGAGCCATGGACCCCGGGTACTTCATGACAAGCATATGGGCCACTCGGATAGAGGATGGGCCTAGCCTTGTAATTAGAGATATAGCTAGATTCGGCAGACTTCGCCTTGTATAGAAAGGAATATACAGTCCTAGTCGGGTGCGTTATATCTCTAAGGGGAGATCTCCTAGTCGTAATCCGATGGGGACTTCTACCTTGTAACCCTGTCCCCCAGTATATAAGGGGAGGCAGGGCGCCCCATAAGCTGGCAGGTTGAGTTGGTTCACCAGAATCACCACCGCAAATCCTCAAAGGAATAACACTACAACTGGACGTAGGGTATTACCTCACATCGAGGGCCTGAACTAGTATAAAATCTCCCTGTGTTCCTTTGCAATCCACCGAGTTTCCATCCGCCGAGTAGCCCCATATATTTATTGCCGGTGTAAAACATCGACAGAAAGGCCGGATCTCCCCAGGCTCGAAGCCCCTCCCCGCAAGTTCCCGACGATATTCCGCTGGACAGCCCCCGATGGAACTGCGAGGAGTTACGAGCATGATGAGGTTGTGGCGGAGAAGGAGCGTGAAGACTTGCTTCGCACTGCAATCACCACGTCCCAGGGGATTAAGGTATGAATTTCATCGTATTGGAATCTTGGTAGTCCTCCTTGCATGAGTGTTCTGACGCTTGACTTCGCTTCGCACTGTTTCTCCCTGAGCAGAAAATGGTTGACCGCTCGGAGAGGATGAACGAGGTCCTGACCCAGGTTACCCCCTAGCTTCAAGAATTGGACCAGCTCTAGGCTTTAAAAGCCAAAGTGGAAGGGCGCAGCCAGGAGAGGGAATCTTAGCTGAAGGACGTCGTTAATTAGCTTAGGAACAAAAATTGGGACCAAGCCAAGAAGATTGGAAGTAAGTCTCCAGAATGTCTCCTTGACTGATCCCTTAGTATATTTCTCCAGCTGTGTTGTTTTTCAACTGCCCAGTTGTGTCTTGACTGCCATGTTGAGTCCTTGACTATTCTGATGTGCAGCCCTCGAAGCCGAGCTGAAGACCCGAATAGAGGGAGAAGTCCAACTGAAGGAGGCCGAGAAAGTCAAGGCCGGGCTTGAAAAAGACAAGGCTGACTTGACAAGGGCCAAGGCCGAGCTTGAGAAAGAGAAGGCCAACTTGAAGAAGGCCAACGTCAAGCTCGAGCAGGAAAAGGTTGAACTGGAGAAGGCCAAAGCCAAGTGGAAGGCCGACTACAAAAGTAAGTCTCTGCACTAACAATGATCTTAACCAGTCCATTAAGTACTTTGTCTGCAGTTTTGCAATTCCAATTCCAATTCCAGGCTTTTGCAGAGGAGATAAAGGTCGTCAAGGAGTCATGGGAGATCCTTGCCGAGTCCGTGAAAGGGCTCCTTGACATGATGGATCCTCATCATGTGGGAACCAGCTCCAACACGGTGTCCCAGGTGTAGGCGTGCCTTAACGAAGCACCGAGTATCCTAAAGAGGTACCCGGATGAGCGTACTATTATCGGCGTGGCCCAAACCCTGGCGATGACCAAGTCCATCTACCCCAGGGCAGACATTGAGGCCATCAGAGAGGGATTCGCCGAGGCGACGACACCTAAGGAGGCGCTGGAGCTAATAGCCAAGGCGAGGTCGACTGCAGAGGTGATCACCCGAGACCTGGGTATGTAAAAACAGTCCACCATGCAGTCGGTGTATATGAATTTTTGTAAAGACCTGTGTAAATACATGTGCAATGCTGCCAAGCTCTGAATTATTACTTAGTTGTCATTAGCTTTACCCGACTATATAATCTGCGCCGAGTTGGTCTATAGGAACTTAATAAAATCATTCACTGCAGAAAGCTATACTCGGGCAAACATAACAAAGTCGTTGCAAAACTTCATAACTTAAGTAAAACAGGCTCGTATATTATTGACAAAGCACATATAATACATGCAGCCCCCGACTCACTAGTCGGTTGGACCAAGCGACGTAGTGAGTCAGAGAAATCTGTACACAGGGAAAGTATAAAACTCAGGTATAGAAAGGACGTAGCTGTTCTATATTTCATGAGTTGCTGATGAGGGCACCATCTTTGGTCTTCAGTCGGTAGGCGCCTGGCCGCATGACCTCAACTATAATGAACGGCCCTTCCCATATTGGGGATAGTTTATGCCTGTCTTTGGTGGTTTGTATTTTTCTCAAGATGAGATCTCTGACCAAAAAGGCGCGGCCATGGACTTTGCAATTGTGGTAGCGACGCAGGCCTTGAAGATACCTTGTCGACTGGATTATTGCGATATCCCTTGCTTCTTCCAACTGATCTAGTTTGGCCAATCAGGTATTATTTGAGGTGTCTTCTGAGTAAGCCCGAACTCGCGGGGAGCCGAACTCTAACTCGGTTGGTTGCATAGCCTCGGCACCGTAAACCAGAAAGAAAGGGGATTGCCCTGTTGCCCGACTAACCGTGGTTCTGAGAGACCAAAGAACGGATGGGAGCTCTTGTACCCATTGGCCCGCATATGGTTGTAGTCAGTCGAATATCCTGGCCTTGATACCTTCTAAGACCATACCATTGGCACGTTCAACCTGCCCATTGCTCCGCGGGTGTGCCACAGACGCATAGTAGATCTTGATGCCGAAGTCGTCACAGAAATCTTGAAACATGCCACCCATGAACTGAGTACTGTTGTCCATGATGATACGGTTAGGGACCCCGAATCGGTATAATATACTCATGATGAAGTCCTTTGCTCGTGCCGCTGTTATGGTAGCAACGGGTTTTGCCTCAATCCACTTCATGAATTTATCCACTGCGACAAACAAGTGTGTGAACCCTCCTGGTGCTTTCTTGAAGGGCCCGACCATGTGAAGCCCCCATATTGCAAAGGGCCAAGAGATTGGGATTGTTTGGAGTTCTTGGGCTAGGAGATTGGTTTGTCTTGCATAGAATTGGCAACCCTCGCATGTGCGAACAATGTCTTTAGCGTCTGTTACTGCTGTTGGCCAGACAAATCCCTGCCGGTAAGCCTCTTCGACTAACGTCCTGGATGCGGCATGGTTGCCACATATGCCCGAGTGGATTGATTGCAGAATCTGCTTGCCCTCCTCAGTGGTGACGCAGTGCATGAGGACACCGGATGCACTTCTTTGGTACAGGTCTTCTCCAACGACTAGGAAATTCTTGCTTCGATGTTTGATTTGTTTGGCTTGACTGCGATCTTCTAGGAGTTCATCGTCCAAGAGGAATTTGAGAACAGGAGTCCGCCAGTCTTGACATATGTTTAGTACTTCGTCTGTTGCCGGGGTAGGTTCGCCTCCTGACTGCTCTAGTACTAGTTTCTTCTTGATGGATGGCTCCATAAGTTGCTCAATAAAGATCCCTGTCGGGACCACTTCTCGCTTAGATCCCATGTTGGCCAATTCATCTGCAGCGTCGTTGTATTGTCGTAGGACATGTGTTATCTCCAGCCCGTCGAACTTGTTTTCCAGCTTCTGGACCTCTTGACAGTATGCCGCCATTGTGTCATCGAGGCATGTCTAGTCTTTCATGACTTAGTTGACCATGAGTTGAAAATCTCCTCGCACAACCAATCGGCAGATGACGAGTGATATAGCAATGCGGAGCTCGTGGATAAGTGCCTCGTACTTGGCGACATTGTGGGAAGCCGGGAAGTGGATCTGGAGAACGTACTTGTGTTTTTTGCCAGTAGGGGACGTCAGTACGACGCCAGCCCCGGCGCCGCCAATCCGTAGAGAACTGTCGAAGTACATTGTCCAGTGCTCTAGCTTCGCTGTTGATGTAGGCATTTGAACTTCTGTCCACTTGGCCATGAAGTCGGCTAGAGCTTGTGATTTGATAGCTGTCCGTGGCTGAAAGATGGTGTCAAACGCCATTAACTCGAGTGCCCATTTAGCGATTCGGCCGGTGGCCTTGTGATTATACAGGACGTCCCCAAGTGGATACGATGTGACCACCGTGACTTAATGTGCTTGGAAATAATGCACCAGCTTCCAGACAGTGATGAGTAGGCCATACAGCAGCTTCTGGACTTGGGGATATCTCATCTTCGAGTCAGCAAGGACCTCGCTGACAAAGTAGACTGGCCATTGAATCTTCTATATGTGACCCTATTCGGATCACTCGACCACCAGTACCGTGCTGACAACCTGAGTAGTTGCCGCCAGATACAACATTAATGGTTCTTGGGGCATTGGTGACGCCAACACGGGTGGTGATGTGAGAAATTTTTTGAAGTCTTCGAAGGCTTGCTGGGCTTCGGAAGTCTAGTGGAAATTGTCTGCTTTCTTCAATAGCTTGAAAAAGGACATGCAACGTTCGCCTATTCGGGAAATTAACCGGCTGAGTGTCACCATGCAGCCTGTCAGCTTCTGGACATCTTTCTGGCTAGTCAGGGGTGCCATGTTCATGATTGCGTGGACTTTGTCTGGGTTGGCCTCGATGCCACGATGCAAGACGATGAAGCCGAGTAGCTTTCCAGATGGCACACCGAAGGAGCACTTTTCCGGGTTCAACTTCATCTTGAATCTTTGAATATTTTGCAAGGTTTCTTCCAGGTCAGCGATGAGGTCTTTTATAGACTTGGTCTTGATCACCACGTTGTCATCGTAGGCCTCCACGTTGCACCCGATCGGAGTGTGTAGACACCGCTGAATGGCCCGTTGATACATTGCTCCAGCGTTTTTCAAACCGAACGGCATAGTGATGTAGCAGTACGCTCCAAACGGCGTGATAAAAGATGTCCTTAGGCAGTCCTCCTCCTTGAGGTTGATTTGGTGGTATCCCGAGTAACAATCGAGAAAGCTGAGAAGTTCGCACCCTGCAGTTGGATCCACCACCTGATCTATTCTAGATAGACCAAATGGATCCTTGGGGCACGCCTTGTTGAGATCGGTGTAGTCGACGCACATGTGCCATTTACCATTTTTCTTCCGAACCAGGACTAGGTTTGCCAGCCAATCCGGGTCATAGACCTCTTTGATGAACCTAGCTGTGAGAAGCTTGGTTATCTCCTCCCGCATAGCATCTTTACGGTCTTGGGCGAAGCGCTGTAGCGGTTGCTTGACTGGCTTGGTGTCTGTCTTGACGTTGAGGGCGTGCTCGATCACCTCCCTTGGTATGCCCGGCATGTTGGACGGTTTCCACGTGCATATGTCCTTGTTGGCTTGGAGGAAGGTGACGAGCGTGTCTTCCTATTTGGGGTCGAGTCCGGTCCCAACTAGCCCAGGCTTGGAGGGGTCGGAAGGGTCCAAGGGGATCTTCTTCGTGTCAGAGTCTACTAAAGTTCTCGACTTCGCTGCTTTTTTGGCCGGAACCTGATCATCCTCGACTTTGGTTGTGGTGGCTTGCCGAATGCTATTGCATCCGACTGCTGCCTCTTGTGATTGAGCCAACTCGTAGCTCTCCTTATCGCAGGTGAAGGCTTGCTTGACATCGCTGCGGAGGGAGAGGACTCCTGCTGGCCCAGGCATTTTGAGCACCATGTATGTATAGTGCGGTATCGCCATGAATTTGGCGAGTGCCGGTCATCCGAGTATCGCGTGGTACGCGGTCTCGAAGTCGGCAACCTCGAAACAGACATTTTCCGTGCCGAAGTTATCCCGCGTGCCGAAGGTTATCGGCAGGTTATCTGCCGCGAGTGGAGTTGATGACAGGCCGGGAATTATCCTGTGGAAGGGCGCAGTGCTTGGCCGTAGTTCTGAACTAGGAATTTTCATCTCGTCCAAAGTCTTGGCGAATAGGATGTTGAGCGCGCTGCCTCCGTCGATGAGGGTTTTCTTCAGCCTGATGTGTCTGACGACCAGGTCCAGGACGAGTGGATAATCGCAGCCATTGTCGTAGGCGCTCATCATGCAATGCGGCGTCTGCATTGCTATTGTCGACTTCCTCTTCTTCATTACCTCCGCCATCGTCAACAAGTGGTGGTGGGTGACGGTTTGCTGCCAACTGCTCGATCCTGTTAGTGAGGGTGGTAATGTTCCCCACCATAGCCTGGAGGTCTTCCCGCATAGCATTCAAGGCAGCCACATTTTCCTCAATCTTCTAATCCAACTTAGTGATCTCCTCTTTTGAAGCACAATCAGCAAAATCATTCACCTCACCTGCCATGGTTAGTAGAAAATAGGAAACAAATAGCACAAAAGTATGATCCCGATCAACTACTAGGCACTAGAACACACTCTCAACTAGAACACACTCTTAAGTGTCTTACCCTGTTCTTACAAAAATCTTACCAATTAAAGCAGGTGGTACGACTCGGAGAGGTGGGATGTTTGACGATGGCAGGGGTGCGATTGCGAGGACCAACCTGTACTAACCATGATGGCAACAGGGTGCCCGATCTTCCGCTAGGTAAGGATAACTCTTGATTTAGTGGAGAATTGACACTCACGATCCGGCTTCTGATCACCAAGACCCGAACCCTGCAATCGCAGCACCACGACTCCTCTTGTTATCAACCGTGCGCTGCCCGGTTGACCTCACCACAAAGGCTAATCCCTACATGCAAATCGATGAACACAAGCAAGAACAAGGAAGATTGCAACTCAACTTGCAGATGAATGATTATACACTCAAAGTTGGGGTCTCACAAACCGATAAATGGCAAAACTATTCGAAGACAGAATAATCTAAGTAAAACCCAACTCTAAATGATGATGGCTACTGAATATATATGAATTGGGACATCCTAGGGTTAATCCTAGAGTGCACACCCCTTGGGCTTAGCCCACGACACAATTACAAGGCCCAAGGCCCAAAATAGAATCAGATTGCAAGAGGTACGTGTGGTTTTGACGATTCCAGACAGCTCAGGAGGAATTTTGATATGGGACCAAAACCATCTGAAAGTAGACTCCATAAGCTTTCCAACAAGTACTCATGGGCCCCGAGAGTCCTTCTGGATCAGCGGCTAGATCCGTTTGAAGTTGATGCTGTCAGGAGGCCTGAATCAGAATCCAAAACGTGGAGAACTTCATTTCTTACCTTCTATGGACCAAAAGTGTGGAGGCCATGGGCCCCGGGTACCTCATCACAAGTATATGGGCCACTCGGATAGAGGATGGGCCTAGCCTTGTAATTAGAGATATAGTAGCACCTGGCAGACTTTGCCTTGGATGATAAGGAATATACAGTACTAGTCGGGTAAATTGTATCTCTAAGAGGAGATCCCTTGGCCATATCCGGCTGGGACTCCTACCTTGTACCCCAATCCCCCAGTATATAAGGGGAGACAGGGCGCCCCCTGAGGGTAGAAGATCATAACATCACAACTGGACGTAGGGTATTACCTCACATCGAGGGCCTGAACCAGTATAAATTTTCCCGTGTTCCTTTGCAATCCACCGAGTTTTCATCTGTTGGGTAGCCCCATATTCACTCGTCCTGGACCTGGTCGTCAGACACATCAGGCTGAAGAAAACCCTCATCGACGGAGGCAGCGCGCTCAACATCCTATTCGCCAAGACTTTGGACGAGATGAAAATTCCTCGTTTAGAACTATGGCCAAGTATTGCGCCCTTCCACGGGATAATTCCCGGCCTGTCATCAACTCCACTTGGGCAGATAACCTTGCCGGTAACCTTCGGCACGCGGGATAACTTCCGCACGGAAAACGTCTGTTTCGACGTTGCCGACTTCGAGACCGCGTACCACGCGATACTCGGACGACCGGCACTCGCCAAATTCATGGTGATACCGCACTATACATACATGGTGCTCAAGATGCCTGGGCCAACAGGAGTCCTCTCCCTCCGCAGCGACATCAAGCAAGCCTTCACCTGCAACAAGGGGAGCTGTGAACTGGCTCAATCACAAGAGGCAGTAGTCGAGTGCGATAGCATTCGGCAAGCCGTCACAACTGAAGTCGAGCAGGATCAAGTTCCGGCTAAAAAGGCAGCGAAGTCGGGAATTTCAGCGGACTCTGACACGAAGAAGATCCCCCTAGACCCTACCGACCCCTCCAAGACTGCTCTAGTCGGGACCGGACTCAACCCCAAATAGGAAGATGTGCTTGTCACCTTCCTACAAGCCAATAAAGATATCTTCGCATGGAAACCGTCTAACATGCCGGGCGTACCAAGGGAGGTGATCGAGCACTCCCTCAATGTGAAGACAGACGCCAAGCCAGTCAAGCAACGACTGCGGCACTTCGCTCAAGACCGCAAGGATGCTATTCAGGAGGAGATTACCAAGCTCCTTGCAGCCGGGTTCAGTAAGGAGGTCTATCACCCGGATTGGCTGGCAAACCCAGTTCTGGTCCAGAAGAAAAAGGTAAATGGCGCATGTGCGTCGACTACACCGATCTCAACAAGGCGTGCCCCAAGGACCCATTTGGTCTTCCCAGGATAGATCAGGTGGTCCATTCCACGGCAGGGTGCGACCTACTCAGCTTTCTCGACTGCTACTCAGGATACCATCAAATCAGCCTGAGGGAGGAAGACTGCTTAAAGACATCTTTCATCATGCCATTTGGAGCGTACTGCTATATCACAATGCCGTTCGGTTTGAAGAATGCTGGAGCAACCTATCATCGGGCCATTCAGTGGTGTCTGCACACTCAGATCGGGCGCAACGTGGAAGCCTACGTCAACGACGTGGTGATCAAGACCAAGTCCAAAGAAGACCTCATCGCTGACCTGGAAGAAACCTTCCAAAATCTTCGACGATTCAAGATGAAGCTAAACCCGGAAAAATGCACCTTCGGAGTGCCATCTAGCAAGTTACTCAGCTTCATCGTCTTGCATCGCGGCATTGAGGCCAACCCGGAAAAAGTCAACGCCATCAAGAACATGGCACCCCCGACTAACCTCAAAGACGTCCAAAAGCTGACAGGCTGCATGATAGCACACAGCCGGTTTATTTCCCGACTGGGCGAACGGGGTATGCCCTTCTTCAAGCTACTCAAAAAGGCGGACAACTTCCAATGGACTCTGGAAGCCCAGCAAGCCTTCAAAGACTTTAAGCAATTTCTCACATCACCTCCCGTGTTGGCGTCACCTCTGCCCCAAGAACCGCTAATGCTATATCTGGCGGCAACCACTCAGGTAGTCAGCACGGTATTGGTGGTCAAGCGATCCGAACAGGGTCATATTCAGAAAATACAACGGCTAGTTTACTTTGTCAGCGAGGTCCTTGCCGACTCGAAGACGAGATATCTGCAGGTCCAGAAGCTACTATATGGCCTATTGATCACATTCCGGAAGCTAGTGCACTATTTTCAAGCACATCAAGTCACGGTGGTCACAGCGTTTCCACTCGGGGATGTCCTTCATAATCGCGAGGCCACCGGCCGAATCGCTAAATGGGCACTCGAGTTGATGGCGTTCGATATCACTTTTCAGCCACGGACAACAATTAAATCACAAGCTCTAGCCGACTTCGTGGCCAAGTGGACAGAAGTTCAACTGCCAACATTAATAGCAAAGCTAGAGTACTGGACAATGTACTTTGACGGTTCCCTACGGATCGGCGGCGCCGGGGCTAGAGTCATATTGACGTCCCCCACCGGCGAACAACTGAAGTACGTTCTACAAATCCACTTCCTGGCTTCCCACAACGTCGCCGAGTACGAGGCACTTATTCATGGGCTCCGCATCGCTATATCACTCGGCATACATCGACTGGTTGTGCACGGGGATTCTCAACTCATGGTAAACCAAGTCATGAATGATTGGACTTGTCTCGACGATACCATGGCAGCATACTGTTAGGAGGTCCGCAAGCTGGAAAACAAGTTCGACGGGATGGAAATAACACACGTCCTGCGTCAATAAAATGACGCGGCAGACGAGCTGGCAAACATGGGATCCAAGCGAGAAGCAGTTCCGACTGGAATCTTTGTCGAGCAACTCATGGAGCCATCAATCAAGAAGAAACCGGCGCTGGAGCAGTCGGGAGGCGAACCTACCCCGGCCACGAATGAGGTGCTGCACATATGTCAAGACTGGAGGACTCCTATTGTCAAATTTTTCCTGGACGATGAACTCCCAGAAGATCGCAGTCAAGCCGAGCAGATAAAGCGTCGAAGCAAAAGCTTCCTACTAGTCGGAGAAGACCTGTACCGAAGGAGCGCATCCGGTGTCCTCATGCATTGCGTCACCACCGAGGAAGGCAAGCAGATTCTGTAGTCGATTCACTCGGGCATATGTGGCAACCATGCCGCATCCAGGACGTTAGTCGAAACGGCCTAGCGGCAGGGATTTTTCTAGCCCACAGCAGTAACAGACGCCAAGGACATTATTCGCAAGTGTGAGGGTTGCCAGTTCTATGCAAGACAAACAAATCTCCCAGCCCAGAAACTCCAAACTATCCCTATTTCTTGGCCATTAGCAGTATGGGGGCTCGACATGGTGGGCCTTTCAAGAAAGTGCCAGGAGGGTTTACACATCTATTCGTCGCGGTGGAAAAATTCACCAAGTGGATTGAGGCTAAACCCGTTGCAACAATTACCACGGCACGAGCAAAGGACTTCATCATGAGTATACTATACTGGTTCGGGGTTCCTAACCGCATCATCACCGACAACGGTACTCAGTTCACGGGCGGCGTATTCCAAGACTTCTGTGAAGAGTTCAGCATCAAGATCTGCTACGCATCTGTGGCGCACCTGCGGAGCAACGGGCAGGTCGAACGAGCCAACGGTATGGTCTTACAAGGCATCAAGGCCAGGATATTTGACCGAGTACAACCATACGCGGGCCGGTGGGTACAAGAACTCCCATCGGTTCTCTAGTCTCTCAGAACCACGGTTAGTCGGGCAACAGGGCAATCCCCTTTCTTTCTGGTCTACGGTGCTGAGGCTATGCTACCAACAGAGTTACAGTTCAGCTCTTCGCGAGCCCGGGCTTACTCAGAAGATGACTCAAATAACACCCGACTGGTTGAGCTAGATCAGTTAGAAGAAGCAAGGGACACCACAACAATCCAGTCGGCAAGGTATCTTCAAGGCCTGCGTCGCTACCACAACCGCAATGTCCATGGCCGCGCCTTTTTGGTCAGGGATCTCGTCCTGAGGAGAATATAAATCACCAAAGACAGGCACAAATTATCCCCAATCTGGGAAGGGCCGTTCATTATAGCCGAGGTCACGCGGCTAGGCGCCTACTGATTGAAGACCGAAGACGGTGTCCTCATCAACAACTCATGGAACATAGAACAACCATGTCCTTTCTATACCTGAGTTTTATACTTTTTCATGTGTACAGTTGTTAACGCCAAAATTTGGTAAGTCCCTATGTTAGATCGGTCAAAGGAGAGCGTCACAGTCAACTAACGGAGGTTGATTCAGAAGAGACCGAATCCAAGGAGGAGCCGTGAAGACCATAATATGGTAGTTAATTACCGTGTCTACTACTTAGGCAATATTAGTTGTTATCTTTAGCAGACTTGATCTCGTGTCCAATCAGGTCCTGTTAGTGTTTCCTTTTTGTAATTAGGGAGTCTTGTGCCATGTCCTATCGGGACTGTGTCAACTCGGGGTATATATACGTATGCCCAGGTACCTTGTAGATCATCACTCGATCAATACAAAATTCGGCGCATCGCCACCCTTCGACGGGATCTTGCTTCTCGAGCCAGGCTGCATCGGTTAGGTCCGACTCCTGCGAGAGGGTAAGTCTCGTCACCGCTCGGCTTACCTATCGGCTAGGACTTCCTCGGTTAGGTCCGATACAGAGATTATAGTCGGTTTATGGTAGTCGAGCTTAAAACCATGATACTAGTTTTTATTTTATCTATGGCTGCATCAGTTCAGTTTGATCTCATAGATTGATTAGGCATACACGTCAACGCGTGCGTAGATCGTATTGGCTTACTGGGAGCGGTTTATCATCAGTTTGTGCTGCATCGGTTAGGTCCGACCTACTAAAAAACCTGCTAGCGATAAACCGATCCTGCTAGATTCCTCTTCGAATGCTTTACGATCTGCAGGCGTCTTATCGGGGTGTATAGCCGCCGTAAGTCTCTTATCTCATCACGATCGCATTATATCTATCGGCCCATTGAGGTATCGTTATTCATCATCAGTCTGTGTTGCAATAACGGTTGGGTCCGTCTACTACTAGACTGACGATAATAGCCTCTACTCTTGATGAGCCGATGGGTGTATGCGATGTTTTTATCGGAGTGCTTAGCCGATAAGTTATCTGTTGAAGCAACTATATTTATTCATTGTCTTATTTTATAATCGGCTTCTAGCCATTTTATTCATATGCTTTGTTTGATAGTCGGCTGGCTCATCAATTGTCTATCATTTATGTCATTGCATACCTTATACATATTCTTGCCTGCTTATTATTGTTACGATCGCTAAGGGCTAGCCGTGGTTTATGTCTGCTGATCCAAGTGCAAGTTAGGCAGGTTCCCGGGCACGACCAGGCGAGGTCCGGGCCACCGAGCTTAGGTAAGGACCCGGGTATGAAGCCGGACAGCGGATGAAGACCCCGGGAGCCAATATAAGCAAGGGCCCGGCAACGGGCACATTTTCACGGCAATACCAGTAACACTAAACTATGATCGGCTAGGGTTTATTTGATTTATTTATCTTATGCATTCTGCCTGTTTATTTTACCAAGTTTTAGCGGTATTTTTTTAATATCCTTCGATGATCGGCTAGCGCGATACTTGTTTATTATAGTTATGCTATTGCTCCTGCCGTCATCGGCTTTAAGCCGATGTATAAGTGCTACAGTGCGTATCGGCCATCGGCTGATGAGATGAGTCAAGGTCCGCTTCCAGCCGATTGGCTATGAATTTAACATTCCTTTCTCCTTGTCAATTACAGGGTCAAATTGACTGGCACCTACTGAACCTCAAAGACTTTAGGACCTGCACTGGAGTAAAGCAAATCTCCCAGGCCTTCGCGTGTCACCACCGCACGCGCACGAGTAGAGGGCCAGACGCCGGACGGCCCCCCGCGGGAGTTTCGCGTCAACAACAGTTTCTTTGACTCACTACATCCGCTTGCATCAACCGAGTAGTGGTCGGGGGCTGCATGTATATACGTGCTGTCAGAGGTGTAAATAACATACGAGCTTATCCTACTTCAGTTATGAAGCTTACTACGACTGTCACATTTGCACCGAGTACAGCTTCTACGTTGAAACGTTTTTTATTAAGTCTGACAGACTAAACTCAGCGCAGACTACACGGTCAAGTAAGCTATGACGGCTAAGTGACAAGCTTGCCAGCATTGCAACATATTTACACATGTTTTTTCACAAAAGTGCATACATCCGACACACAATATGTTGCCCTGTTATTTACAGACCCAGGTCTCGGGTAATTATCTCAGCAATCGCTTCGCCCGGCAATCAGCTCCAGCGCCTCCTCGGGCGTCCGTCTCCTCAGCAAACGCCTTCCCCAATGGCTTCAATGTCTGCCCTCGGGTAGATGGATTTGGTCATCGCAGGGTTTGGCCATGCCCGGCAACAACATGCTCATCAAGTACTTCTTCAAAGGCACTCGGTGCATTCTCAAGACGCGCCTCTATTTGGGGGATCCTGCTGCAACTGGTTCCCACAGGGCTGGGATCTATGAGGTCAAGGAGCCCTTTCATGGACCTGACGAGGGCTTCCCGTGACTCCCTGATCACTCTTATCTCCTTTGTGTAAAACTGATACTGGGCCTAGACATTGGCTCTCATGTCTGCCCAGGTCCGCCGGCAAGTAAACTTGTCAGGCTCGGTTGCAGATAGAATGACTAATGGATTGGTTAAGATCATGGTCAGGCTAGGGACTTACTTTCGTAGTCGGCCTCCCACTTGCTATGGTTTTTCTCTAGTTTGGTTCTTTTTACCGAGCTTGATGGTGGCCTCCTTTAACTCGGTCCTCTCTCGTTCAAGCTCGGCATTGGCCTCTGTCAGGTCGGCTTTGACCTTCTCAAGCTCGGCTTTGGCTTTTTTGGCCTCCTTCAGCTGGGCTCCCCCTCTGTTTGGTCTTTAATTCAGCTTCAAGGGCTGCACGACAGATTAGTCAAGAACTCGACCGTGCAGCCAAGACACAACTGGGTAGTCAGGAACAACTCAGCTGAAGAAATACAGCAAGGGTTCGGTCGGGAACATGCATTCAGGGACTTACCTCTAATCTTTCCGGCTTGAGCCCAAGTTTCCTCCCTGAGTAGGGTGGCGCCCTCCTTCAGCCAGGCTTCCCTCCCCGAGTGACGCTCCTCCATCTCGGCCTTCAATGCCTGGAGCTGCTCCAATTCTGCGAG
This sequence comes from Oryza meyeriana var. granulata, assembly GCA_003991445.1. Lineage (NCBI taxonomy): Eukaryota > Viridiplantae > Streptophyta > Magnoliopsida > Poales > Poaceae > Oryza > Oryza meyeriana. The sequence continues at coordinate 29,294 of RYFJ01002951.1, read as the reverse complement.
GTGGGGAGCCATTTCGAGCAAGGATCTCTTGTCATAGCCTCATTACAGTCGACAAGTCTCTGCTCAGGGAAAAGAACAAATCAAGAATGGAATCAGACGTTAAAACGAGAAGATCACCACGACTCCGCCACAAGAATTATACCCTGACTCCCTGGGACCCGCTCGATCAGCGACGCGAAGCAAGTTTTTGTGTTCTGCTTCTCGCGGCAACTTCGTCAAGCTTGAAGCTCTTCATTCGGTCCCGTCAGGCGCGTCCAGGGTGAATGTCCGGGGCATCCTACGCGGAGGAGCTTCAATTCGAGGCAGGTTCGGGATCTCTGGCGGCTGCGACGATGACAACAACGACCACAACGGCGACGGGGTCCTGGCCTCCATGCCGCTATCCCCCACAGCCTCGGGGATTGACTCGGGGGCTCCAACAGCGGCCTCTGCAGTGGGCGACGCTTCAGGGGCTGGGGCCTCAACCTCAGCAACTGCCTCTTGGTTGGGTGGCGACAGCGACCCTGCAGTCGGGACCACCTCAGTCTCCTTGACTGGGCTGGCCACCGGCTTAGCGGGTATGTTAACGGCCGCCGGCTCGGCTAGGGCAGGCCCTTCAAGGGGAGCAGTCGGATCGGTCTCCTTGAGATCGATGTTGGCCCGCTTCCTGCATGGTGAAACAAGACATCAAAACACTACTGCAACACGCAAGAATTTCAGAAGATCCAGAGTAGCATACCTCTTGGAGAACTTCAGTTTCCTGCCGGGCGACCCGGGTCCTGGCGGAGCGCTACCTCCGGTTGTCAGCCCAGCCGGCGAATTGGTCGGTGTCACAGTTGGCGGCGGCACATCAGCTCGAGTTGGCCTCGATTCTGGTGTGGCTGGCTTGGGCACCTCCATCCTCGGCAGTGTCTGCTCTGGCCGGCCCCTCGATAGTGTTGTTGCCGAACTCGGCAATGTTGGGCTCAAACCTACAGGTCTCAACCTGGGACTTGATCGCCTGGGCGCCGCGGCGACGATGTCCTTTATCTTCAGGCTTCCTGCCACGGTGCGCGGCGTCATGGCCCCCTCGCCCCGATACAGAATAGGCTTCTTCCCCGCTCTCTTGGAGTCGGCCTGGGTAGCAGAGGGGCTCCTCGGCCTCTTCTTCGATGCAACGGCTGACAACGGGCGGGAGTCTTCATCAAACTCTTCGTACCACTACAGACAAGTCAACAAAATACATCATGCAGTGCTGAACAATCGCAGACACAAGCCCACAGGCATTCATCACAGAAGAAGATTAAAGATTACCTTGGTCCGAGGCCGAATGAAGCTATAGGCCGCGACCCGGCGATTATCGTCTTCGGTCGCGATCACCCCTTCGGAGAAGTAACCAAACAGGGTCTCGTCACTATGCGCTTGTTGGCTGACTCATTGCTTACTCGGTTAGGATCATTTTTGCCCTTAAAGGCCCAGCCAAATGCGCTCCTCAGTTTCAGCAGCTGGATGCGCCGAGTCAGGAAGCGACGAGCCACCCAAGGTCCGGTCAGGCCAGCCTTCCTGAGGTCATCTAACTTCACCAACAATTGATGCGCCTAGCCCATTTCTTTAAAGGATGGCTCCGCTGACCAATTTGGTAAAACCACTGGTGGCAAACCGGTGAATGGCCGCAAGGAGGGAGCCAGATCTGTGCAATAGAACCACTCCTTGTGCCAGCCTTTTAAGGAGGATTTCAAGGGAAGATCAAGATATGACTTTTTCTTATCGCTCCTTAGCTGAAGACTAGCCCCCCTTATTACACTAACGTTATTCTTGGAGGGCTGGGGTTTGATGTGAAACAGATGCCGGAAGAAAATAAAATGGGGTTCAACACCCAAGAAGCACTCACAGAGAGTAACAAAGATGGAGATCTGAAGAATCGAGTTGGGGTTCAAATGCACCAACTCTAGCCCGTAGAAGTCAAGGACGTGGTGGAAGAAATCGGAAGATGGAAGGCACAAGCCCCGATCGAAAAAAGAGGCGAAAACTACTGTTTCACCAGGTTGGGGATTTGGGACCGACTCACCCTTAGCCGGCCGCCAGCGAATCACCTCTTGGCTGGGCAACTTCAGTTGACTCTCCAGCAGCTTCAGCTTCACCGAGCCGCAATCTGAAATCGGCCAAGCACTCTCCGGCGCACCCACAAGATCTGAAGCCTTTGGCATGGCTGGAAGAGGCAAGATTTGGGGAAAAACGAATCGGGGGCTTGGAACAAATGAAGAGGATTGGAATTGCCCGAGTTCGGGTGGGGAATAGCAGCAGCTAACCCTAGCCGTGCGGGAAGCGAAAAGTTGGGCACGAAGGTGGAAGACGAAGCGATTGGCTGATTTGGGGAAGATGAAGGAATCTTTTTCTCTCTCCCCGCCTTTATAGAGCCGATGCCGACTAGATAGGCTTGGGCCTACACAGTCAGCACTGGGCCACCAAGCTATGAGTTCCTACAGTAGCATGCCCCATGTGGGCCGCCCGCAGGCTGAGCTAAAATTATAGTGCTGGTGCTACTAACAGGAGCCGATGAGGTAAACAGATATGCTTCATGGGAGCCTTATTGCCAAACATATATGTTTGGGTATTTGTTTTATCCACCAGGTCTCAAGATATATCCTTACAAGGAACACAAGCTGGTCTTCATTAAAATTAGGGATGCGGGTATCTTTCTCGAGTACACCTGACCACGCTGTGGATTTATTTTCATAAAAGTGATACTCGGCCTACATGCGTGGCCACCAGTTGCCATGAGCAATGTCATTCCAGCCAACATGACGCTGAAGAGTCTAACTTTCGAGTAGTGCACTACTCGGGAGAGACTATAAATATCTATTCCCGCTGACATGATGCGGAAGAGTCTAACTTCTGAGTGGGACGCCACTCGGAAAAGGCTATAAACCCCTTATTCCAGTTGACATGAAGCTGAAGAGTCCTATATACAAGTAGTACCCTACTCGGAAGGACTATAAAGTTTATTCCAGTTGACATGATACCGAAGAATCTCATATACCAGTAGTAATCTACTCGAGAAAGATTATTAGGTTAAAGATCTTTGACTTTATGTTTAATTGTCTTCACAATTAAGCACAAAGTCGGGGGCTACACCTAATAGGTGCGCCTATTCGGCACACACTATTCATACATCTACATGAAGCCCTTCATAGCCTCGTTGCCAGCTGACATAAAGCAGGAGTCAGGGAGAAGACTTACTCGGACAAAGAGTACTCGGGAGCATCGCACTCGGGCAATCTTCACTAGGGGGAGGATGAGCACTCGATCAGCGTGTGACTCAACTATGAAGGTCTCAGGGGCTACTGTGGAGGCCATGGGCCCCGGGTACCTCATTACCAGTATATGGGCCACTCGGATAGATATCGGGTCAGATCATGTAATTAGAGATAAGATAGCTCCCGGCAGGGCTTGCCTTGTATAATAAGAAACATAGTCTTAGTCGGATAGGTTTTCTATCTCTAAGAAGGAAATCCTTGGCCGTATCTGGCTGGGATCCCTTATCATGTACCCTGTTCCCCTAGTATATAAGGGGAGGCTGGGTGCCCCTCAGGGCACAGAAGATCATTGATCAAAAACCACCTCAGAGGAATAACACCTCAACTGGACGTAGGGTATTACCTCACAACGAGGGCCTGAACTAGTATAAATCTCCTCTGTGTTCCTCTGATGCAATCCACCGAATTTACCTTCGCCGAGTAGGCCCTATAGTTTTATTGCCGGTGCAAAGCATCAACAACTATACTTGGGCAAACTTAGCATAGTCTTTGTAGAACTTCGTGACTTAGATAAAACAAGCTTGAATTTTATTAACAAGGCATATAATACATCCAGCCCCCGACTCACTACTCGGTTGGGACAAGTGATGTAGTGAGTTAGAGTAAAGGACTTTATTCATGTATAAAAATATAATACAAAACTCAGGTATAGAAAGGACGTAGCTGTTCTATATTCCATGAGGGGAGGGGGGAGTTGCTGACTAGGGGGCGGCCGGGCACCGTCCTCTGTCTTCTATCAGTTGCACCCGACGCGTTACCTCAGCGATAATGCAACAATACTTCTATAAAGGGATAGTTTATGGTATCTATTTGGTTTGTATTTTTCTCAGGATGAGATCTCCCACCAAAAAAGTCAAACGGCCATGGTTGCCCAACTAATCGTGGTTCTTAGAGACCAGAGAACAGATGGGAGTTCTTGTACCCACCGCCTTGCATATGGTTGTAGTCGGTCGAATACCCTAGCCTTAATGCCTATAAGACCATGCCATTAGACTCTCCGACATGCCCATACTTCATGGTATGCCACAGAAGCATAAATAGGATAGTGATGCCGAAGTCGTCAACAGAAATCTTGAAAAACGCCGCTGTGAACTGAGTGCCATTTGTCTGTTATGATCGGTTGGGAACTCCCAAATAGGTATAAAATACTCATGATGAAGTCCTTTGCTCGTGCCGCTGTTATGGTAGCAACGGTTGCTCAATCCACTTTGTGAATTTGTCCACTACGACGAACAAGTGTGTGAACCCTTCTGGCGCTTTCTTGAACGGCTCGACCGTGTCAAGCCCCCAAACTGCAAAGGGCCAAGAGATTGTAGTTGTTTGAAGTTCTTGAGATGGACGATGTGTTGCCTTACAAAGAATTGGCATCCCTCGCATGTGCAAACTATGTCTTTTGTGTTTATTACTATAGTCGGCCAGATGAAACCTTGCTTGTAAGCCTTTTCGACAAACGTCATGAATGCAACATGGTTGCCACAGATGCCCGATTGGATCAACTGCAGAATCTGCTGGCCCTCCTCGGATGTGATGCAGTACATGAGGAATCCGGATGCGCTTCGACGGTAAAGGTCTTCTCTGACTGTCGATGTTTTACACCGGCAATATGATTATAGGGCTACTCAGTGGATCAAAACTCGGTGGATTGCAAAGGAACACGGGGAAATTTATACTGATTTAGGCCCTCGATGTGAGGTAATACCCTATGTCCAGTTGTGGCGTATTTCTTTGAGGATGTGTGTTGTTCTGATGAACTCGTGCCCTCAGGGCGCGCCCTGCCTCCCCTTATATACTGGGGGACAGGATTACAAGATAGGAGTCCCGAACCGGATTATGCCAAGGGATCTCCTCTTAGAGATATAACCTACCCGACTAGGACTGTATATTCCTCATCGTATAAGGCAAAGTCAGCCGGATTCTGTCATATCTCTAATTACAAGGCTAAGACCCATCCTCTAATCTGAGTGGCCCATATGCTTGTGATGAGGTACCCGAGGCCCATGTCCTCCACAGTAGCACCTGAGACCTTCATAGTTGAGTCACAGCTGATGCCGTGTGCTCATCCTCCATGGTGAAGATTGCCCGAGTGCATTGCTCCCAAGTACTCTTTGTTCGAGTGCTTCTTCTTCCCAAGTCCTGCTTCATGTCAGCTAGCAGCGAGGCTATGAAGGGCTCCATGTAGAAGTATGAATAGTGTGCACCGAATAGGCACACCTATTAGGTGTCGCCCCCGACTTTGTGCTTAATTGTGACAACAATTAAACATAAAGCCAAAGATCTTTAACCTTGTAGTCTTTCCCGAGTTGTATATTACTGGTATATGAGACTCTTCGGTATCATGTCAACCGGAAATAATTTATAGTCTTTGCCAAGTAGCATGCCACTCGTATATGAGACTCTTCAGCTTCATGTTGTCGATGTTTTACACCGGCAATTAATATATGGGGCTACTCGGCGGATGGAAACTCGGTGGATTGCAAAGGAACACAGGGAGATTTTATACCGGTTCAGGCCCTCGATGTGAGGTAATACCCTACGTCCAGTTTATATGTATTCCTTTGAGGAATTATGGTGGCGATTCTGATGAACCATATGGCCGTTTGAGCTTATGAGTGCTCTTCTGCCCTCATGGGGCGCCCTGCCTCCCCTTATATACTGGGGGACAGGGTTACAAGGTAGGAGTCCCCATCGGACTATGACTAGGAGATCTCCCTTAGAGATATAACGCACCCGACTAGGACTGTATATTCCTTTCTATACAAGGCGAAGTCTGCCGAATCTAGCTATATCTCTAATTACAAGGCTAGGCCCATCCTCTATCCGAGTGGCCCATATGCTTGTCATGAGGTACCCGGGGCCCATGGCACCCACAGTAGCCCCCGAGACCTTCATAGTTGAGTCACAGCTGATGCCGAGTGCTCATCCTCCATGGTAAAGTATTCCCGAGTGCATTGCTCCTGAGTACTCTTTGTCCGAGTGCTTCTTCTCCCAAGTCCTGCTTCATGTCAGCTGGCAGCAAGGCTATGAAGGGCTTCCATGGTAGATGTAGGAATAGTGTGCGCCGAATAGGCGCACTATAAGTGTAGCCCCCGATTTTGTGCTTAATTGTGAAGACAATTAAACATAAAGTCAAAGATCTTTAACCTTGTAGTCTTTCCCGAGTAGGGAACTACTCGTATGTAGAACTCTTCGACTTCATGTCAGTCAGAATGTGGTTTTTATAGTCTTGCCAGAGTAGGATACTACTCGTATATGGGACCCTCCAGCGTCATGTCAGCTGGAAAGAAGAGGTGTTTATCAGTCTTTCCCGAGTAGTATATTACTCGAAAATCAAGACTCGTCGGGCATCATGTCAGCCGGGATGAATTATTTATAGTCTTTCCCAAGGTAATATATTACTCGAAAATTAGACTCGTCAGCTTCATGTCAGCTGGAAAAGGTGTTTATAGTCTTTCCGAGCGGCGTCCCTTTCGGAAGTTAGACTCTTCAGCTCGTCAGCTGGAAGAATGTTTATAGTCCTTCCCGAGTAGTATACTACTCGAAAGTTAGACTCCTCCGCATCATGTCAGCGGGAATGAGAAATTTATAGTCTCTCCCGAGTAGTGCACTACTCGAAAGTTAGACTCTTCCACATCATGTCAGTGGGAATAATGTTGCTTATGGCAACTAATGGCCACGCATGTAGGCCGAGTACCACTTTATGAAAATAAATCCACGCGTGGTCAGGTTACCCGAGAAAGATACCTGCATCCCCAATTTTAATGAAGACCAGCTTGTGATCCTTGTAAGGATATATCCTCGAGACCTGGTGGATAAAATAGATACCCAAACATATATGTTTAGCAATAAGGCTCTCATGAAGCATATTTGTTTACCTCATCAGCTCCTGTTGGTAGCACCAGCGCTATAATTTCAACTCAGCCTGCGGGCGGCCCACATCGAGCATGCTACTGTAGGAACTCATATCTTGGTAGCCCGTTACCAAGTACGCCGGTCTAAACCGACCCACCCAATGTAGGCTCTATAAAATCACCATCCCTCACATGTCAGGATGAGTTTTTGGTGTCGGTAACCGCAATCAGCCAGAGAAATCCTTATTCGCAAGCCTTTCCGACTTACGTTCCGAATGCAACCTGGTTGCCACAGAAGTCTGAGTAGGTATATTGCAGGATCTGCTTGCCCTCCTCAAGTGTGACGCTGTGCATGAGAACTCCGGATGCGCTTTGACGATGTAAGTCTTCTCTGACTTCAGGAGAGCCGAGCAAGGTACCCGAACCTTGCATTAGCATAGGATTCGGCTAGCGACCCTCATGGGGCATACCCTACCCAACAGAGTTATAGCCAAGCGAGGTACCCGAACCTTGCATTAGCATAAGATTCGGCTAGTGACCCTCATGGGGCGTACCTCACCCAGCCGAGTGATATACGACCCCCGACTAGTGCTGGAAGTCGGTTGTCAGCTCACATGGAGCGTAGCCGAGGAAGATGACGTCCCGACTGGTGCAAGTACTCGGTAAGCAGCCCTCATGGAGCATCCCGAGTGTATTTTGGCAGACTTGTCCAGCCCCCGAGCGTAGGAGATAGGCTCGTAGCCCTGAGTTCCTATCACGCGTATCCGGAGCTGGGCCTGCAATATAAAGATATCGGATGAGTAGCATCTGATGATGGAAATAATCACCTGAATAAAAGGTATTTTACAATACATGTAAATACGAGTTTTTCCTCTTTTTGATATTAATTTCCCCGAGTAGTTGACCCCTTACGTTTAAACACTCTGCCTGACTGGTCATAGCCCCCTAGCGTCGAGAGTTGGCTCATGGCTCTTTCCCAGACACGCGTTTTGGGTGACTTGAGTTTGTCTTTCATGGAGCAAAGTTTCACGGATCAGGGTTTATGCTACTCAAGTACTTTTGCAATCATTTAGGAGAAAAAACAGAGAAGAGCGCAGCTTGTGCACCTATTAGGTGTAAGCGGCATTGGCAAGGCCGAGTGAAGAAATATTTATCAGGAAGCGACTTAGCTGTTCGATATTTCGGAGTGGGGATGCCATCCTTGCGTTTGAGCTTGTGAGCCCTCGAGCATGTCACTTGTTGTTCTGATAATCTTTAGTTGTCGAAAGTCGAAGACGATTGTGACCAACTGCCACAATGAAGCCGTCTGACTTGCGTTTGTGATTCCCGGCTTTAGTCGGGACCGCGTCGTTGGTGCCCTCCCGCTTCTTCTGTCAGGATGCCTTTTTATCTTCAATGGCCTCAGCAACAGCGTGGGCTGAGTCAGCATAGCAAATAAAGCCTTAACAGAGTTGGGAGGCTTCCGTGTGAATTTGTCGATGAACGAGGTGTCTTTGACTCCTTTTCGAAAGGCGGCGATGATGACCTCATCCTTGACGTTAGGGATTGAGTTCTTCTTCTCAGAAAACCTCTTAATGATGTCACGAAGAGACTCATTCTTCCTTTGATGCAACTGATATAAGTCGTACTCGGAAGATGGCCTCTCGTATGTCCCCTGGAAGTCGGCGATGAAGCGTTCTCGGAGTTCTCCCTAGGAGCTGATTGATTGCTTGGGAAGTCCTGTTAGCCATGTCCTCGCTGAGTCGGCTAAAGCGACCGGGAGGTAGTTAGCCATGACTTTGTGATTTCCTCCAGCTGCTCGGATCGCCAGAGTGTAGACCGTGAGCCAGGACTCGGGATTGGTCTTGCCGTCGTATTTGTCGATGCCTGTAGGCTTGAAACCCGATGGCCAGTCGACCTGTTGTAGCTCCTGGGTGAAGGCCGGTATGCCTTCGTCTTCATGAGGGCTTCGACTCCGAATACGGCTGTGAAACCACGCTTGTTCTTGTCTTCCAGTTGGCGTTGCTCATCTTCTTCTCGTTCACGGTGCCAAGCGATGATGTTTTGCCGAAGGTCGCGCCGTAGTCGGTCTCGGAGGTCCTGATCGTCCCGACGGTTGCTTTGACGTCGCCGGTTGTTGTTGGGGTTGCCGAGTGACGCTTGACGTGCCTCCGTATGCGGCTGACTGGAGCCAGGCGCTCGGCGTTGCTTTGAGATAGATGAGACTGCCGTTGGGGATGTCAACTGGTTGGTCGGTATGAGGGTATCACCCGACTATTGGTGCTGCTGACACGCAGCAGCAGTAAGCTTGGCTTTTATCCTTGCGATCGTCAGGGTGGCCTGGTGATCAGGCCCAAGCTAGATTGTGTCCAGTAGGGTTGCGGCGGCCACGATATTCTGTTGAGGAGTAATGAAGACGTCGTGGTCGCTGACTCGGGTTTGGAGGATTCGTTGCTGAGGCAGTCCGCCCAGCCCTGCGTAGGCGTCATGTCGGCGTCTGCTTCTTCCTCCTATTGTTCTCACAGTCGGCAGGCTTCCTCCTCCTGTTTTGCTCGTCGTAGTTCGGCGTGATTCCTGAGTAGGAGTAGAGCCTTTGGATGCCATGTAAGATTTCTCGTGGCGGGGAGAACTTGCAAACTGCTGTCCGATTAGAGTCGGAATCCGACTAAGAGTCGTAGTCCACTGATGAGTCATAGTCGAATAGTCGATGGGGTTATTACAACTCCGACCTCCCTAGATCCGATCTCGAGCGGCTCGGGCCATATCGAGTCGAACTCCAGAGGATCGGGTTTTGCCGTGTCGGATGTAGATTATAGATATCCGCGGCGTATCGCGAGTCCGAATGGGAAATTGACGATCTCTTCCTTTTTTGGCCTGATCTCGGCCGGCTCAAAACCAAGTCCAAGTCGAACACCGAAAGAAATAGTTGTCCCTGGAATCGGGCGTATTGGAGGTTGCCGCAGCATGTCGTGAAAGATTGCTGCAGCATCGTGTAGGCCGACTGGCGCGGAGTTGGCTGGTTCCCTGGCAGATCGGATCGAGTCCGAGTCGGCCAAGGTGAGATTGCCGATCTGGTCGGCGACGAAGTCGAGGCTTCTAAATGCGATTGCATCTCCGGGGGAGAGTTTGCCGCCGTCGACTTCGGTTGCTGGATCCATCGAGCTTGTAGATGTAGATCGCGCCGAAGCCCCTACCTGGCGCGCCAACTGTCAATGTTTTACACCGGCAATTAATATATGGGGCTACTCGGCGGATGGAAACTCGGTGGATTGCAAAGGAACACAGGGAGATTTTATACTGGTTCAGGCCCTCGATGTGAGATAATACCCTACGTCCAGTTTATATGTATTCCTTTGAGGAATTATGGTGGCGATTCTGATGAACCATATGGCCGTTTGAGCTTATGAGTGCTCTTCTGCCCTCATGGGGCGCCCTGCCTCCCCTTATAGGGGGGACAGGGTTACAAGGTAGGAGTCCCATCGGATTACGACTAGGAGATCTCCCTTAGAGATATACGCACCCGACTAGGACTGTATATTCCTTCTATACAAGGCGAAGTTTGCCGAATCTAGCTATATCTCTAATTACAAGGCTAGGCCCATCCTCTATCCGAGTGACCCATATGATTGTCATGAGGTACCCGGGGCCCATGGCACCCACACATGTCAGCTGGAAAAGGTGTTTTATAGTCTTTCCTGAGTGGCGTCCCACTCGGAAGCTAGACTCTTCAGCGTCATGTTGGCTGGAAGAAATATTTATAGTCTTTCCCGAGTAGTGCACTACTCAGAAGTTAGACTCCTCAGCGTCATGTCGGCTGGAAAAATATTTGCACATGACAACTGTTGGCCAAGCATGTAGGCCGAGTACCACTTTGTGAAACTTAATCCATTATGTGGTCAGGTGTATTTGAGAGATACCTGCATCCCCATTTTCAATGAAGACCAGCTTGTGACCCTTATAAGGATATATCCTCAATACCTGGTGGATAATACAGATACCCGAACATATGTGTTCAGCAATTAGGCTTTCATGAAGCATATTTGATTACCTCATCGGTTCTTGTTGGAAGCACCAGCACTGTGATTTTAACATAGCCAACAAGCGGCCCACATTGATCGTGCCACTGTAGAAACTCATATTTGGTGGCCCAGTACCGACTTTGTAAGCCCAAGCCCACGAATTGGTACAGACTCTATAAAGGCGGGGAGAGAGAGAAAAGATTCCCTCATCTTCTCCAATCCTCCAATCGTTTCGTCTTCCAGCTTCCGCGCTGAAATTTTGCCTCCTGCTTCGCTAGGGTTCACCATTGCTTGCTCTTCCCCATTGGAACTCGGGCGATCCCGCTCCTCTTTGTCCATTCCAAGCCCCTAGTGACTTTTCCCCCAAATCTTCTTGCCCCCAGCCATGCCAAGAGCATCGGAGATCCCGGAGATGACTGACAAGACTTGGCCAACTTCGGATTGTGGGTCGGCTAAGCTGAAGCTTCTGGAGAAGCAGCTGAGATTGCAAAGCCAAGAAATTATCCACTGGCGTCCGGCTAAGGGGGCATTGATCCCAGCATCCCAATATGGTGAGACCGTTGTCTTCGCCTCTTTCTTTGACCGAGGGCTCTCTCTTCCTTCTTCGGACTTCTTGCGCCAGCTTCTTTCTTTCTATGGGCTGGAGTTGGTGAATCTGAATCCCAACTCCATTTTGCAAATCTCAATCTTCGTGACTCTTTGTGAGTACTTTCTGGGTTTGGAACCCCATTTCAATCTGTTTAGGTACCTGTTCCACATCAAACCCCAGCCCTCGAAAAACAATGTCCAGGTGATAGGGTGGCTGGTTTTCGGCTAGGAGTGAAATGAAGAAAATCTATCTCCGCGCTCCCCTTGAAAACCTCCTCAAAGGTGGAAAAACAAAGAGTGGTTTTATTGCTCTGATCTTGAGCCTTCTCTGCCCTGTTCACACCGGCTTTGTCTCCCGTAGTCTCATCCAAATTGGTCATCAGTGCCAACTTTTCGAGGAGATGGGCCAGGTGTTTGAATTGCTTGAAAAGTTGGATAAGCTGAGGAACTCTAGGTTGACTGGCCCCTGGGTGGCTAGATGTTTCTTGTGTCGCCGCATCAGGCCACTGAAGCTGAGGAGTCACTTCGGCTAGGAGTATAAAGGGAAAAACGAATCCTAGCCGGGAATATCCGGACCTGGCTGATAAGTACAAGGTGGCTGACGTCCTGCTTAGCTATTTTACCAGTGGGGTAGTTGAGACCGAAGATGCAGAGCGGACCCCCAAAGCCTTCAGCAGGAAAAGGCCACACCCAAAGGTAACGCCGAAATCCTAACTTGAAGTCCATCTAAGATGAATGCTTGCAAGTATGTATCTTGGGATTGTCCTGCAGTGTATGATATAATGTTTGTTTGAATCTGCTTGCAGTCACGTGAGGAGTTCGATGAAGACTACCAGACATTTGTTCGGCCATGAAGTCAAAGAAGAAGAGGCCGTTAAGTCCCTCTGCTGCCCAACTCGACTCCAAGAGAGCGGGGAAGAAGCCTGCCGAAGACTAGGGCAAGAGGAAAATCATCAGGCCGAGTGCCACAGCTGGGAGTCTGAAAATCAAAGACACCTCCAGTATAGCTCCTAGGCACGCCGAGTCGCTAGACCGAAGACTAGCCAGTCCAGGCTCAGCAACATCGAGCCCAAGAAGAGCACCCGCTGAGTACAAAGGTCTGGGTCAAGGGCTGCCGGGCTCAAGCAACATTTGATTCCCAAGGACGCACCGCCGAGTACGCCTAGCGCCTTTCAAGTTCGGTGCTCTCCAGAAACCAGGCAGCTCAAAGAAGAACACGCATCACGCGACCGCCACGCCATCAGGCCCGACAGCCAACAGCCCTCCACTGCTGACAACCGGAACCCCCGATGAAGTTTAAGAATCCAAGAGGTAAACAACTTTAGGTCTCCAGAAAATCTTGTTCAGCATAAGCAATGTCTTGTTTGTCTGACATGCATTGTGCAGGAAGCATGCCAACATCGCTCTCAAGGAGAACCCATCCGGCTGCTCCCATATGTAGAGCTAGGCCTCAGCCGAGCCAGCGCAACAAGGCACATCCTGCGAGCTGGTGACCACCCAAGTCGCTTGAGACCGAGAGCGGTCCCGATTGTAGGGCTGCTAACTGCGGTGACCAAGGGGCAGATAAGGAAAGCCGTTGCCCTAGCCCCCGGGGAGATCCCTGAGCCCCAGCAGGCGCTTAGTCGGGGGCCGGGACTTGTCGTTGTCAATGTCCATCGGGGTCATCCTCTCAAGAGGAAGTGGAGCTCTCCCAGGCTTGATAGCTCCTCCACGCAAGTTCCCAAGAACCTTCCAGCTGGGTGACTCCGAGGGACTACAAAGAGTTAGTGAACACGTTATCGATAGTGGGTAGGCTCTGATGTAGGTTATGCGGGATGTATGCTCTTCCTCGGCTTCGCGTGTCTGGGTCGTCCCTGGGGGGCTTCTAGGATGTATGTTCGAGTCGCGATGTTTGTTTGTGTGTCGCCTAGTGTTCCGCTTTGATTCTATCTTCTGCTGTCTCTTCCTCGATGTCTCTATTGGTATATAATGAGTATATCTTTCTCTGCTTTCTGGTTTAATTTTGGTAGTATTATGTGTCTTGTATATATGTCTGTTATTCCAAAACTCCGGCAACTAGCCGCTCAGGACCTCAAAAGGCCGAACTGGAGCGGTTTGAGAGCCAAGGAGAGGGAGACTTGCTTAAGGGAGTCGTTGATCAGCTCAGGGATGAGAACTAGGGCTCTGGCCTAAGAAGATCGGAAGTAAGTCTTCATATATTTGTCTTCACTTTCTGCATATTTCTCGAACTTTGGTTTGTTTCCTGACTGCTCAGTTGTGTTCTAACTGCAATCTAGTTTCTTGACCATTCTGATGTGCGCCCTTGAAGCTGAGGTGAAGCCCGAAACAAAGGGGGAATCCAAGCTGAAAGAGGCCAAAGAAGGCCAGAAAAAAAAAAGCTGAGCTCGAGACGACAAGGCAGACTTGGAGAAGGCCAAACTGCGCAAGCTTTAAGAGAAAGAGTAAGTTTGAAACTGGAGAAGGCCAAGCCAAACGGGAGGCCGACTACGAAGTAAGTCTCGCCTCTGCAATGATCTTTGACCAATCCATTAAGTATCTATCCGCAATTTTGAGCCTGACAATTTACTTGTTTGACAAACCTGGGTAGCTTGTAGAGCCAATCATCCAGTTCAAGCTTTTGCAGAGGAGAATAAAGTCATCAAGGAGTCACGGGAGATCCTTGCCGAGGTCCGTGAAAGGGCTCCTTGATGTAAATGGACCTCACTTACATGGGAACCAGCTCCAACGACGATCTCCCAGTGCAGGTGCGCCTTAACGAAGCCCGAGTATCCTGACAGAGTACTCGACGAGCATGTTATCATTCGGGGTGTGGCCCAAACCCTAGCGATGACCAAGTCAATCTATCCCAGGGCAGATATTGAAGCCCGATCGGAGAGGGATTTGCCGGAGGAGATGACACCTGAGGGAGGCGCTGGGATTGATAACTCGCGAGGCCGACTGCAGAGGTTGATCACCCAATGACCTAGGTATGTAAAAAATCCATCATGCAGTCCGATGTGATATAGATTTTTGGAGGACAATGTGTAAATATATGTTGTGGAGATTTTGGCGCGGTATCCACTCTATGGTTCTGACTTAACATTAGCTTTACCCGAGCTATATAGTGCGGTGCGCCACCATTAGTCGAGGAACTCTTATAAAAGATCGTTCACACGCAGAAAGCTGTACTCGGGCAAACATAACAAAATCGTTGCCAAAAACTATCATAACGTAAGCAAAACAGGCTCGTATATTATTGACAAAGCACATATAATACATGCGCCCGCGACTCACTACTGCGGTTGGAACAAGCGGCATAGTGAAGTCAAGAGAAAAACTGTAAATGGGAAAGTATAATCAGGGTATCGAAAGGATTTAGCTGTTTTCTATATTCCATGAGTTGCTGACGAGGCAACCGTCGCTCAGTCTTCAGTCGTGTAGGCGCCTGGTCGTGTAACATCTGAGTAATGAAACGACCCTTCCCATAGTGGGGATAGTTTAATGCCTTGTCTTTTGGTGGTTTTGTATTTTTTTCTCAAGACAGATCCAACCAAAAGGCGTGGCATGGACATTGCGACTATGAATAACAACACAAGGCCTTGGATACCTTGCCGACTAGGATTTTGCGATGTCCCTCGCTTCTTCCAACTGATTCTAACTCGACCATCGGTTAATTGTTTGGATGTGTCTTCTGAGTAAGCCCGAACTCTACCGGAGAAGTGAACTCTATCGGTTGGTAGGCGCCTTTGGGCATCAATAGCCTAGGAAGAAAGGGAAATTGCCCCCCGTTGCCCGACTAACATGGTTCTACGAGACCAGAGAACAGATGGGAGTTTTGTACCCACCGCCCACTGTATGGTTGTAGTCGGGTTTGAATATCCTTGTCTTGATGCCTGTAAGCGCATGGCCATTGGCACGCTCAACCTGCTCATTGCTCCATCGGGTGTGCCACAGAAGCATAGCAGATCTTGATGCCACAAGTTGTCACAGAAATCTTGAAACACGCCCCCCCGTGAACTAGTATCCTTGCCTGTCCGTGATGAATGCGTGTTAGGGACCCGAATCGGTATAATATACACATGATGAAGTTTTGCTCGTGCCATTGTTATGGGTAGCGAAACAGGTTTTGCCTCAATGACACTTCGTGAATTTATCGCACTGCGACGAACAAGTGTGTGAACCCCTCTTGGCTTTCTTGAAAGGCCGCGAGATGTCAAGGCCATAATCTGAAGGGCAATAGATTGGGATTGGTTTGGAGTTCTTGGGCTGGGAGATTGGTTTGTCTTGCATTAGAACTGGCAACTCCTGCATGTGCGAACAATGTCTTTAGCGTCTGTTATCTACTGTTGGCTAGAAAATGCCCTGCTCGTAAGGTGTCTTTTTGACTAACGTCCTAGATGTGGCATGGTTGCCGCATATGCGCCGAGTGGATTCAATTGCAGAATCTACTTTGTCTCGTGGTGACGCAGCCGCATGAGGACATCGGATGGGACTGTCGTCGGTATATAGGTCCCGCTCCGGACGACTAGGAAACTGTCTCTTGGCGCTTCACGATTGTTTGATTGTGGTCGGCGCTTTGACTGTGTCTTCTGGAGTTCATCGTCCAGTCAGGAATTTGAGCAAAGGAGTCCTTCAGTCTTGACATATGTTCAGCTACGGTCTGTTGCCCCGGGTGTGGGTTCGCCTCCCGACTGCTCTGGATTCGGCCGTTTCTCTTGCTCTGGCACTCCATAGTTTACTGACTAGATGGTACCCGTTGCGACGCTTAGATGCTGTTGGCCCCATCCGGTCCATCTTCGGCCGTTAGAGTCATACATAGTTGGCCAATTTGTCTACAGCATCATTGTATTGTCGTAGGACATGTGTTATCTCCAGCCCGTCGAACTTATTTTCCAGCTTTCGGACCTCCTGACAGTATGCTGCCATTGTGTCGTCAAGGCATGTCCAGTCTTTCATGACTTATGGTTTACCACACGAGTTGAGAATCTCCTCGCACAACCAGTCGGTGGATGCCGAGTGATATAGCAATACAGAGCCCGTGGATTAGTGCGTCGTATTCGGTGACGTTGTGGGAAGTTGGGAAGTGGATCTGGAGAATGTACTTGAGATTTTCGCCTGTAGGGGACGTCAGTACGACGCTGGCCCCGGCACCGCCAATCCGTGGGAGAGAACCGTCGAGTAGCAATTGTCCAGTACTCTAGCTTCGCTGTTGATGTAGGCTTTTGAACTTCTGTCCACTGGGCCACGAAGTCGGCTAGTGCTTGTGATTTGATAGCTGTCCATGGCTGAAAGGTGATGTCGAACGCCATCAACTCGAGTGCCCATTTAGTGATTCAGCCAGTGGCCTCGCCATTATGCAGGACTTCCCCGAGTGGATACGATGTGACCACCGTGACTTGATGTGCTTGGAAATAATGCCCAGCTTTCGGATAGTGATGAGTAGGCCGTATAGCAGCTTCTGGACCTGCAGATATCTCATCTTTGAGTCGGCAAGGACCTCACTAACAAAGTAGACTGGCCGTTGAACTTCTGTATGTGACTTGTTAGGATCGCTCGACCGCACAGCACGTGCTGACTACCTGAGTAGTTGCCGTCAGATACACAGCATTAATGGTTCCTAGGGCCATTGGTGACGGCCAATACGGGTGGTGATGTGAGAATGTCTTGAAGTCTGCGAAGGCTTGCTGGGCTTCAGGAGTCCATTGGAAATTGTCTACTTCTAATTCAATAGCTTTGAAAAAAGGGCATGTCCATTCAATGCTATCGGGAAATAAACCGGCTGAGTGCCGCCATGCGGCCTGTTAGCTTTTGGACGTCCTTCTGGCTAGTCAGGGGTGCCATGTTCATGATTGCGTTGACTTTCTCCGGGTTGGTCTCAATGCCGCGATGCCAAGACGATGAAGCCCAATCAGCTTGCCGGATGGCACACCGAAGGCGCACTTTTCCAAATTGAACTTCATCTTGAATCTTCAAAGATTTTGGAAGGTTCTTCCAGGTCCAGCGATGAGGTCTTTTTTGGACTTGGTCTTGATCACCACATCATCGACGTAGGCTTCCACATTGCGCCCGATCTGAGTGTGTAGACACCGCTGAATGGCTCGTTGATACATTGCTCCAGTGTTTTTCAAACCGAATGGCATAGTGATGTAGCAGTACCCTCCAAACCGGCGTGAATAAAAGACGTCTTTAGGCAGTCGCTCCTCCTTGAGGCTTATTTGGTGGTATCCCAAGTAACATCGAGAAAGCTGAGAAGTTCGCACCCTGCGGTTGAATCCACCACCTGATCTATTCTGTGTAGACCAAATGGATCCTTGGGGCATGCCTTGTTGAGGTCGGTGTAGTCGACGCACATGCGCCATTTGCCGTTTTTGTTCGCGTAGAGGACTGGGTTTGCCAGTCATCCAGGTGGTAGACCTCTTTGATGAACCCGGCTGCGAGAAGCTTGGTTATCTCCTCCCGGATAGCATCTTTATGGTCTTGGGCGAAGCACCGTAACCGTTGCTTGACTGGCTTGGCGTCTGTCTTGACGTTGAGGGCATGCTCGATCACCTCCCTTGGTACGCTCGGCATGTCAGATGGTTTCCACGCGAAGATATTCTTGTTGGCTTGGAGGAAGGTGACGAGCGCGTCTTTCCTATTTGGGGTCGAATCCGGTCCCAACTCGAGCAGTCTTGGAGGGGTCAGAAGGGTCTAGGGGGATCTTCTTCGTGTTTAGTGTCGCAGAAATTCCCGGACTTTGCTGCTTTTTTTGGTCAGAACTTGATCATCCTCGACTTCGGTCGTGGCGGCTTGCCGAATGCTGTTGCATCCGACTGTTGCCTCTTGTGATTGAGCCAACTCGTAGCTCTCCTTGTCGCAGGTGAAGGCTTGTGTCGATGTTTTACACCGGCAATAAATATATGGGGCTACTCGGCGGATGGAAACTCGGTGGATTGCAAAAGGAAGCACAGAGAGATTTTTATACTGGTTCAGGCCAATCAATGTGAGGTAATACCCTAACGTCAGTTTATATATGTATTCCTTTGAGGAATTATGGTGGTGAATTCTGATGAAACCGTATGGCCGTGAGCTTATGAGTGCTCTATCTGCTGCCCTCATGGGGTGCCCTGCACTCCCTTATATACTGGGGGACAGGGTTAAAAGGTAGGAGTCCCATCGGATTACGACTAGGAGGATTCTCCTTAGAGATATACGCACCCGACTTGGACTGTATATTCCTTTCTATACCAGGCGAAGTCTGCCGAATCTAGCTATATCTCTATTACAAGGCTAGGCCATCCTCTATCCGAGTGGCCCATATGCTTGTCATGAGGTACCTCCGGGCCATGGCACCCATAGTAGCCCCCGAGACCATCATAGTTGAGCTCACAAGCTGACGCCAAGGTTGCTCATCCTCCACGGTGAAGTCTTCCGAGTGCAATTGCTGCGAGTGCTGCTTTGTCTGAGTGCTTGCTTCTCCCGAGTCCTGCTTCATGTCAGCTGGAGCGAGGTTATGAAGGGCTCCATGTAGATGTTGGAATAGGTGTGCGCCGAATAGGCGCACCCTATTAGGTGTAGCCCCCGACTTTGTGCTTAATTGTGAAAACAATTAAACATGAAGTCAAAGATCTTTAACCTTGTAGTCTTTCCCGAGTAGATTACTACTGGTACATGAGACTCTTCGGTATCATGTCACGGAATATAATTATAGTCTTGCCGAGGCAGGGAGACTACTCGTATATAGGACTCTTCGACTTCATGTCAGTCGGAATGTGTGTGTTATAGTCTTGCCGAGTAAGATGTTACTCGTATTATGGGACTCTTTCAGCCTTCAGATGTCAGCTGGAAAGGGAGTGTTTATAGTCTTTCCAGATAGTATACTACTCGAAAATCAGACTCATCAGCTTCATGTCAGCTAGAAAAGGTGTTTATATTTCTTTCCGAGTGGCGTCCATTCGGAATTTAGACTCTTCAGCTCGTCAGCTGGAAGAATGTTTATAGTCTTTCGCGAGTAGTATGCTACTCGAAAAGTTAGACTCCTCCGCATCATGTCAGCGGGAATGAGAATTTTATAGTCTCTCCGAGTAGTGTACTACTCGAAAGTTAGCCTCATCGCGTCATGTCAGCGGGAATGATGATGCTCATGGCACTGATGGCACGCATGTAGCCAAGTACCATTTATGAAAATAAATCCACGGCGTGGTCAGGTGTACCCGAGAAAGATACCTGCATCCCCAATTTTTTAATGAAGACCAGCTGTGATCCTTGTAAGGATATATCCTCGAGACCTGGTGGCATAAAACAGATACCCCAAACATATATGTTTTAGCAATAAGGCTCTCATGAAGCATATCTGTTTGACCTCATCGGCTCCTGTTGGTAGCACCAGCGCTATAATTTCAACTCACCTGCGGGCGGCCCACATGGAGGCATGCTACTGTAGGAACTCATATCTTGGTGGCTGCTACCAAATAAGCCGGCCTGAGCCGACCTATCTAGCATAGCTCTAGAGAAGTATCATCCATCGCATGTCAGGAGTCTGAGTTTTTTGGTGTTGGTAACCGCCAATCAGCTAGAGAAATCCGTTATTCGCAAGCCTTTCCGACTTATGTTCTAGATGCAGCCTGGTTGCCATAGGTGCCCGAGCAGGTATGTTGCAAGATCTGCTTGCCCTCCTCAGGTGTGACGCAGTGCATGAGAACTGCGGATGCGCTTTGACGATGTAAGTCTTCTCTGACTTCAAAAGAGCCGAGCAGGGTACCGAACCTTGCATTAGCAAAGGATTCGGCTAGCGATCCTCATGGGGCATACCCTACCCAACAGAGTTATCGCCAAGCGAGGTACCCGAACCTTGCATTAGCATAGGATTCGGCTAGCGAGGTACCCGAACGTTGTCGTTCTCAGCTACAGCGCCACCAAGGGGCCGACCAGAGCAGAGGCCAATCGGGGCAAAGGACCGAACCAACCCATTCCAGCAGAGTCGGGGCCGGCTCGTTGCTGATACCCACTGCCATTGATGATGCGCCAGGGCAACTGCCGATACTAGCGCTTCGCCGGGGGGCGGGCAGGCTGGCAGGAAGCTGAGGTTCTCCAAGAGGTGCGCTACTCCGAGTCTTCTGTAGTCGTTGTATGTTAGAATACAGTCCTGATGTCTTTGCTTCATCGTGCAGGAAGCGGGCCGATATCGACCTCTAAAAAGGTTGACCCATCTGCTCCACTGATGAGTCTGCCTGCCAGCCGAGCACGCGGCAGCGAACACACTGTTGAGCCGGCGGCCAGCCCGGTTGCTGAGACCCGAGGTGGGCTCCGACTACAGGGCCACTACCGCCATCGAACGAGAGGTGGCTGTTGAAAGTGAGGCCCAGCGCCTCGAGGCACCGTACGTCGCGGAAGCAGGGGACGGAACCCGCCGAGCCGGTCCCCGATGTTGAGGGGAAGGCGGTGCCGAGGCAGGACCCCGTCGCCATCGTGGTTATGTCATCAGCCATCCGTCGCCGTTGCCGCCACTTGCCGGAGATTCCACATTTGCCTCGGATCGAAGCTCCCCACGTGTGATGCCCCGGACCTTCACGTGGACCACTCGCGACGGCACTATAAAAGGCTTCAGGCTCGATGAAGCCGTTGCAAAGGAGAGAGCGCGAGAGCCCTGCTTCGTGCCGCCATCAACGGGGTCCAAGGGGTCGCGGTACATGATTCTTGTAGTACACAGCTCCAACAATCTTCTTGGGTTTTGACATTTGACTCTGTCGTCGGGTTTGTCCCTTGTCCCGAGCAGAAGCTCGTCGACCGCAACGAGGCCGATGACGGAGATCCTGGTCGAGATGGCTCCCCACCTCATGGAATTGCAGACAACTCCGGGCATTGGGGAAGGCCGAGATGGAGGCGCGTCACACGAGGAGGGAGGCTTGGCTTGAAGAGCGGCGCTGATCAGCTCAGGGCGGAGACATGGGTCTAGCCGAGAAGAATCAAAGGTAAAATCCTCGAGTATATCTCCCGACTGAACCGTTGATGTACATTCAATCCAGCCACGTCGATTCCGACTACTCGGTGGTGTCATGATGCACGGTTGAGCTCTTGGCTAATCTATGGTGCAGGCCTCGAAGCGGAGTTAAAGACCCGAGCGGAGAGGGAGTCGCAGCTGAAGGAGGCCGAAGAAGCCAAGGCTGAGCTTGAAAGGGCCAAGGCGACCTGACCAAAGGCCAACACCGAGCTTGACCGGGAGAAGTCTGAGTTGGAGAGGCTGTCGTCAAGCTCGGTAAGGAGAAGGCCGAACTGGAGAAGACCGTGGGCGGGTGGGAGGCGACTATCGAAAGTAAAGTCCTCAACCCGACGTGCTGTGAATCTCAGCCAATCCATTGGTCATCCTGTGTGTAGCCGAATCTGACAAGCTTACTTTGCCGGCCGAGATCTGGGTAGGCATGAGAGCCAAGTCCAGGCCAGTATCGGTTCTACACGGAGGAGATAAGGTCAATCAGGGAGTCACGGGAGGCCCTTTCGTCGGTCCGTGAAAAGGGCTCTCTTGACCTTGTAGATCCCCGCCCAGTGGGGACGCCAGCTGTAGCAGAATTCCTCAAATAATGGGGCGATGTGTTGTACCGGCAGCGGCTCGAGGATGGGGGGGGCCGGTTTGGCGGGCTGGGCGCGCCCGAGTGCGCCTGAAAAGGTACTCAGACGAGCGGGTTTCACCGGCGTGGCCCAGACCCTAGCAATGACCAGTCATCTACCCCGAGGGCGGACATTGAGGCCATCGGGGGAGGGATTTTTCCCAGGAGACGACGCCCGAGGAAGCGCTGGAGCTGATCTCACAGGCGAAGCCGACTGCTGAAGCGATTACCCGAGACCTAGGTCTGCAAAGGCAATACATTTTGTAGTCGGTATATATATATGCTTTCATATACGATCATGTGTAAATATATGTGTCATGCCGCCAAGCTTATTATTCGGTTGTCATTAGCTTTAACCCGACCATGTAGCATGCACCGAGTTAGTCCGATAGAACTTGATAAAAAACGTTCGGAGTAAGATGCTATACTCGGGCGAACGCATCAGTCGTGGCGAGGCTTCATAACCGGGGTGAAATAAGCTTGTATGTTATTGACAAAAAACACATATATACATGCAGCCCCCGACTCATTACTCGGTTGGAAACAAGCGGCGTAGTGGGTTCAGAAAAACTGTACACATGGAAAATGTAAAACTCAGGTATAGAAGGACGTAGCTGTTCTATGTTCCATGAGTTGGTGATGAGGACGCCGTCTTTGGTCTTCAGTCGGTAGGCGCCTGGCGCGCGTGACCTCGGCTACAATGAACGGCCTTTCCCAGATGGGGGATAATTTGTGCCTGTCCTTGGTGGTTTGTATCTTCCTTAGAACGAGATCCCCGACCGAAAAGGCGCGGCCATGAACATTGCAATTGTGGTAGCGACGCAAGCCTTGAAGATACCTTGCCGACTGAATTGTTGCGGCGTCTCTTTCTTCTTCCAGCTGATCTAATTCGATCAGTCGGGTGTTGTTGGAATCATCTTCGGAGTAAGCCCAGACTCGCGGGGAGCCGAACTGTATCTCTGTCGGTAGCATGGCCTCGGTACCGTAGACCAGGAAGAAAGGGGATTGCCCTGTGGACGACTAACTGTGGTTCTGAGAGACCAGAAACGGATGGGAGTTCTTGGTACCCACCGACCCGCATATGGTTGTAGTCGGTCGAATATCCTGGCCTTGATGCCTTGTAAGACCATGCCGTTGGCTCGCTCAACTGCCGTTTGCTTCTCGCGGGTGTGCCACAGATGCATAGCAGATCTTGATGCCGAAGTCGTCGCAGAAATCTTGGAATAGGCCCGCCGCGAACTGAGTGCCATTGTCGGTTATGATGCGGTTAGGGACCCAAACCGGTATAGTATACTCAGGATGAAGTCTTTGCTCGTGCCGCTGTGATTGTTTGCAACGGGTTTAGCCTCAATCCACTTGGTGAATTTATCCACTGCGACGAATAGATGCGTGAACCCTCCTGGCGCTTTCTTGAATGGCCCGACCATGTCGAGCCCCATAACTGCGAATGGCCAGGAAATAGGGATAGTCTGGAGTTTCCTGGGCGGGGAGATTTGTCTGTCTTGCGAAGAACTGGCAACCTCGCACTTGCCGAACGATGTCTTTGGCGTCTGTGACTGCGGTGGGCCAGAAGAATCCCTGCCGGTAAGCCTTTCCGACTAACGTCCTGGATGCAGCGTGGTTGCCACATATGCCCGAGTGGATTGAATGCAGGATCTGCTTGCCTTCCTCGGTGGTGACACAGCGCATGAGGACACCCGGATGGCGCTCCTTCGGTACAGGTCTCCTCCGACTAGCAGGAAGCTTTTGCTTCGACGCTTGATCTGCTCGGCTTGACTGCGATCTTCTGGG
Source organism: Oryza meyeriana var. granulata (assembly GCA_003991445.1). Lineage (NCBI taxonomy): Eukaryota > Viridiplantae > Streptophyta > Magnoliopsida > Poales > Poaceae > Oryza > Oryza meyeriana. The sequence goes on along the minus strand of RYFJ01002951.1, from coordinate 5,232 downwards.
AGTTCATCGTCAAGGGAGGAATTTGACAACAAGGACTCCTCCAGTCTTGGCATATGTGCAGCACTTCGTCGGTAGCCGGGGTAGGCTCGCCTCCCGACTGCCCTTGTGCCGGTTTCTTCTTGACTGATTGGCTCCATAAGTTGCTCGACAAAGATTCCAGTCGGAACTTGATTCTCACTTGGATCCCATGTTTGCCAGCTCATCCGCCGCGTCGTTGTATTGACGCAGGACGTGCGTGATTTCCAGCCCGTCGAACTTGTTTTCCAACTTGCGAACCTCCTGAACGTATGCCGCCATTGTGTCGTCGAGACAGGTCCAGTCTTTCATGACTTGGTTGACACGAGTTGGGAGTCTCCGTGCACAACAGTCGACGTATGCCGAGTGATATGGCGATGCGGAGCCCGTGAACGAGTGCCTCGTACTCGGCGACGTTGTGGGAAGCCGGGAAGTGGATTTGTAGTACGTACTTCAATTTTTCGCCAGTGGGGGATGTCAGTATGACTCCAGCCCGGCGCCGCCGTACCGTAGGGAACACGTCGAAGTACATTGTCCAGTATTCTAGCTTTGTTGTTGGTGTTGGGAGTTGAACTTCTGTCCACTCGGCCACAAAGTCGGCTAGAGCTTGAGATTTGATAGCTTGTCCGTGGCTGGAAAGTGATGTCGAACGCCATCAAAACTCGAGTGCCCATTTTAAGCGATCCAGGGGGGCCAGTGGCCTCGCGATTAATGAAAGTCGACGCACATGCGCCCATTTACCGTTTTTTCTTCCGGACCAGAACTGGGTTTGCCAGCCAGTCCGGGTGGTAGACTTCCTTGATGAACCCGGCTGCGAGGAGCTTGGTAATTTCCTCCCGGATAGCGTCCTTGCGGTCTTGAGTGAAGCGCCGCAGCCGTTGCTTGACGGGCTTGGCGTCTGTCTTGACGTATAGGGCGTGCTCGATCACCTCCCTTGGTACGCCCGGCATGTCGGACGGTTTCCACGCGAAGATATCTTTGTTGGCTTGGAGGAAGGTGACGAGCGCGTCTTCCTATTTGGGGTCGAGTCCGGTCCCGGATCGACTAAGGCAGTATTGGAGGGGTCGGAAGGGTCCAGGGGAATCTTTTCGTGTCAGAGTCCGCTGAAATTCCGACTTCCTGCTTTTTTCGCCGAAACTGGATCTTGATCGACTTTAGGTGTAGCGCTTGCCGGATGCTGTAAGCGCCCGACTGCCGCTTCTTGTGTTTGAGCCAGTTCGTAGCTCTCCTTGTCGCAGGTGAAGGCTTGCTTAGCGTCGCTGCGGAGGGAGAGGACTCCTGCTGGCCCGGGCATCTTCAGCACCATGTACGTGTAGTGCGGTATCGCCATGAATTTGGCGAGGGCCGGTTGTCCGAGTATCGCGTGATACGCGGTCTCGAAGTCGGCGACCTCGAAGCAGATGTTTTCTGTACGGAAGTTGTCCCGCGTGCCGAAGGTCACCGGCAAGGTTATCTGCCCGAGTGGGGTTGATGACAAGCCGGGAATTATCCCATGGAAGGGCGCGGTGCTCGGCCGTAGTTCTGAACGAGGAATTCTCATCTCGTCCAAAGTCTTGGCGAACAGGATGTTGAGCGCACTGCCTCCGTCGATGAGGGTTTTCTTCAGCCTGATATTTCTGACGACCGGGTCCAGGACGAGTGGGTATCGTCCTGGGTAGGAAACCCGATCTGGGTGATCTGCGCGGTTGAAGGTGATGGCCATCTCTGACCAGCGCAGGTATTGGGGGGTATCCGTTGTGGAGACCGCGTTAACGTCCCGCGCTGATAGTTTCTATTTGCGCTTGGATTCATACGCGAGTGGCCCCCCGAAGATGTGGCTGAGTTCGGCTTGGGGGTCCTGGAAATCATCAGCCGGACCCGAGTCTGGCTTGTCCTTGTCCTTGTCGGCGCCAGACGATGAAGCTTGCTCGGAGGCGAACTTCTTTGAGCATGTGGCAGTCCTTGGCCGCGTGCGGCCCTTGGGGTGAAAGGGGCAAGGCCGCTCATGACTTTCTGATAGTCGTTGTTCCGCTGGGGCCGTGGGATCGACTGCGCTCCATGTTGGCCACTCGTTGTCGCGACTTCCGCTTGCGACTGCCAGGCTTGTTCTGAGCGGCTCGTATTGTCGCTTTCGCCTTGTTATCTCTTTGTCGGGACTCCTTCTTCATCATCGAAGGCCTCAGCGACGGCTTCCGCCGAGTCGGCGTATTTGTTGGCATGTCGAAGAGAGTCCGGACAGTGGATGGTGGCTTCCGAGTGAACTTCGCGATGAGCGGGGCGTCTTTTACTCCCTTGCGGAAGGCGGCGATGAACGACCTCGTCTTTGATGCTGGGGATTTTGCATTGCGCTTTCCGGAAAACCTTTTGATGAATTCACGCAGAGACTCGTTCTTCTTTTGATGCAGCTGTAAAGGTCGTGCTCGGAAGCCGGTCTTCGTAGGTCCCTGAAAGTTAGCGATGAACCGCTCCTGAGTTGTCCCCAGGAACCGATCGACCGCCTTGGGAGGCCTGTGTCACCATGTCCTCGCCGAGTCGGCTATGCGACTGGAGGTAGTTAGCCATGGCTCTGCTGTCACCGCCCAGCAGCTTGAACTGCTAGGAGTAACGGTGAGCCAGGACTCTGGGTTGGTCTTTGCCGCCGTCGTACTTTTCGATTCGCGGGTACGCTTAAAGCTGACTGGCCAGCGGACGTCCTGTAGCTTCCCGAGTAAGGTTGGAATGCCTTCGTTATCGTGAGGACTTGGGCTTTCGGTTTTGGTGGTGTAGCCGTTCGTAGTGGAGACCAAAGCGCTCGTGTTCATCCTCCAGTCGGCGGCGTTCATCCTCTTCGCGTTCTTCGCGCCAGGACCCTTAGGGTGTGGTGAAGATCGCGTTGTAATCGCATTCGGAGTCTTGATTGGGTAGGCGGTCGTATTGGTGACACAGCCGCGGTTGTCGTACTTGGTGTTGGCCGAGCGTTTTTTGGCGGGACTCTTCGTGCTGCCGGGGTGGGCCGGCCGCCCGACGTCGCGCTGATGCAGATGATCCCGCGCTGGAGGAGCCCGTCCGATGGGTCGGTATGTGAGTGTTGCCTGACTGTTCTTGCTGCTGGCAGGCGGTAGCAGTAATCATCGCCTCATCTTGGCGATAGTTGGTGTGGCCTGATGACGGCCAGCTGGAGCGTGTCAGCAGAGTTGCGCGCGGCCAACGTTCTGTTGTGGCGTGACGAAGACGTCGTGGTCGCCGACTTTGGTTTGGAGGTTTGCTGCTGCGGCTCGCCCAGCCGTTGAAGCCCGTCATTGAGCGAGCTTGTGGTTGGCCTCCTCTTGTTGTTGTAGTCGGGCGCTTCCTCTTGCTGCTGCTCCTCTTGCAGTCGGCGCACCCTCGGAAGGTGGTGTTGACACAGCCATGAAGATCTCGCGGGCGAGGAGGAAGCTTGCAAGGTGGATCCGAGTTGGTGCTCGAACCACCATCCGCTTAGTGTCGGACTCCGAGTAGTTTATCGGAGTTAGCGACGACTCCGACTTTCCCTAGATCCAATTCTGAAACGGTTCATGACCGTGTCCAACTGAGATCGCTGGAGGTCGGGTACTGCTGCGCGGGTTTGTAGATGCACAGCGTCCCGAATCCATACGGGAGATTGACGATCTCTCCCCTCTCGGCCTAACCCGCTGGCTCAAGGCCTAGCGCGAGTCGGACGCCGAAGGAGAGAGTTGTCCCGATGTCCGGCGATGTGAAAGGGACTGTCATAGTAGATCGTCGAAGGAGATGGCGACATCCCTGGGCCGACTGGCGCAACGCCGGCTAGCTCCTCAGCTGGCAAGATCGGATGAGTTGATCGGCGATGAAATCAAAGGCCGAAGGTGATGGTTGTCTCTATTCGGGAGAACTTGTTGCCCTTGACTCCGTTGATGGGATCATCGACATCTGTTGATGAAGATTCGCGGCCCCAACCTGGGCGCCAAACTGTCGATGCTTTGCACCAGCAATAATACTTATGGGGCTACTCGGTGACCTGGAATTCGGTGGATTGCAGAGGAACCACGGGAGAATTTATACTGGTCAGGCCCTCCGATGTGAGTAATACCCTACGTCCAGTTGAGGTGTTATTCCTCTGAGGTGGTTTTGCGATCAATGATCTGCGTCTCCCTCTGGGCACCCGCTCCTTTATATACTAGGGAAGGGGTACAATGTAAGGATCCAGTCGGATACGACCAAGGGACTTTTCCTTCTTAGAGATAGAATCCTATCGACTAAGGCTAGTTCCTTATTGTACACCGAGGCACAGCCTGCCGGGTGCTATCTTATTCAAATTAACATGATCTGCGCCCCATCCCTATCCCGAGTGGCCCATGTGCTGGTAATGAGGTTATAACCCGCGGGCGGCCCTATCGGCTCCACAAATTATTTTACAATATATGTAATACGAGTTGTTCTTCCTCTTTTTTTGGAATATTAATTTCCCAAGTAGTTGACACCCTTAACGTTAAACCTCTGCCCGACTAGTCATAGCTCCCTACGCGAGTCTTCATGGCTCTATTCCAGACACGCGTTTTTGGGTGACATTGAGTTCGTCTTTCATGGAGCAAAGTTCACGGATCAGGGTTTATGCTACTCAATGTACTTTTGCAATCATTTAAGAGCAAAACAGAGAAGAGTGCAGCTTGTGCCCTATTTAGGTGTAAGGCGGCATTGCAGGCCGAGTGATAAAATATTTATCAAGGAAGCGACTTAGCCTGGTTCGGTATTTCGGAGTGGGGATGCATCCTTCGCGTTTGAGCTTGGAGCCCCCGAGCATGGTCATTGTTGTTCTGATAATGCTTCAGTTGTTGAAAGTCGAAGACGATTGTGCCGAAATGCCACAGTGAAGCCGTCTGACTTGCGTTTGCGCATTCCCAGCTTAGTCGGCGACCGCGTCGTCGGTTCTGCCCCGCTTCTTCTGTCAGGATGCTTTTTATTTCAAGGGCCTTAGCAAGCGTGGGTGGAGTCAGCTATCGTTCGCCATGGTCGAATAAGCTTGACGGAGTTTGGGAGGCTCCCGTGTGAATTTGTCGATGAACGGAGTGTTTTTGACTCCTTTTCGAAAGGCGGCGATGACGAACCTCAATCCTTGATGTTAGGGATTGGTTCTTCTTCTCAAGAAAACCTCTAATGAAGTCACGAAGGAAGACTCGTTCCTTCCTTTTGGATGCAACTTGGATATAAGTCGACTTCGAAGATGGCCTCTCGTATGTCCTGGAAGTTGGCGATGAAACGTTC
>RYFJ01002950.1:0-55413 GCA_003991445.1 Oryza meyeriana var. granulata | reverse complement strand
ACCGACAGCTTTCTTTCACCTTTAGATTTGACCACACATCATGAAATAAATTATCTTACAAACAAGCCGATGAGATCATGGAAAATATAATTCATCGTCTCTATAGTCGCACCGGCATCTTCATCCAAAAGTCATTACACCCACTCATACAAGCTGATAGCTCCAGGACACCGAACGCAAGTCTATGTATAGTCTTCTTCAGCCATTAAAAAATCTGATGTATTCCTGCATTGCCTTTCATGGAAAGGGTATCTTGTGGCCTGAGCACTGCATTCCCCCAATTAAATCCGTATCGGCTTGTATCATCCTTGGGAGTACTTTATTAATCCCGGAAAATCAATACCTATCCTCAATTTTCAATTTTCTTCTCCACCGGACGATATTAGAAACCCATCAGGCATATCAGCATGGCTATAAACTTCATCATATAACCTGTGGACTTTGCTTTGATCGGCTCTATAAAACTCTGCCGAATGCCTTCGGAGCCTGCTTGAATGCGATATTCCTGGTTTAATGGGCAGGCCGATGTTCAAACAATTTATCGGTTAATCCTTGGCATTATGGTACTCCCAAGCAAACAATCCCGATACTTCCTTCAACAGTGCTATGATTCTTCTCGAAGTTTGGACTTGTTTTCTGCTTATGTACGTCGTCTTGGTATCTCCTCGGTCTATTCATTTCCTCCAACTCATCGCCGACGTAAATCCTTGCCCTAGTTTCCCTGAAAGTCTTCAATGGAGGCCCATCAGAGTAACAATTCAGAGCCGACTTCTGTATCGGGTGTATTCCCCTGGCTGTGACCTTAAGGTAGTCTCCTTCCCAATTCTTTCCGGATAGGCATCAACACCATCGCTCCCAGATGGTTTAGATCGTCATTGCAATGTTGGTTGACATCTGCTAAGTACCACTTCGACTATCGCCTGCACTGTATCAAACACTTTATCGCAGTGCCGAGGCACACAACAGTTCACTGAATCCAGTCCCTGCCGAGAAGAAACTGTACGACCCCTTTCCATCGATGACGAAAAAACCGTGGGTAATGTCTTATTCCCCACTGCAATTCCACGTTCAATTACGCCTTTCGCTTCTGAATGAAATCCCACCAAGTCTTTTAGCACCCATATTTGTCTGATCAGATCTTGGCAGTCTCCGAATTTCCGAATGTGCATGAGGCATGAGATTAACTTGCCGCTCCCCCATCAACCAGCATTCTGTTCATCGCTTCCCTTCAACATAGCCCTTGATATATAATGGCTTCAGTGCCGATGTTCTTGGCTCTTCAGTTTGTGAATTATGGCTGATTGGTTGCAACGTCATTGAGCGAAATTTCTCATCGCCTTCTTCATTCTGATGAAAGTGCTAAATCCGAGTTAAAAGAACACCTATTTTGTGGGGCCGATTATCAGCTTCATCGTCTCTTTCTCTTCACCACGCCATACTTGTTTAGTTTTTTGTGACGATGATCGCCTCTCCTTGAGCTTGATCTGTTTCCTGTTGCTCTCGGTGTCGTAGTCCTTTGCCCCTCTCTTATGATTTTCGTGAAAGCCCATAGGCACCATTGAGGAATTCTTGACTTGTTTTTCAGCGTACTCTCTTTATCCTTTCAAAAGAGCTCTCATATGGCCCTAATCGCTATGAACCATACTCTTTGCCCAACGGACCATCCTGTGGAACACCCCTGCTCTGATCATGCCATTCCCGTATCTTGACTCGGGGCAATTTCAATGATGCAATCTCATCCTTGATCCCAGCAAGAACCGGAAAATCGGGCAGTCCCCAATGCGGATATATACTTTCCTGGCTCATCCCTCTTTCCTCATATCTTGAATATTTTCTATCATATCCGATGAAGTAATCCTTGATTTATACCTTGCGTCATCGGCCCCATCGGCCTGATCCCTTGATTGATGATCCTGCATAAACCATGTTTAGAAGGGTGGTCCATCATTCTTGCATCGCTTGCTTGTCTTCAATTTGATTCTGCCCTGTCGACCAGGCCGGACTGATTTGTTGCCGAAAAACCTGGCACCATTAGTATGATGCGATATTAGTATTGTGCACTTGCAATATCTTTTCTTCTTTAGTTCTTCGGCTGATGAATCCATGTGATTTGCGCATTGTATCTGCTTCCCTAACAGCAAATCAAGATTTATCGCCTTATAATATCAAAATCATACCCGCTTCCCTCCTTGCCCATTCCTTGACCATGGCATGTACTGATTCTTGTCCTGCCCAGCTCGCCAATCCACCTCAGCATCGGATTCCTATCGTCTGGTCCGATGAATAGGACTGTTTACTCACACCCTCTCTGGTACTATCCTTTTCGCCTCTTGAAATGGCTCTCATGAGCCGATACCTTTGTACCAGGTGCGCAACTCGAATTTCTCGAAGAAAATCTCTCCTTAATTCGCGCCAGAAGACCCTGGAAGCCAGATCGGCCGATGCCCATCGCTCAAGGTTCAACTGTGCATCGGTTTCTGAATATCCCGAAATCGCTGAACGTATTCCGTTACTGTTTCATTGGTTCGTGCCTACCGTTGTCAATCATAGTCTCAACTCATGAATTCCAGTAAAGAAATATTTGTAAACTGTTTTTTCGAATCGGCCCACCCCCGAAGGAATCTGGTAATGAAGAAAACCATGTAAAAGCCGATCGTGATAGTGATAAGGGGGAAAAAACTAACCTTAGGCCTCTCAGCGGATGCCTCCCCGACTTGTGCCAGGAATCGCTACATGTTCCACTTAGACGTGTTGGTCCTGCCCCCAGAACTTAAGAAATCCGACTCTGATCGATGTGGAATGGAACCCTGTCAACCACTCAGGATATTTGGCTGCCGATACATGAATGTTTGTTCCTTGGGCATTGATCCGAACTGCTCCCTTACTTATTTCAGCACCTTGTTGGATAGATTTCTTCTTTCCCTCAGGTTTGTCTTTTATACTGCACGGTGGAGTTTGTTGCCGATTCTGTCCATTATACTGCCCTTGGTAAGTACCTGACGCCCCCCGCCTCCGTATAATTTTGCTAAGATCCTCCATAGTTAGAAAGGCCGATGGTTACCCAGCAGGAATATCCTGTTTGCCCCCAGCCTGGTTCTGTGTAAACATGTTTTTGTAATCTCTGCTGACGTTGTAAGCAATCTGAAAGTCGGGTTCAGACTTCGGTGGAGTAACAGACCCCGAGGCAGGCTCTTGATTAATTATCATCCACCGTCTTCTTCTATAAATTTGAAGTGTGTTTACCAGAATTCCGGATGATTGATGACCGCGTGATCTGAACTGCTTCATTCACCATCTCTTGTAATGTTTTACCGCGTGGACTCTCAGGTGGTGTTTACGTGGGCTCAGATTTTCGGTTCCAACTAGTACTGGCTTCTGGAAACTGGGAGTTTCTGAAATCGGCCCTTGCCTTGTCTTGCTGAAAGGAACTCTAAGCACAGCTTGGAAAGTTGGCCATAGTTTGCTCAATTGTTTTTTGTTGGTTCTTCTGTTAAATTCTTCTATGTTGACGGAAATTATGTTTGTCTGTTTTGACCTCCTTCCCGCCATGTTGCAAATCTGATTGTTGAACTTCGCGTTGAAACTTCGTGTCCCACCAGGCGTGTTCCAAAAACTATGTGTGTTGACGCCGAAAACCCGCCGGGGCCGTCCGGGTCTGGAAGACACGTTGTTTGCGAAGGCCTGAGATTTGCTTCACTCCAGTGTAGTCCTAAAATCTTGAGGGTTCGTAGGCGTGCCAGTCAATTGACCCTGCAATTGACAAGGAGAAAAAGATGTCAAATTTGTGAGCCAATCCGCTGGAAGCCGGCTTGGACTCATCTCATCGGCCGATGGCCCCAATATGCACTGTAGCACTTATACACCGGCTAAAAGCCGATGACGGCAAAAGCAATAACAAATATAATAAACAAAATATTTGCGCTACCGATCATTGAAGGGAATGTTCAAAAAACCGACCTATAAAACTTGGTAAAATAAACAAGCAGAATGCATGAGTAAAATAAACTAAAGGAAATCCAGCCGATCATGGTTTGAAGTTACTGGTATTGCTACGAAGATACTGCCCGCGCCCGTGCCCGGGCCCTTGCTCACATCGGGCTTCCCGGGATCTTCATTCCGCTGTCCGTGATCCGTGCCCGAGTTCTTACTTATGCTCGTGCCCGGGTCCTCACCTGAGGTCGTGCCCGGGAACTTGGCTGAGGTCGTGCCCGGGTCGGGGAGAAACCTGCTTGTGCTCGCCACTCGGTTGGATTGGCAGATTAAGCCAATCGGCTAGCCCTTAGCGCGATCGTAACAGTAACGCAGGCAAGAATGTATAGCAAAGCGAGGAGCATAATCGTGGCTGTATCTAATAAGGGATAACTTATCGGCTAGCACTCCGATAACACATCGCATAAAACCCATCGGCTTATAAGAATACGTTATTATTCAATCTAGTAGATCGGACCCAACCGTTGCAGCACAGACTGATTGATGATAACGACAAATCTCGATAGGCCGATAGATTGATGCGATCGTGAAGCTAAAACATATAACTTGTCGGGCTTATGCATTCGTTGTTTTCCGATAAGAGGTGTTTTCTTGCTTGCACATAAAAGTATCGACCTAGAGGATCGATTTATCACTTTAGCAGTTTAGTAGTCGGACCTAACCGATGCAGCAAACAAACTGATGATCAACCGCCCCTAGTAAGCCGATACGATCTATGCACGCATGATGTGATATACCTAATCAAAATTATGAGATCAAACTGAACTGATGCAGCCATAGATAAAATACAAAATATACCGTTAAGCCGACTACCATAACCGACTAGAATATCAGACTAACCAGGAAGTCCTAGAGCCGATAGGGTAGCCGGGTGACGACTTACCCCATTCGCAGGAGTTCGGACCTAACCGACTGGTGCAGCCCGGCTCGAGAAGCAAGATCCCGTCGGAAGGTGGCGATGCGCCGAAAATTGTATTGATCGAGCGGTGGGTGATAATTACAATGTCCCGGGCGTGGAACGTATTTATACCCCCGAGTTACACGAGCTCCTTATTGACACGGTACATGATTTCCTAATTATAACAGAAACTTCAACAAGGCCTGACCGGACACGAGGTCAGGTTTCCTAAAGATAAACACTTGCCTAATTAATGGGTACAGTAAATAACTGCCAAACAGCGGTCTTCACAGCTCCTCCCGGAATCGGTTCACTTCTGGACTTCAATTTCCGCCAGTTGACTGCAATTTCCCCTTTGACCGAATCTGACATAGGGCCTTACCAAATTTCGGCGTTAACAGTGCCGTGCCTCCTTACTCCGTCCTAACTCTTTTCTCGTCTTCCCCATCTCCCAGAGCACCTCGGCCGTCGCTTCCCATCTCCTAATCGCTGTCGAAGCGCCGTTGCCGATGCTGTCCCGAAGCTGCCGCCACTTCTGCCTCGCCGCCGTCGTCCTCGTGCCATCGCTCGCGGCTGCGAGCCACCGGTGAGCTCCCCCACCGTTTCCCCATCCCTTTTCGCCTCTCCGCGTGCCGCCGCCCGGCGGACCATTGGGGCGCGCGCGCTGTCGCCTCCCCGCTCGGACAGCCGGCATGTGGCCGGCGCATCCCCAGGCCGTCGATCTGCCATGCGGCAAGATCGGGGCCATCCGTCGGCTTGCCCGCATGGCCGCCACATGGCTGCCGTGTCGGCGCCACGTGTGCGCCACGTGGCGCACCTGTTCCCGGCTCGGTGGACCGAGTCCACCGTGCGTTGGCGTGTTTGAGTCCCTGTCGGGTAGGGCCCGCTGGTCGGCGCCGCCTCCCCCTCGGGTGACGCCATTAATTGATTAATTGTGCATTAATTCATATAATAATTACTTTTATATTGAAAAACACAGTAAAACTTCAACAATTCATATCTAATTCATACGAGCTCCGATTAAGTCCATTCAAATTGCATTAAATCCAGAAGAATGTCTAGAATTCATTAAAAATATTTTTAGTTCCTGTTTGACTGCCCACAAGTACTGTTTTTGATTGTTTGTACATTGTCTGTTATAGAATCCGACGCCGTCGATTCTCCAGTGTACTACGAGGTCGTAGCCGAGTATGTCGAGCCGGAGCAAGGCAAGTCACACTGTAACCTTGATCATTTTGTACCCATTTTTTGCTAAAATGTTTTGTTTACTTAAGTAAACTACATTTTTTCATTATTTCATGTGGAGGGATTTTAACCCTTATATTGATAGGATTATGCTCTAGTATTGAAACCAAAATCCTTGTCACCTGGGTAACAACATGATTAGATTACTAATCCTAGGATGCTTAGCCATGCTTAGCAACATAACTCATCTGGGAATTATCTATATATATCTTATCATTATTTGGTTCGACTCATTGTCGGTAAAATTGAATATGTTAATGTTAAAGCACTAAAATGTGACCCTAATGTGGGCTGTGGTGCATGTTTGCTGGTCGCATCCATGGCAGTTAAGGACTGGTTCGTGGGAGCCCTGTGGGCAAATTCTCGTACTTACTACAAGCCAGCGTGGGCAACGGCTGGGCCTGTAGCGTCTCTTCTCCCTCTCCTAGGCACTGGAGATGAGGGTGGGCGTGATGGACTTGGGTCGGCCCGGGGAAGGGTTGATCGGCTTTCGGATCCACCGTGGTGCAAGGGGGATAGCCTGGCCAATATGGCGTGCCCTGTCGGCAGGTGTAACCTCAGCGAGGTGTGGATGGTTAGGGGGAGGTTGCGTGAACAGTCCTGTCATAGCCTCTTACGGGGTATCGTGGTGATACACTGGCACACGGGAATGTGTGTGGGGCTGTCTTATGGGTACAGTTGTATACCTCTAATCAGAGTAAAGCTATTCGAATAGCCGCACCCGCGGATATGGGCGGTTGGCCAAGATTCACCGTGATTAGTTTCACCTCTACTTAATTAAAATAACTTAATGGAACTGGAATAGTTCAGGTGGTTGGTTGGGCCTGGTTAACGTGGTGTAGCGTTAATTAGTGAAGAATTAATAATGTTCAATTACTCAACCTTTTACTGTTTGTGAACTACTTTTGTCTACAACTACTTTTACGCAAATAAGCCACTAGCCTATCCTTGTTTCCTGTGCACTATGCATACCTGTGGGTGGTACTTAGTCTTGCTCCCTTTTCCCCTCTCAGTGGTGGAGTACGCTTCTGACGAGGATCACCTGGAGGACTAGGCTGGCTCCACCGTCAAGGTGCTTGTGGGATGGAAGCTGCTGCATGACCCGTTGTTGATAGCCTTTACTTTACTGTTTCCGTTGCATTTATGTAATATAATCTTACTCTGTTTGTAAGACATACTCTGTATGGCAACTTGAATTTGTGTACCCTGGCTTTTTTGGACAGAGATTTAATACACATGAATGTTCAGAATTTCGGTGGTGAATTTCTAGGCGTTACAAAAACCACCTGTAGATCTTCTATCATTAGGACATCCTGCCTAGTCAGCATCAGAGAAGGCACTAACTGTCAGAGTTGGTGATTTACTAATCTTGAGACCAAAACTTGCAGTTCCTTTAATGTACTATAGAATCCTTTTGACTGCAGCCCAATGAACAGTAATGTGACTACATAGAAACTGGCAAACTTTATTTATTGAAAACGAGATATCTGGCCGTGTCAAAGTCAGATATTGCAAGGCTCCTATGACACTTCTATACTAACTAGCATCATTTGGTCCTAGAGTATCTCCTTCCATTCTAGACAATCTTTTTGTAGCTGACAAAGGTGTATTATTTTGCAGGTTTACATGTATGCATATTGACTCTTAAGAATTTCTGTAACATACCTGCCTTGTGATAGCACAATTTCACCTTTATTCCTTGTGACCTCAATACCAAGAAAATAATGTAGTTCTCCGAGATCTTTCAAAGCAAATTCTCCCTACAACTCCTTGAGTACTACACCTGTTGCTTCAGAAGATGAACTAGCAACAATAATATCATCTACATAAATAAGAACAAATACCACAATTTTACCCTTATTATAGATAAACAAGGATGTATCAGCCTTTGAGGGAATAAAGCCAAGTTGTTGCAACTCATTACTCAGTCTAGAATACCAGGCCCATGGTGCCTGTTTTAGACCATACAATGCCTTGTCCAACTTATAGAGATAGTAAGGATTGCTTGCACTTTCAAACCTAGGAGGCTGCTTCATATACACATCTTCTTCAAGGTAGCCATGCAAGAACGCACTCTGCGCATCCAGTTGTCTCAGACTCCATCCCTGTAAAACAATTATAGACAATACCAGACGAATAGTTGCAGACTTAACAACAGGACTAAATGTTTCCTTATAGTCAATCCCATACCTTTGTTTGAACCACTTTGCAACTAGGTGAGCCTTGTACCTATCTATAGTACCATCAGCCTTCCGCTTAATCTTATACACCCACTTACAATCAACAACATTTTTCCCTTTCGACGGTAGAACAAGATGCTAAGTCTTATTTTTAATAAGTGCAGAGTACTCATTTTCCATTGCAAGTTTCTAGTTTTTATTTCCAAGTGCTTCACTAAGATTATTGGGCTCACCAGTGGTAGTTAAGCAAGAATACCTGACTGTACCATCTTTATATACCTTTGGCTTATGAATTGCACGTTGTGATCTTGTAGTGGGGCGAGCAACTAGAGTTGGTTGATCCACAACAGCATTTGTATCTTGATCAAAACCAACATCTGCATTGTCTGCATCTTTGACGTGCTCATGCACAGGTGATCCAACCATAGATGATCCTGGCGATGTTCCCGAGGATTCCCCTGGTTCGCCTGTCGCTGCTTCACGTGCTGCTGCTTGCTCCCCGGATCCACTTGCCAATCCATCACTGTGAGAGTCAATCATGCCACGTGAATTGTCATGGGATTGCATGCACGATGTGACTGAAGATTGCGAATCCTCCTGGTGATCCGCCACCTAACGCGCGGGAGAATCCATCCCGGGATTGGAGCCTGTACGAGGCACGTTCGGCATAAAATGCCATTGCACACCACTTGGGCTACCGAACTCAGCCATTTCGCCATCATATTGCATGCCATTTTCTCCAATGTAGCGTCCAGTTGATCCTGTATCTGCATGAGACTCCACAGAGCGATGATTAGTAGTAACAGGGCCATTAATCAGAGGTTGATCACAGCCTACTTTGTCCCCAGGATTAATGGCCGACGGAGAGAAATGGGGAGGCAGAAGCAGAATTTCAGATCACAGTCTAGCACATGCGTTGGGTTGTAATTGGGAGAAGGGATACACATTCTCATCAAGACCACATCACGCGAGATATATACTTGACCCGTAGGAACATCTAGGCATTTGAACCCCTTGTGGGACTGGCTGTACCCTAAGAAGACGCATTGTTTAGATCGGAAAGACAGCTTATGAGGCTGATAGGGCTAGAGGTTAGGCCAACACACACACACCCAAAAGTGCGCAAAGAGTTAGATTTGGGTTTGACATGAAAGAGGTGCTCAAGAGGGATCTCAAAGAAGATGAGATGGCTTGGAGTGTGATTAATCAAATAAGTGGCAGTAATAAACGCTTCATCCCAAAATTTAAGAGGAATGGAGGCATGAGCAAGAAGAGTGAGACCTACTTCAACAATATGTCGATGCTTGTGCTCAGCAACACCATTCTGTTGGTGAGCATGTGGGCAGGAGACATGGTGGTCAATACCGATCTGATGAAAGAAATTATTGAGGCATTGATACTCCTCGCCCCAATCGGTTTGGACCGCCTTAATCTTCCTGTTCAATAAGCACTCAACAAGAGATTGAAACTCATGAAATTTTTCAAAGACTTCGGGCTTATGCTTTAGTAAGTATATCCATGTATACTTACTGTAATCGTCGATAAAACTCACATAGAAGTTCTTATTGTTTACAGAACTAGGAGCAGGACCCTAAACATCAAAATTAATCAAATAGAAAGGTGCTTCTGAAATATTATTGGACTTTGGATAGGGCAACTGATGACTTTTGCCCTGCTGACATGCATCACACACTAATTCTGAACTAGACTCAAGAAACAGGCACATTATTATGATTAAGGACTCGATTGACGATAACTGAAGAGGGGTGCCCCAAGTGGGCATGCCAACACGATGGAGAGGGTGGCTTGATGGCAGCGAGGGTATGCTTGACGGAGCTCAGGAAGGATGTCGGTAAGGGGTAGAGACCACCTCTACATCTGCCGCGAAGAAGAGGAGTCCTCGTGACCTGATCCTTAATAAAAAAGAAGTAGGGGTGAATTTCTACAAAGACATGATTGTCTTTGGTAAAGTGATGCACAGAAATAAGGCTTTTCTTGGCTTTAGGAACATGAAGGACACTGTTTAGATATAATTTGCGAGATGGGTGTGAATAATAGAGTGACCAACATGATCAACACCGATACATGTTCGGCTTGCAGTATGATCTTGTTCGCCACCGTTGTATTTCTCTTTCATGGACAGCTTGTCAACTTCTCCAGTTATGTGGTGGGTGGCGCCTGTGTCCATGTACCAGTTTGTGTCTACCTTGTAAGAGGAGGCAGCCGAACTGGCACTCTTGTCTTCTCTAGCAAAAGTAGCATCAAACCTCTTCCATCACTTGTGGACAGTGTGACCAATCTTGTTGCAAAGTTGGCACATAGGACGATTGTTGTTGTTGTTGTTACCTCCGTTTGTTCTCCCACTTCCGCCATCGCGGCCACCGTAGCCACGGCCAAATCCACCACTGTTGCGATCTCCGCGGCCACCGCCACCACGACCGCCATCTCGTCTGCCGCGCCCTCCACGCGACGTGGAGTTGGCAGAAGATTGTGATCCACCTTGAAACAACTCAAGACACATCTCAAAGTTCATGAGTTGTGCGACAGCCTCACTTACAGTGATTGGATCTGTTCGTGTGGTGATGGAGGAGACTATTGGATTGTAGTCGAAGTCCAGTCCAGCCAAGATGTAGGACACTAGTTCATCATCATCAAGTGTCCTTCCTGTGGCTGCCATGTCGTCTGCGAAGGCTTTCATCTTAGCGACATAGTCAGTAATACTCAGATTACTTTTCTGGGTTGTTGCCAGCGACATTCACGTGTTGATGACATGTGCATGGGACTGCGAGCCGAAGAGAGCTTCAAGCGCCTGCCAAACCTCAGTTGCCGTGGAGAATGATGCCACCTGAGTTAGGATCTCCCGGGACAGAGAGGTAAGCAAATAGCTGTGGACCTGCTGTTCTTGCGCCAACCAGTGGATGTATGCCTAGTTTGTCACCTTCTCGGTGATCTCCTTCTCATCTTTGTCCTTGTCTATTACAAGGATCGTCGCCGGCGGTGCTTGATTGGTTCCACCTAGGAACCCGGCAATCTGCGCACCCCTTAGGGTAGCGAGAACTTGAGCCTTCCATAGTACATGATTGCTCTTGGTCAGTTTTTTCGAAGCCTGACCATGGAGAGCAGGAGGCGCCGAGGAGTAAGAAGACGCCATGGGATCTTAGATTGATTGTAGAGGGATAGGCTTTGATACCATGTGAAGTTTCATGAAAGCTTATCCTTGACCTCGGGCGCCTGTGTGTTTATATAGACTGAAACAGCCCTAGCCGTGGTGTGTACATCACGAAGATTACCAAATAAGAACCTTTAGTTACAAGAGATAAACACATGATCTATATCCTAACTACCTACTAGTTAGTCATAACAACCTTTATCTTCATCAATTACATCGCTAAGTCTGATTATTCTGTAGGTACACCAACAAGAGGTCTTCTCTCTGTGTGTGTGAGCTAACACCAATGAAGTTCTCTAGTATTTTGCATGAGATCAAAACCTATATTATTATGATCATGTGGAGCAATACTGTTTTTCAAGGGAAAAGATCAGCATTCTTCGGGAAAAAAAAATGGACCAACATATTACGAGTGATCATAGAATTAATGTTCAAACATAAGTATCCCTCTTATCCATCTTACATTCATATTCTAAGGTGTTTTAGTTTTGTCTTAATTCAAACTTATCTAACTTTGATGGAGTTTATAGAAAAATACATCAACATCTACAACATTAAATTAGTTTCATTAAAATTCACCGTAAAATATGTCTCAATTATATATTTATTTGGTATTGTATATGCTAATTTTATTTCTATAAACTTGATCAAAGCTAAAGAGTTTTAACTTAGGATAAAACTATAATAGGAAGCGGAGGGAGTATATGCTAATGAATGGTGATCGTTGAGGTGTGTCGCTCGTAATGCCCTGCCTACATGGAACATCAAGCGTGTATGTAAGAGTAAATAAGTTCTAGTTGCATATATAACACATGCATGCTGAGTGAGTGACAGTGTGACACAGTGATATGTGGATGCATGCCATGTGGCCGACATTGATTTTCCGATGGATGGATCGATCTACCCGGCGTCTAGCGATTGTATTGTGCTGAGGATTGAGCTCAGGTGGATGTAGCTGCCCTTTCTTATGGCCTACGGGGTTGATGTTCATTCATGCTCAATAAGAAGGAAGTGTTAGCTCCAGCCATTTCACTCAATTATGGTGTTGATGTATGATGTAGATGAGACCTGTTGCTGATAAGTTTGACAGCTATCGTGGTACAGTAAAGTCCTCTTTTTGAATGAGGATAATAGCTATGAGACATGCATCTAGATGGTATTGATACCAGTGGCTTCAAATCAAATCAAATGAAAATTCTCAAGTTAAGCAAGGAAGTAGTCTCATTAATCATTATTAATTTTTATAAAGTATACAACTATATTTCAATGACAAAACTTTCTATTTTTGAGCAACAAATTCAGAAAAAAAAACAGAGATGGGTGATATAGCGCATGAGTTTGAGGCACAAATAAGAGAACTAAAGTTCAAAAAGGTACATTATCTGTAAGGCTCGAATTTCTTTTCCCACTCCATCTCTACCTTTAAGCATCTACCATGTTGGAGCATTGAAGATATATGCCCAAATGCTGCCACAATAATGCATCTCTTTTAATTGGGGGAATCAACATATATGTGCAAAATCCTCCATTTGAAGGCAAGGAAGTATGGCAACTCAATTAAGCTTGCAATGATGGTTAAGTAGAACTGCAGTACAAGCCAGGAGTGTACATCCTACAGATACTCGTGGTCCAAAAGAATCAATGTATTCTCCATTCAATGTGCAGGATTAGTTTGCATTGGATGGTTGGTTGGCTGTCTCCTGACACTGCCGTCCCACTGCACCCTCACTTGCAAGCAAGACCTGCAATCATGGGTCATCTCCCATGATACCTGACCAAGCTTTGCTACACCTAATCATCGCCCTAAGACCAGCAAAAGAAGCTAAGAAAGCTAATTGCCCATACATAGTGAGCAGCAGTGTGTGTGCTCCAAAGAGTACCTGCTGCAGAAAAAAACCTCATCATTCTGTGGCCACTTGTGTGGATGGATGGATGATGAGTTGATAATGAAGCAAGAAATCCTGCATTGCATTGCTGATCTTGCTAGTGGTGGTGTCCAGATTTTCTATGTTTTTGTAGAGTTCAGGTCCCTGTATTAAATTGCAGAAAGGCCTACGAGGAATAAACTTATGAAAAAGGTTTGGAGTACTAAATTCCATGGTTGATCATGTCACTAGCCGTTTGCCTGTATTAAAAATAAAAAGCATGGCTACAGTTAGCTAGGATGTTGATACAGCTCTATCATTTGGGATTATCCTACACCCATAGTGGGATAATACTATACTCTAAAATCCAACACTTGAGCAGGAGTCAATAGATGAAAATTCATTTCACTTTTCCGAGTACCAAACCACGTCATTGAAAATATCAGTCCATCCTAAATTTTCTGTTGACTGCGTATAGTAAAATGGCTCTTTTGAAATACAGGAATTAAGGCTGGATTTGGAGAATCAAAAAGCAATCAACCATCCCCAAACAAAATGTTGCAGGAGGGAAATGCAGATGTCCTGTCTATACGGACCATGTGGCGTACAATCAGCACGACTCATGTGTTATAGCAGTTTTGTAGGATTTAAACTTAAATTCTCTAAATATCACTCATAATTCTTCCATCCCAAAAGCGTCTTAGGCTCCGTTTGCATTTGTCTGTTGAAGGGGAAAAATTTACCCTTTTTTATGAGCACGCTTCTCAAATTGTTAAACAGTGTTTTTTTTTAAAAAATTTTATCAGAAAGTTGTTAAAAAAATCAAATAAATCAATTTTTCAAGTTTATAATAATTAAAACCCAATTAATCATACGCTAATAACTCAACTCATTTATATAATCTTCTTTTTCTCTTACTTTTAAACACTGATAACTGAACTCTGCAATCTACCTGAAGCCTCTGCAACATCTCTGTTGCCGTCGGCGATGGCTGGCTAGCGTGTGCCTCGAGATCTGAGACAAAAGAAGTCGCAGCTAGCTTGATCGCATCATAGGAACCTGGACTGGATGTTGGCACCGGTAGCAGCAGCGGCCAGGAGATCTGCGCTCGTGTGTTTCCCCGCCACTGAGCAGCCAATCGAAAGCGCCTGCATCTGCACTCACAACAGCCACTGCATGCACACACACACACTGCATCTCGCAAAAAGCTAAAGCAGGAGCACGCAATTACCACAGAGATTATCCCCATTCACACAATGACACAAAGAAAAGCAGATCAAAGCAAAGGGCAAAAAAAAAGCAAAAGCCTTAATCATATTCTCTTACCATACCAGAAAATGCATATAGCAGGGCTACTTTTCTAATTGGTTTTGAGCAAAAAATTTATAATAAATGAATGTAACTTCTGTTAAAGTAAAAATATATAGCATCTATTATAAAAAATGGGTGCGTACATGTCTTGTAATGATCACCGTAAAGCATCGTCCATATAACAAACAGTGTCATGCTATCGGGCCTATAAGCAATGATATTATCTATATAGCAATGATATTGTCCATATAATAATACGGTGTCATTGGACCTATAAGTAATAACTATTTCGAGACGCTATAGCAATAGCAATAGCATGAGTGCCATTTGTACGCTAGCTGGGTTTGGATGGATTTCTGTACCCTGGATGCCATGTTCTTCTGCTTCGATCTCCCAGCTGCCTGAAGAATTATTTTTGCTCCTGAAACGGGCTGGCAGCCGGCCATGCCATGAAGATAGCGAGCGTTGACATTTTCATGGCAGTTAGTAGAAATTAATTTTTTTGGTAACAGTAAGTAGAAATTAATGTACTGTCACTGACAAGGATTTGGTGTTTACTGCAAAGGATGTTTGGTTTCCGTTTGTTTGATAGAGAAAAGACTTTTTTTATTTACAGCGTGTAATTAATTCTAGTCCTTGATGACTCGCGTAATCTTGCTCGCTTTTGCGTTGGAGATAAGCCGTATAGACCCGTAGCTGTAATTATCGTCCTGTAAATCTTGGACTTTTGATAACACGTCCTTGATGGCCATGGGATTTTCTTCAATGCAGTAGCCATATATTAGGTTTGGTACAGTAGTAGCATTACGTCTGTTTAGAAAGTTTGCAGGGCATTATTCTGGGTTGAAATAAACTCAGGCTCAGATTGGAGTGGCCTGGATTTTCAGACAAAAGCGGTTCATAAAAATTGCTATTTTTCCGCATAAAAAATCTGCATGGATCTCAAAGCAAATTAGACTTATATAATAGTCCATAGAAATCTTCATGTAAGGATTTTGTGGTAATAACTAATTACTTTCTAATCTAGTACTTAATCTACTAATGAACACACCTGTTAAGGTTCATTGGAATCGGTAAACACCCAATAAAGAAAAAATCTACTTCCCATTGACTATTATCATTAAACATTACCTTTTTAGGAGAACTTATGATGCCTGATTCTTCCTATTGACCATGATATAAAAATGCATACAATGAAGACCTGCCAGACAGAAGCTTCCATTAAAGAAGCCATTATCTGTTTACTTATTTCTCTAATCACAACAAAACAAGATTAGAAATGGCCAAATGGGCAAAGCTCCCCTTTTTAAGGAGCACAGAAGTCTAAAACCGAAGTAGGCTTGGTGCTGGAGCACTAATCTCCAGGGGCAGATTGGTAATTCCACCGGCCTCAACTGAAGTCGTGGAGGGGAAAGCGCAACCGCTCGCATCCAACGGTCCAAACTGAAACCCCCAATCAGCAACCGCCATCCACACACCCTCCATCTTGGAGAGATTAACGATAATGCCACTGCCTAACCACCGTAATATGGGGGCACACGAGGGCATAATCGTCATTTTGGTTTGCTTTGTCCTAATGTTTTCCCCTGCCTAAGTAACGGATCAAGGGAGAAGGGGAAAAAGACACAGAAATATGGGGGTGGGGACGTTTGAATTGTGAGGTAGAAGCAAAAGCCCCGAGAGAGGAAAAAAATCACGTCTTTTTTGTTGTTTTTGGGTTTCGTTTTTGATTTGGGAGCAGTTCTGAGTGCGTGCGTGCGGCTGTTCTTGCCGCGGGGGGAACAATCCCGTTTCTTCTAGTTCTTCAATGATTTCTGCGCCTCGTGCTGCTGCTGCTGCTGCTAGTGTTCCTCCCCTTTGATTAGGCAGGCTTTGCTTTTTGTTTCGGGTTTCTTTTGCCTTTTCTTTCGCCAAAGATTGCAGCTTTTGCAGTCTCGTTGCCGATTCCAAGCTTGGCCCGCTTCTTTTAACCTTCAAAAATCGCGCAAAGTTTGGGTTTTTACCCTGTCCCTTGATGCGGGCACCGCCGAAATCTGTTCTTGGCGCGTGCAATTAGTGCTAATTCGGGGCTGGAAGAGTGGAAATTTGAGAGATTGCTGAGGGGATTTTTCTACTCCCGGGCTCCAGAATTTGGGGTTTGGGGGGCTGTCACTTTCGAGCCCTTGCTGAGTTAGGGGCTTGTGCACCTAAATTTGGAGATAATTGGTGCGAGATGGAGAACGTTTTGGTTTCTATGGTGTTCCGCGGTAGGATTTGGCGGATTGGCGTGTGAGACTCCGTGTTGTTCACTGGTCTGAATCTGGTGGCTTGTTGATTTCCTCGGCGGTGATGCTCTCTGCAGCCGCCGTGATGGCACCAGCCCCGGCCGCTGCGAAGAGCTCCCTCGAGGTCTTGCTAGAGACAATAAAGAAGCGTGATGAGCAGCCCAAGGATGCGCCTCCGGCATTGCCAGCACGGCCGACGTGCCGTGGCCGCTTGCCCAGTGCAAGACGGCCATCACTGCCTTCTGGGGTTAAGCTTGAGAATGGTACGGTGAAAGGCGCGGTGGTGGATACGGTGATAGCTGAAAAGAAGCCAGGGGTTGAGAAGAAGATTGGTGGTCAGGAGGCCAAGGAGGAGAATGTGGTAAAAACTCGCATCTTTGGGACCAAGAGGAAGTTCTCTAATGGGGAGGTGCTGGAGGAGTCGCCGTATGTTGATAATTTTCACAAGGAGAGGAAGGAGATGATGGCCTCTAAGGAGCCCCCTTCTGTTTCCCCAAGGGCAAAGACAAATGGGAAACCAGTGTTCACAGATACCGTGGATTATGTCCTCCAGAAGGTGAGAAGCTTGTTCATTGTGAATTGATAAGATTTTATCTTTTATCATGTGAACAAAATGGTACTTGGCAACATGTTCTCTGATCTATTTGTCTTTATTACATGGGAGTATGATGAACTGAATACTTGCTCTTATATGATGGCAAAAATTCACTCATGAGTTAAGGCTGAGAATTGTTAGTCAATTCGATCCTTCAATCTGATCATATGTTACATTTGTATACCTCAGCTTGCTTCTGTGCAGTATCCACGGATTGACCAACAAGATCTCATGCTGAACTGTTGTCCTGCAGTATTAATCAGTAAATGCAGGCAGTTGTTGCTTTGTGCTTGTTCCTTGCCTGGGGAGTAGACTCTATACTTGTTTTGGCTAGTGGGTCAAGAACATCCATGACACTTTGCATGTTATTGTTACTCTGATCCTTAGAAGTATGGAACTATGGATATATTGGACAATCAAAACAATTTTACATGTAATTGGGATTGCTTCTCTTTTTTATTTCTTTCCCTTGATGATTTGAGTATGATGCTTTTGAGTTTAAATAGTTATTAAAAAAACCAGGCAAAGCCATAACATTTGGATTTTTTTAATTTCTTCAGAAGCTCCGAGTTTGGTGTTCTTCACCAGATGCAACATGGAAACTTGGACAGATTCAATCAGTTTCTGGAGATGATGTCGAAATACTCCTGGTTAATGGAGAGGTGATTCTCATGCTAAAGTAATGGCATAATTATTTGGTAGATTGCTGTAACATTTTTTAACTCAATGGTTTCTCTGTGTAGGTTTTGACACTGTCACCGGACAGACTCTTGCTGGCCAACCCTGATATTCTTGATGGAGTGGATAATTTAATCCATATGAGCTATTTAAATGAACCCTCAGTTCTTTACAATCTGCAGTTCAGATATTCTCGTGATCTTATTTATGTAAGGGCTATCGTTCAAGTTCATTATGTTTTTATAGTCTAGAATGTCTCTTCATTTGTATCCTTTTCCTTGTAGACAAAAGCAGGGCCTGTTCTGGTTGCTGTCAATCCATTAAAAGAAGTTGCTCTCTATGGGAAAGATTTCATCATGCAATACAGGAAAAAGCTCAATGACGATCCACATGTGTATGCCATAGCGGACTTGGCTTTTAATGAAATGCTAAGAGGTAGGTGCTAAAGGGAGTAGATTATTTTGTACTATTGTTTCACAACTAGTATAATCTGATGCAATTCTTCTCTGCAGATGGCGTAAACCAATCTATAATAATAAGGTTAGGACATGTTACCGTGCTTCCATGATAATAACCACAATTCTCTTAAGACTGTGTAACCCAGTTTTTAATGCACTCTCTGTGGTCTTCGTATTATTTCAGTGGTGAAAGCGGAGCAGGAAAGACTGAGACAGCTAAAATTGCAATGCAATATTTGGCCACTTTAGGGGATGCCAGTGGAATGGAGTCTGAGGTTCTTCAGACAAATGTTATTCTGGAAGCATTAGGGAATGCAAAAACATCACGAAATGATAACTCTAGTCGATTCGTGAGTTTATCTTCATGTAAAAATTGTCTTTCCATTGTTCATCAATTAATCATTTTTAAGTATTCTAATTATGCCATGATGATTTTAATATATAGGGTAAACTTACTGAAATACACTTCTCTGAAACTGGAAAGCTATCTGGTGCTAAAATTCAAACATGTAAGCCTTCCATACAATTTATTGTTGAGATGTCTAGTGATAAAATCGTTGAACTTCCTGATAACTTGTTTCTTTGGACATGTATGTTCCTCGAACTGAATCTCACGGGGCAGTCCTGTTAGAGAAGGTATGGTAATTTGTTGTCATCAAAAACTCAGATCTTGTTACCCCCCGAAAGTTCTAATGTCCTGTATCTTGTCTATGCAGTCAAGGGTGGTTCGAAGAGCAACAGGGGAGAGGTCATTCCATATTTTCTATCAACTGTGCTCTGTAGCTCCTCCCCTTTTAAAGAGTAATTACATCGCTATTATTTACATGCTTGTTTGTCTTTTAGT
This sequence comes from Oryza meyeriana var. granulata, assembly GCA_003991445.1. NCBI lineage: Eukaryota > Viridiplantae > Streptophyta > Magnoliopsida > Poales > Poaceae > Oryza > Oryza meyeriana. The sequence continues at coordinate 35,916 of RYFJ01002950.1, read as the reverse complement.
TGCAAAAATATAAACTTTCCTAGATAATGGTTCATTTCTTAATATTCCTCTCTCGCACCCTTACTGCTGCAGAAAAAATGTTTCTGAAAGAAGCCAATTACTACAATTACTTAAAGCAGAGTGCTTGCTTGAGAATTGATGGTGTTGATGATGCTAAAAGGTTTTCAATGCTAGTGGTAATGTTGCTGTAGATTTGACCATCATTTGTATCCAAATTTCTGCTATTATCTTACATTATCTGTTATTTATGTCATTGTTTCCATTTGCAGGATGCACTCGATATTATTCAAATATCTAAAGAAGACCAAATGAAATTGTTTTCCATGCTCGCGGCTGTCTTATGGCTTGGAAACATTTCATTCTCTGTGATAGACAATGAAAATCATGTGGAGATTGTTTCAAATGAAGGTACAATTTTCCCCTTCTATATAATGGCCATTTTTTTTTTCTTATGGTATCTACTGGAGAAAATATGTATAGAAATGTAAAACTATAAGCCACATTATCTTCATCCTGCATTTGTAATGCAAATTTGGTATAGCCATATTGGTGCCAGTTGGTTTTTGCCATGCTTAGTGAATGACTGCTGCGTAACGTGTTTTTCAGGGTTGGCTGCTGCAGCCAAGCTATTAGGTTGCAGCACACCTCAATTGATGAATGCTCTCACTACACGTAAAATCCAAGCTGGAAAGGACAATATTATTCAAAAGCTGACATTAACTCAGGTAAGTTACCTGGCAAATTTAGCAGCATGGATCATAGGTCGCGTCTTATTATTTTCTCAATTGTGTTTTTACTGTATGTTTTCTACTTTCTCTAGGCCATTGATGCAAGGGATGCTCTAGCAAAGTCCATTTATGCCCATTTGTTTGATTGGGTTGTTGAGCAAATTAACCACTCACTTGGAACTGGAAGAGAGCACACGTGGAGATCCATAAGTATTTTAGATATTTATGGGTTTGAGTCTTTCATTGTATGGAATAGATTTGCATTCTATTTAATATCAATTTTTTCCTTCTAATTTCTCAGTTGTTAACATTTAACTATACCACTACAGAAGAATGGTTTTGAGCAGTTTTGTATAAACTATGCCAACGAAAGGCTACAACAGCACTTCAACCGGCATCTTTTCAAGCTAGAACAGGAGGTAAGATTCTAACATTTCAAGGACTATTTGTTTGTGGCAGTGCCAAAGTTTTGAAATAATTATGAGTTGTATTTACATGTAAATTCTTTCTTGAAAACCAATTCTGGGGTACATCGTGGTTTGCTTGCTATGCATTTTTAGTGAAGGGGTAAATGACCTACTTTTCCATTTGTTTACTCAGAACTTGGGCTTGTGATCAGATGCCAACTTTTTTTTAGACCCTCAGTTAGATATGCATGCGTTCATCTGATCCTCCCAGTATCTTATGCTATTTGTTTTGCCATTGTCTTTCAACTTTTGAGTGCTTTTACTTGTTCCAATATGGTCATCACACTGGTTTCAACTACTAATGATTGGGTACAATTTTACAAGTTTGTATCTCTCAGTTATTTATGATTGATTGCCTTACCTTCCTTTGGCTCCCTTTGGCACAACCAGTTTCAGTTTGTGGGAGAAGCTGGTGAGGGACAGATTTTGATTCTTAGTGTAATATCAGCTTCTGCTTACTCATAAGCTACTGCAGAATTTTGTTATTTGGCAGCACAATAGCTTTTCTCTGTGCAGAACTTGCAATAAAAGCTGTACCAAAGGGGTACTTTTTGTGAAATCGTGTATCCAGTTGCTGGTAGTCACATGCTTTTATCCCCTATATCAATGTAGGCATGCTAATTCTACCCTTTTTTCCAGGAATATTTAGAGGATGGAATTGACTGGGCCAATGTGGAATTTGTGGATAATGCTGACTGCTTATCTCTCTTTGAGAAGGTATGTAATGTTACTTTCATGGAATCCCTTTACTTATTGACCATAACCTTTCTGAATGTGCATGGTCAGTTTGAAATGTTCTGACTTCTGAGCTTGTTATTTGCATGCAATTCCTTTTTAATTGCTTACATGACAGAGGCAGCCAAGACTGCAATACCATATTTTAAGTTTTCTTTTCTGTTCTCTTCGCCTTATTTTTTGCCTGCATAGAGTTCCATGTGTCCATCAGTTGCCTTTTTTGTAATAGGTACTACAAACTGTTGTAGCAGACCTTACAATGACGTCCAACTTTCTATTCCACAATTCTGAGCTACTCTAGTTTAGTGAACATTTTCCTAGATAAAATGAGAGGAGATTTTGACCAGACAGAAGCATCCTTAAGAAGAGAGTGTGTGTGTCTGTGGAAAATTCTATAGGTCATAAAGCAGACGCGATTAATAATTCCGTGCAATTATTAAAAAGACTGACATCATCATTGTTTTGCATGTTAATACCTGGTGATATAAACTTAGTTATTTACATGCTTTGTCTGTGCATGTACTATTGTATAATTACATTTTTTTGCATTACAGAAACCTCTAGGGCTATTATCATTACTGGATGAAGAGTCTACATTCCCAAAGGCAACAGACTTTTCTTTTGCTAACAAGCTTAAGCAGCACTTGAGGGGACACGCTGCCTTCAGGGGTGAACAGGAAGGTGCTTTTAAGATTTGTCATTATGCTGGAGAGGTTGGTGATCTGTGATCCTCAAGTTGACCTATCTTTCCATTGTTTCAATCTAGCCATCACTTTCTCCATCCGTGAACTTGTCCATTCACTGTCAATTATCTCATTTGTTTTTGAAGCTTTACTTTATATAGCTTGATTAATTGTACAAGTTGTGTTTCCAGGTGACGTATGATACAGCTGGGTTCTTGGAGAAGAACAGAGATCCGTTGAACTCTGAGTTAATTCAACTACTCTCGTCATGTAAATGTGAACTTCCAAAATACTTTGCCTCTGTCATGGTTTCTGATTCTCAGAATAAATCAACTTTGTCATGGCACTCAGCTGTTGATTCACAAAAGCAAAGTGTCGTGACCAAATTTAAGGTACCATTTTCAATCATTCATGTATTCATAGGATCAGATAATTTTGTTTGAAAATGTTGCTCTTGTCCTCTACCTTTTAACTATATATTTTGTATTTACTTTCATGGCAATGCTTTTAGCTCTTGTTCTGCATAATGTTGTGCACATTTCTATAAAGTTGATGTTCCATGTAACCATCTTCATGCTCTATTATTTTATCAGGCTCAACTGTTCAAGCTGATGCAGCAATTGGAGAACACAACTCCTCATTTCATTCGATGCATTCAGCCAAATAGCAAACAGCGCCCCATGCTATTTGAGCATGATCTTGTTTCACACCAGCTTAAGTGCTGTGGGGTGCTCGAAGTTGTGCGGATATCAAGAGCAGGGTATCCAACTAGGATGACTCACCAACAGTTTGCTGAAAGGTACTAGCTGATTTCATGAGCATACTTGTTTGTGATGTTCAGTACTAGTGTACTAGCTGATTTCCAAATTCCAATTTATTTTATAATCTGCAGATATGGGTGTCTTCTCCTGCATTCCATTGCATCGCAGGATCCTCTTAGTATTTCAGTTGCTGTGTTACAGCAGTTCAATATTCCACCAGAAATGTATCAAGTTGGCTACACAAAATTGTTTCTTCGTACAGGACAGGTACACCAATTCTTACATTTTTGGATAAAATACACTCAACCGTCCAATAGCACACACTGGCTTGATATGGAGTGCCATTCTTATTGATAACTTGTAGGTTGCTGCACTGGAAAATGCTAAAAATCGGATGCTCCATGGAGCCCTTCGGATTCAGAAGAACTTCCGTGGGTTGCATACTCGACAAGAATACCAGGGACTGAAGAAAGGGGCAATGACTTTGCAGTCATGTAATTATCTTTACTTTGCTAGTGCTTTTAGTTTTAAATATTCCTAATAAATTGACCTTCTAGCATGTGTGGAATATAGTTTGACATTCAAACTACTCCCTGGCACCTGCTCAGAGATACCGTCTTAACATTTTTGCTTTGCAAATTTGCAATCTACAGTCATAAGAGGTGAAAAAGCAAGAGTACACTTTGATCATCTTGTAAAAAGATGGAGGGCAGCTATTCTCATACAGAAGTATGCTAGGCGTCGATTTGCAGCTACCATGTTTATTGATCAGCTCAAATATGTTGTTCTTCTACAATCAGGTACTTTTAAGAGTCGTGAGAAGGCTTAATGACATCATGTTGCAATATATAGCACATACATCTAATCATATGCTTCTGTATGCGTCTGCAGTGATGCGTGGGTGCTTGGTCAGGAAGAAATATAAGTGCCTGAAGGAAGGGAAGGACTCAAAGTTAAGTCAAAGCAAACTTATACATGCAAGGAAGAATGTTTCACAAGCGCGGATGTATCATGTGAGTTCTCTGCCAAAGGATTTCTATATCTTAATATTCTGTAGTGTCGCCCATCTCCCAAGCTGCGTACTGCTTTAATCCAGTTTGAGTGAGCAATTGGGCAGTACATGATCTGACCGAGGATTTGAGATTGATGTTAATGAGATAATAGCTCTGGTATTTGCATGAGCACAATTGCATACTGTATTGACCGACCTAATCACCAACACATAGCTACTGAAATTTTTCACTACTTGTGATATCCAACTGTAATTTTCCTTACTGAGAAGCCTTCCAGTACAAGCTTTGAATTGATTCAACATTCTAGTGGAATAAAAGTCAAAGGTGTAATCTTCTAATGATTATCATCCCATGACAGGAAACGAATGGAGATTATCCTCGACAACCAATTATCACAGAACTCCAGGGACGTGTTTCAAAAGCCGAGGCTGCATTGCGAGACAAGGAGGAAGAAAATGCAATGCTGAAGCAACAATTGGACCAATATGAGAAGAAATGGTCAGAATATGAGGCCAAAATGAAATCCATGGAAGAGGCATGGAAGAAGCAGCTCTCCTCTCTGCAGGTAATTATCTACACTGTAATTTTCCTGTTAATTTCTAATTGTTGCTTATTTTCGTTTGAGGGAGCGCATAAACACTTTATAAAATATGATTTGATCTATTGTGTTATGGCATGCACTTCTGTACTTTGACATGCCGACCAATGAATTTTCAAGTTTTTCCCCATAACGATCTGGCCTTGAACTAAAGAACAGTTGCTCTGAAATTTAGCTAAATTACGCAGCACGGGCTATTGTAAAGGTTTGATTGATTGGAATGTTAAGAGTAGAATGGATTAGTTCCATTACTTAGTATAGTGTTTCTCTTGTATAGAGAAGAGTGGCTTAGTTCCATAGTTTGCAATAGTGCTCTCTTGTATTATTAGAAGATTGCATTCCTCTGGAGTCTGGATGTAATTATCTGTATTCATTTCAGTTGAGCCTTGTGGCTGCTAAGAAGAGCCTAACTTCAGACGACGCAGCCACCCGAGCAGCTCGAACCGATGCTGCTCCAACGCATGCTCATTATGACTCCGAAGATACATCGACCGGGACCCATACCCCTGAAGGAACAGAGTTCAAATATCAAAGCCACAACCCTGAGGCTAGAGTTGCAGCACCAAATTCAGACAGGCGGATAAATGCTGTGAACCACCTAGCCAAGGAGTTTGAGGACAGGCGGCAGGTGTTTGAAGACGATGCTGGCTTCCTTGTCGCAGTGAAGTCTGGACAGGTCGGTTCAAACATGAACCCAGACGACGAACTCCGGAAGCTCAAGGACCGATTCGCGACATGGAAGAAAGACTACAAATCTCGGTTGAAAGAGACCAAGGTAAATCTTCAGAAGGTTGGAAATCATGAATCCCGGAAAAGATGGTGGGGGAAGAAGACCTCAAAGTGAATGCGTGCAATCTAAAGCCAAGTGCATTTTTCTACATTCCCTTCTGCTGCATCGTCAGTGGCTTCGAGGTGACAATGGAAAGACTGGTACGTGAAAAGAAGGCTTCGAGGTTCTTGTCCTCTTCATTGCAAGCCTGATAAGATGATGGCGATGAGCTCCATCGTCAGTGGTGGTGCTTGTACTCGTCCGATGTTCAGCTTATCAAAGAATAGGATTATATAGGTGAAAGCAAGAAGTTTGTACATGTATATTAGTTCGTTGTCAGTGTATGTATGCCATCTTGTATGTAGAGAGATGAACCTGAGATATGGAAGGGTAATTAAATACAGATTATCCGCCATGAGCGAATAGAGATGCAACAGCAGTGCTGTAATATGTGTACAGTAAGAAAATCACCGAACTTGCAAGGCATTTTACTCCTTTCCTGCCTTGTCTGCAAATGTTTTGTCTCTGTTTAAACTGAAGTCTGCAAAAGATTGTTCCTTGAGAAACCTGAACCACCACTCGACTCTTGCGGCCCTGATGAACTCTGTATCCAATTGATCTTTACTACTTGATACAAGAAAAGGCCATAGAAAATTAGCAATAATCAAACACTATGTCTCGTATGGATCAATTACGAAGTACACAAAAGTACAAAACCATCAAGAGTTAACTAAGCAAGCAGCTGACACACAAGTTGCAACTGACGGACAGCACAGATGCATGCAAACCCAAAACCCCTCACTTTCTTCAGTTGTGAATTCTGGATGGATCATCACATGGTACAATCTGTGCAAGCATGGTACATCAAACGACGGATAGTCTACAATGGCTGGCTAATAAAGCTTAGCACTTTAGGATCCCGGCGCGAACTTGGTGGCGTAGACCCATGCGTTGTTGGCGACGGGGTTGTCGAGGTGGTCGAGCAGGTTCTCCAATGGGCCCTTGCCAGTGACGATGGCCTGCACGAAGAAGCCGAACATGGAGAACATGGCGAGGCGGCCGTTCTTGATCTCCTTTACCTTGAGCTCGGCGAAGGTGACGGGGTCGTCGGCGAGGCCGAGCGGGTCGAAGTACTGGCCGCCGGGGTAGAGGTCGTTGCCGTCGCCGACGCCTGGGAGGCCGTTGATGCGGTATCCCTCAACGAGCCCCATGAGGATGACCTGGAATCCGAGCACGGCGAGGATGCTCTGCGCGTGCACCAGGTTCGGGTTGCCGAGGTAGTCGAGGCCGCCCTCGGAGAAGATCTGCGCGCCGGCCTTGAACCAGACGGGCTCCTTGAAGTCGACGCGCACCCACTTCTCGAGCACCTCCGGCGTGATGCAGCCGAGCGCCCCCAGCATCGCCCACCGGCCGTGGATCACCTCCAGCGCCCTGTTCCTCGCGAACGCCTCCGGGTCGGCGGAGAGCCCCGCCGTGTCCCACCCGTAGTCGCCGGGGAACTCGCCCCTCAGGTACGACGGCGTCTGCGCCGAGAAGGGCCCCAGGTACTTCACCCTGTCCGGCCCGTACCACAGCTCGTTGCTCTGCACACACAAATGTAGCTGCCCGCGTCACCACCATGATCACCGGCGAACAAACAAACGTCGTCGTCGTCGCTAGCTACCAGCTAGGTATACGTACCATGGTGATGCGGCCGTTGGCGGCGGCGGCGACGTCGCGGAGGGGGGCGGCATTGGAGGAGCGGGCCTGGCCGAGGAAGGGGGTCTTGGCGGCGAGGACGCGGGAGGTGGGGGCCATGATCGTCGACGCCATCGGCGGCTGAGCTGCTGCTTGATTTGCGACGCGGTGGTGCACTGGTGGTAGCTGCTAAGACTAAAGGGAGAGGTGCTACGTGTAACGTATATGTAGCGCCGGCGTTTGTGGCGGTGGTGGCGGGTGGCGCGGCGGAGGGCGGGGATTGGAGCGGCGGGTGTGAGGTGGAGATTTCTGGATTTGGTTTCGGCCAATGGGAGCGCGGCTTCGGATTGTGGAGGTGTGGCGCTGCCACGTCGGATGGATGGCTCCCCTATCCCTCTCCTCCCATGTGTTGTCTGCAGGCCGGCGCCGCAGCGTTGTTGGGCCGGGCCGTAGAGCGCCTTAGGCCCAACGTTACACGTGGCATCCTGGGGAGTCAGGTTGGGACCCACAAAAAGCCACGGAGTCCAGGTACAGGGAAAAAAATTACACAGTACCTCCGTCCTTCCCTCGTCTGTAGGACTTCCGTGCTGTTTGCCACCACTTATTTAAGCAGCTTATTTTTTCGTTTCTCGTAAGCATGTTTCTTGAACGGTTAAACGATGTGTTTTTTTAAAAATTTTCTATATAAAAGTATCTCAAAAAATCAAATAGATTTATTTTTTAAGTTTTTAATAGTTAATACTTAATTAATTATGAGCTAATGATATTCTTTGTTTTACGTATCACTTGTAAACCAAAATAATAAGCCATCTCGTAATATGATATCTGTCTAGTATAAGTGTCGGAGCAGGCATGATCTCTTTAGAGTTCAGACCCCAACATCCTTCCTCTCCTTGACGGCTCGCATCTGACCATCATGACCGCAGTCCGCACTCCGCAGCAGCACGGGGTTTGTGCACGACTCGCCAGACGAGCGGCATCAAGCTCGCATCCCACTGCCCCTGCCGTAGCTGCCAGCCGCCATCGAGCGACATCGTGTTTGCCGCAGCGTTGTGAAATTGTTGACAACGATTTGAGGGTGCAACTGTTGAATGGTTGAATTTTGGTCGCCATTGTTTTCAATCTTCATGGTGCACTGGTGTTGACGCAGTTTAGGGCCAACACACCAAGTTGCGCTAGAACGCGCGGTCGTTGAAATCACCTCGCGGGAAGCCCCTGTGCAAACCAGCCAGGCCGGTTTGGGAAATCGGTCAGGCCGGTTTCTTGAAGCTAACCGTGAAAACATAGAACCACCACCCCGGGAGGGACCCCGTCAGGGATGATGTGCCTAGGGTTGTTCTGAGATCGGCAGGCCACTCAGAACGTCCCAAATTGCCGTGGAGACGAAGAAGGAGAAGCAAAGGGGGTTGGAAAGGCTAGGGTTTGGAGAAAATAAAAAGTAAAGGTATTTTGATTGATCGATTGGATAGATCCTCAATCGGCCGTGGCCCTTTATATTTATAGGGTGGGGAGGTCTTGCCCCTGTAAGGAATTCCAATTACAAGTCGTGATCTACATGGATTCATTAATTCTATTCGGACTGGATCAAAACCGGCCAGGCCGGTTTTGGAAACAGGTTAGGCCGGTTTGGGAAACAGGTCAGGCCGGTTTGGGAAACCTTCCCAGCCAGACTAGCTTTGTGCCAATTTTGGCCACCAACATATGCCCCCCTGTTTTCTGGTGAAGCTTGCGTTCCAGAAAACATGTTGCAACAAAAATAAATCTAAGGGCGATACTTGTTATATAATTCATCGGCCTTTTTGTTCCAAGGGCGATATTTGAAGATACCGGCCATATTACATCAAGCATCTTGCCATACACTTGGATAATACCTTTTCAAGTATCTTCCATTAAGAGCTCTAGGCAGCCGCTGACCTTGCAAAGTTTCCACCATATAAGAATTCCCGAAGATCACTTTGACAATTTTATACGGTCCTTCCCAACTTGGAGACCATTTACCAAATTTGTTGCTCTTCGCCCCTATAGGTAGAATTGTCTTCCAAACCATATCATCAACCTAAAATGACTTTTCTTTTACTTTCTTGTTATAAGCTTTAGCAACTCGGGCTTTATCCTTCTCAATCTCCTCCAAAGCTTTCAAACATTTGTCGGTTACCTCGTTAATATTATCCATCATCAAGTTATGATAATCAACAGCATTAAGACCATTTTGCTTAGCCAATCTATATGCGCCCAGATTCACCTCAACAGGCAAAACGGCCTCTTGACCATACACAAGCTCAAAAGGAGTAACCTTAGTAGCACCATGTCTAGATATGCGATAGGCCCACAAAGCTTCAGATAAAACCTCATGCCACCTTCTAGGATGATCTTCTATTTTCTTTTTAATGAGCTTAATCAAAATCTTGTTACTAGATTCAGCTTGGCCATTAGCTTGGGCATAATATGGAGATGAATTGAGTAATCTAATCTTATAAGATTCAGCAAACTCACGCACCTCTTTAGATATAAATGAAGTATCTTGGTCCGAAGTCAAAGTTTGTGGAATACCAAATCTATGAATAATATGCCTAGTAATGAACTCAATTACCTCCCGATGAGTCATATTCTTGAGGGGAACTGCTTCGGTCCACTTGGTGAAGTAATCTGTAGCCACCAACACGAAACAATGCCCTTTTGATGACGAAGGACGAATCTGCCCAATAAAATCCAAACCCCATCCTCGGAAAGGCCAAGGCTTGATAATAGGATGCATCAATGCTGCGGGAACCATCTGAATATCTCCAAACTTCTGACACTCTTCACATCCTTTATAATACCGTAAACAATCGGCTATCATGTTAGGCCAATAAAAACAAGCTCGCCTAAGGAGCCACTTCATCTTAGGAGCCGATTGATGTGTACCGCAAATTCCCTCATGAACTTCTCCCATAGCCACTCTAGCTTGATCAGAATCTAAGCACTTCAAAAGCAAATCCTCAGCGGTCCGACGATACAACTCACCATCAACCAGAGTGAATTTGAAAGCCCATCGTCGAATTTTTCTGTCAACTTTAGAACTGGGATTCTGTAAATAATCAATAAGAGGCTTCCTCCAATCACTGACTTCATCCTCAACAATTTTTGATTGCTCAACGGCCGAAGCAGGATTCACAGTAGACAAACCGGTCAGACCGGTTTCAGAAATGGTCAGACCGTTTTCAGTTCGGTCAGACCGGTTGGGAAAAAGCGGTCTAGCTGGTTTCTCTAGGACATAACCCTCGGCCTCACGAAACGTCGGCTCTTTTTCATGAAAATTTCGTTTCTGAACATCATAGCCAAACGCTTGTTGTGCCAGAGCATTAGCCCTCGGATTCTCCTCTCGTGGTACATGATAAATAGTAAACTCATCAAAACAAGATATGACATCCAAACATTTATCAAGATAAGCATTCAAAAAACCATCTAAGCACTGATATACCTTAGAAACCTGCTGTACCACCAGTAGGGAATCACCATACGCTTCTACATGCTTTACTCCCATGTCATGCAAAATCTCCAGCCCAAACAAGAGAGCTTCATATTCGGCTTGATTATTAGTACACTCATGTTTCAATCGGTTAAGAGCTTCAAAAACAGCACCGTTTGGTGATATAAGAATAACACCAACACCACAACCACTTTTGCAAACCGATCCGTCAAAATGCAATTTCCACGGAGTCAAAGCAACATAACCGACGTCTAAATCAATGTTGTTATCAATATTATGTTCAACAATAAAATCTGCTACAATTTGGCCTTTCATAGATTTCAAAGGTTCACAAGCCAAATCGTATTCAATTAAAGCATAAGCCCATTTACCAATTCTACCACTTAAAATTGGTCTATACAACATATATTTAATTACGTCGGTTTGACACGCTACTATGCAAGTATTTGATAACAAATAATGCCTCAACTTGGTACAAGCATAATACAAGGACAAACACAATTTCTCAATGAATGTGTACCTTGTTTCAGCATCCAATAGTCGTCGACTCACATAAGTAACGACATGTTCCTTGCCTTCAGTTTCTTGAGTCAAAACAGCACCAATAACCCTTTCTTCAGCTGCCACATACAATTTAAAAGGAACACCACTCCTAGGAGCTTTGAGCACGGGCGGCGAGGATAAATAGCATTTAATCTTTTCAAAAGCTGCTCGCTGTTCTGCCCCCCAAGTAAATTCGGTTTCATCTTTCAACCGAAGAATAGGAGTAAAAGCATTCACCTTCCCAGACAAGTTAGAAATAAATCTCCTTAAGTAATTTACCTTGCCCAAGAATTTCTGTAACTCCTTCTTACATGTAGGAGCTTGTATCTTTTTAATGGATTCAATTTTCTTAGGATCTATCTCTATGCCATTTTCATGAATAATGAAACCTAAAAACTTTCCAGCCGATACGCCAAATGCACATTTGAGTGGATTCATTTTTAAACCATATCGACGCATCTTTTCAAAAGCAAGCTTCAAATCAGCTAAATGTGGTTCTAAACCAGCCGATTTAACAACAATATCATCGATATAAATTTCCACAATCACACCAAGTAAGTCATGAAAAATCAAATTCATAGCCCTTTGATAAGTAGCACCCGCATTTTTCAAACCAAAAGTCATGACTACCCACTCAAATAAACCAATAGAACCTGGACATACAAAGGCCGTTTTGGATATATCCTCTTCAGCCATGAAAATTTGATTATAACCAGCATTACCATCAAGAAAGCTAATGACGTTATGTCCAGATGCATCATTAATAAGCATATCGGCTATAGGCATAGGATATTCATCTTTAGGAGTAGCTTTATTAAGATCTCTAAAATCAATACAAACTCTGAGCTTACCCGAACTTTTCTTTTCAACAGGTACAATATTAGAAACCCATTCAGCATATCGACAAGTCCTAATAAACCCCGCCTCCAACAACCGATTAATTTCTTCTTTAATTCGGTCATACATAATAGGATTAAAACGTCTAGGAGGCTGTTTATAAGGTCTAAAACCAGGTTTAATTGGCAGCCGATGCTCAACTAACTCGCGGCTTAAACCAGGCATCTCATGATATTCCCATGCAAAACAATCGACATATTCTTTCAACAGCTTGATCAATTTAGCTTTATAATCAGTTTTCAAACTTTTGTTTACAAACGTCGGCCTTGGTATAATACCATCACCAATATCAACCTCCTCTAAAGGATCAGCCGATGTAAAACCTTGTCCCAATTTACTCACGTCATCAAAGTCTTCAATGGCCTCGCACATATCGTTCTTATTTGCCCGATAGTGCTCAAGTCTCTGCTGCAACCACTCTAGATTCAAACCCATCTAAATTACATGAGGTGATTTAGCCGATTCTCAACCGGCTTTATGACAGCAAGAACAAAGCCATCTCTAGTACAACTAATAAGCTCAAAATCTGAAAGATCTAATCCTGATAAGCATTTGACATTATCATGTATGCCTATGGTAGAACTATCAGCCATAGCAACACAAGCCGACGTATCACCATGCACAACCTCTACTTCATCGTCTATCCATTGAATTAAACATTGATGCAAGGTAGAAGGAACACATTGATTTGCGTGTATCCAATCACGTCCTAGAATTAGACTGAAGTTACCTTGCGTCTCGGCGACGAAGAAGGCAGCAGCCAATGTCTTGCTCCCAATAGTGAGCTCCATAGAGACGACGCCTTTCGCACCCATAGGTTCGCCTCCTCCCACACCACTGACAGTCATGTTGGTCTTGATCAGCTCCTCATCTGAACCTCCCAACTTCTTGAACAAAGAATAAGGCATCAGGTTGACAATCGCTCCTCCATCAACAAGCATCCGAGAAATTGGCTTCCCATTGATATGACCCTTCATATACAAAGCTTTCAGATGATTATCAGTAGCTTTTGGCTTCTGGAAAATAGCTTCCTTAGGTCCAAAATCAATATGAGCAAGATCTCCCTCTGGAATAATACGATAATCCGAATTGAGATGCACCACACATATATCCACATTCATGTGTTCAGGAGATGAACTATAATCAACAAGCTGTTCATCGTCCTTTTCTTGGGATTCCGATGACAACTTATCATCACAAATCATTGGAGTAGAAATATCAAAACTGGGCACTGCTTCTGTCGAAATCGGTCTGACCGATTCTGAAACCGGTCTGACCGCTTTAGGAGAAACCGGTCTGACCGGTTCTGAATCCGGTCTGACCAGTTCTGCTGCTGGGTGAGCATCAACCTTAATCTTCCACTCCTTCTTCTGCAGGATCATGGGCCTACATTTGTTGAAGTATTCATCTCTCTGCTTCTCAAGCTCCTGTTCCCTTTTCTCCTGAAAGCGAAGCCTCTGCAACTTCCTCTTTTGAGTACGAGTTAAGCCCGGAGGACACCACCTTGGCAAGAAATACTTAGAAGTAGAACCATCGGTGCTGGCTTCATGATCATTGGTTGCAGGAGCCTTTTGGACAGATGTCTCAACTGAATCACCAATGACAATCGGTCTTTTGCCATCATCCTTGTTAGGGACTAACATGGTTCCAATTTTCATAATATCATCGGCCGTATTCTTCTCTGGATCAGCATTAACCTTCTGCACTTCCTCTTCTTTCTTCTTGGGCCGATACACTTGCTTTAGAGGAGATGATCTGCGTTTTTGCTCCAACCGGTCAAAACGGCTTGGCGAAACCGGTCCGACTGGTTTCACTTGTTGATCCCAACCTGATCGGCGAGGTGCCAAACGGTTATGTGTAGGGCGCGAAATCCTGTCAAAGGCTGATCTCCCTGATTTCTTCCATCCTGGATGAAAAGATTGATATGGCACAGGATGGCAAGGCATCCACATCATCCCATTATATTCCAACGCCGGATATTGCGAGTTTGATGCTGAAGGGGCCCATGGCATGATAGGATACTGATTTTGGGGAGGATGTAAAATCACAGCCTCACTCTTCTGTCTTATAGCTGCCCTTGGAGATGAATTGGGTCTTTCTTGACGCATTGGTGATCTCATTCTCCTTTTTACCGGCCGATCACATGTAACGGCCCTTTGATTGACATACTTGGACAAAAGCAGATCGAAAGTAGGTTTTCGCTTCATAACACTCCCCTGGTCCTTTGCTGAATTCAATTTCCATGTGCCAATCTCTGGACGCTTCGGTTTCAACATTCGGGGACGGCCCTGGTTAAAACCGGCCTGACCGGATTCATAAACCGGTCTGACCGGTTTGTCCTGCATAGCAGGCTCAAACGGTCTCTGCTTGATTTGCGAAGACGGTCCTTGCCCCCCGTGTCCAGAAGCTTTCACAGTGATTTTAAAGGACTCTCTTCCATCAGGAGCTTTCTCATACACCACTTCTCTTATCAACTTTTTGTCTTTTAAGCTCTCGGTCTTGGCTTCACCAATGACCACATTCTTTCCTTTGGTTGTTTCGGCTTGATGCGGCCGAACCAGTACCTTGGGCTGCTGCAAATCTATGGTATTGACAGGGAAAGGGGTCTTGTCCACTTGCATCTCATGAAGAGTCAATCGTCCTTCATTAATAGCCGATTGAATCTGTCGACGGAAAACATTGCAATCATTAGTAGCATGCGAAAAAGAATTATGAAACTTACAATACGCACGCTTCTTCAATTCCTCAGGTGAAGGCATAGCATGAGATATCTTGATGTTTCCGTTTCTAAACAATTCATCAAATATACGATCACATTTAGAAACATCAAAAGTAAATCGCATTTCTTCTTGCCGACCCTTATGAGCCGGCTTAAGCGATGAACAAGAATATGTTTTAGCTTTTGAAGGCCATATAAATTCAGCAACATAAACATCTTTATCCTCATCGTCCGAACTATCAGACTCATACTCAACAACATGAACATTAGATCGATGAGGCTTAAAGCTTTCCTTTGCTTTCTTAATTCGGTTTTCCTGAATTAAAGCTCTTATTTGCACTTGAGCAACCGAAAGAAAGTCACCACCTTCTATTCTATCCCTAATAGAAGACCTCAATCCCTTAAAACAAATATCAGCAAGGTCCATATCAGAAATTGACAAATTAAAACAACGGTTCTTGGTTTCTTTGAATCGTCTGATATAATCAGAGACAGATTCTTCTCTACCTTGCTTAACCGATGTTAAATCTGTCAATTTTAATTCGGGATTTCCACTATAGAAATGATCATGAAATTTTTGTTCTAATTGATTCCAAGAACAAATAGAATTAGGAGCCAAAGATGAAAACCAAGCAAAAGCAGTTCCAGTCAAAGATAAAGAAAATAAACGGACTTTCAACGCATCAATGGAACTTACTTCACCTAGTTGAGCAATGTATTGACTAACATGTTCCCAAGTAGTTCTATTATCTTCACCATTAAATTTAACAAAATCAGGAACACGCCAACCAGTAGGATAAGGAACAAAATCATACTCAGCAGCATATGGTTTTTGATACAACTTAGTATTACCAATATCCACACCAAGCTTGTTTTTCATTACACTAGCCAAATCCTCCCTAAATTTAGAAAATTCATTGTTCCAACTAGAGTTACTTGGCTGTTGTGGCATTGCAGCAACAGTACTTACTCTCTGATTTACATGAGGTACATGATTACCATGAGCACGCCTTAAATAACTATCATATACATCATTCGGTATTCCCCCATAAGATGCATTTGTATTAGGAATAGGAGGTGAAGTGTACGCGAATGTGGTATAAGGTGGCACGAAATTAGCAATTTCATTAGTACCACCATAAGCGACCGAACTAGGCATGGTAGCCAGCGGTTCAGGCTGCTCGGGCACCACCACCAGAGAACCGGTTTGACCGGTCCGATGAACCGGTCTGGCCGGTTCTGCCGTGTTTGGCAGTTGTGGCTGACCTGATGATGTTTGACCCTGAAGAAAGTTCAACGGCATACCATACTGTGGATTTTCAGGAATTGCACCTGGTGTAGCCGTTGTACTAGGTTGTATGACCTCATGTAGATTAACATTAGGCTCAATAGATTTCCCCTTTTCTAATCTTTCTATTCGTTCAATCAATGTAGCAACAAGCTCATCTGTACCTTTAGTAACAGTATTGGATTTGACATTAGGTATAGACGTGTTGAGGAGTGAATTGCTTACATTGCTTATTACCTCAACTTTGTTGTCGCTCATCTTGAACGCGGGCATCACGAAATCTTGCACTCTTGTGACTGTGCCCTGGCGGTCTTTCTTGAATCCCATCAAGAATTGAGATCTGAAATAAGCTTCCGCCGCCAAATAGTTTTGACGCTCCTCTTCACTGATCTCTTCAATAGAAGCCATGATGATGTTGTTCTTGTCGAGTTCCGTGTTAGATCCCATCTAGCTAAGGTTTGATAGAACGGTTTTAGCAACCAGATCTTTCTTCCCTAGCGGAGTCGCCAAAAATGTGTTGACGCAGTTTAGGGCCAACACACCAAGTTGCGCTAGAACGCGCGGTCGTTGAAATCACCTCGCGGGAAGCCCCTGTGCAAACTAGCCAGGCCGGTTTGGGAAATCGGTCAGGCCGGTTTCTTGAAGCTAACCGTGAAAACCTAGAACCACCACCCCGGGAGGGACCCCGTCAGGGATGATGTGCCTAGGGTTGTTCTGAGATCGGCAGGCCACTCAGAACGTCCCAAATCGCCGTGGAGACGAAGAAGGAGAAGCAAAGGGGGTTGGAAAGGCTAGGGTTTGGAGAAAATAAAAAGTAAAGGTATTTTGATTGATCGATTGGATAGATCCTCAATCGGCCGTGGCCCTTTATATTTATAGGGTGGGGAGGTCTTGCCCCTGTAAGGAATTCCAATTACAAGTCGTGATCTACATGGATTCATTAATTCTATTCGGACTGGGTCAAAACCGGCCAGGCTGGTTTTGGAAACAGGTCAGGCCGGTTTTGGAAATAGGTCAGGCCGGTTTGGGAAACAGGTCAGGCCGGTTTTCCCAGCCAGACTAGCTTTGTGCCAATTTTGGCCACCAACAACTGGTAAATCATTGACGGCAGTTGAACTTAGTCGAGTCTTTGTGGACTTTTTTGCCAGTGAGCACGACGCCACTCGACACCGGCGACTGCGGTATGACGACAACCAGGCACGAGCTCGACGCATCAAGCCCGGTGGCCGAGAACGAATCCGATTCCACTCACCCACCACCACGGCCGCGCAAGTTTTAAACATGGAACAGTGCTTCCCTGCACCGCTGCATAATAGTACTTGCAAAGAAAATCCCTTGAGGATCACAAGACAACAGCGGATCGATCAGGCATGACCAGTTCATGAATTAAAACTACGTGTACTGCTGCATTATTGCACGGTTCCACGATGCGATCTCATCCAGAAGATGGGTCTCACCTTCGCTGACGAACAGCCTCGTCAGGGCCGGACCAAGCGTGATCACCTCAGTCGCCGGTGCAACCTTGGAGCCGGACCTGCGCCGGCGGATGGCCTCCTTGGACCTCTTCCACGGTGACCGTGGCCGCAGCTCGGGGAAGTACAGCCGGTCGAGCTGTTCGAGACACCGCTCGATGTCATCCGCGAGGTGATCCGTACTGTCGGGGCGCTGGTCGATGTCCACCTCCGAGACCCTCGCCGTCCTCTGAGCCGTGGCCTTTGTTAGGATAAAACTTGTGTAGGTAGGTTTCTTTAGCTTTGGATTGTAGCGTCGCGTGCCACGAACGGACTCGTCCTGGTGGTTAATATTGTCGTTGTATTTTAGTTATAGTTTTTGGCCTATAAATAGCAATGAAAAAAACAGAAAAGCTATAAGGTTTTGGCAGCACAAAATTCCTCTGTGTTTATCTTGTTGCCTTGCTGGATCTTCCACGGTGTTTCATGTGCGTTTGTGTTTATCTAATCCTGGTGGCGATCTTTGGAATTCCTAACAATTGGTATTAGAACCCGGTTCAAGCAGTGAAGTACTGATGCTGCGCCGTCGCTCGTCATCTCCGGTCGAGCACACTCCTGATGGCTCCGGTGGCCGCGCCTTGGGCAGCGGCGGGGGCGACCGCGGGCTGGTTATACACCGCGTGGTCAAGAAGGGTGGAGGCCTGGCGAACTACCCTTTGCTGTCCAAGACGAACTACAATGACTGGGTGCTACTGATGAAGATCAAGCTGTAGGCTCGCTGCCTGTGGGCGGCGATTGAGCCCAGCGGCATGGCCGTCGAACTGCACGAAGACCGGATGGCCCTCAACGCAATCTGCAGCGCTGTTCCACCCGAGATGATTGGGACCCTGGCAACCAAAGCATCGGCCCGGGAAGCATGGGAGTGCATCAGGACGATGCGCGTCGGCAATGATCGCATCCGCAAAGCCAGCGCACAGAAGATGCGCGCGGAGTATGAGACGCTCGCGTTCCGCAGCAACGAGACCGTGGAGGACTTCGCTCTGCGCCTCAACGCCATTGTAAACCAGCTTGATGTCCTCGGCGACCCGGAGCCCGCCAACAAGATCGTCGAGAAGTACCTCCGCATTGCACGCCCTAGGTTCAATCAACTTGTTCTTTCAATTGAAACCTTGCTCGACATCTCCACTTTGTCACTGGAAGAGGTCATCGGGAGACTCAAGGCGGCAGAGGATTTGGGCCAATCCTTGTCTTCACCTAGCACCGGCGGCACCCTGTATCTGACGGAGGTGGAGTGGCTGGAATGCCAGAAGAAGAAGGAACAAGAGGCAAAACGCGGTGGCGGGGGCAGCCCAGGCAATCGCGGCAAACACCGAGGCGGCAAGGGGCGCAATGGCGGTGGCGGGACTAGGAGCTCGGAGTCTTCGTGCTCTGGGCCAGCTCGCAAGGATGACAAGTGCCAGAATTGCGGCAAGTTTGGCCATTGGGCTAGAGATTGTCTGTCACACCCTGATATTAGCCACATAAAATAATACCTGAGAAAATACCCAAAGAAAAATAAATTTAAATGGCAAAAGGAATTAATTAAATATGTGAAATGCAAAATAATAAATTATCAGGGCCGAGAATATTTTTCTTATGTTCTCCTTGCCAAAATACATTAACTGGATTTTTAGTGAAATTTTCAGAGCACAGGAACTATTTTTAATAAATCAAAAACGATTATTGGAATTAATTTCGCTTTGGAAATCATTTTCCTTTTCTTTTTCTCTCGGTTTTCTCTTTTTCCTTCTTATTCCCCTCGCTAGGCCGCGGCCCAGCACTATGCCGACGGCCTCCGCCAGCCCGTGCGCGCGCCTGCCTCCCACTGACCCCACCTGCCAGTCACCGCTCCTCCCGCTCTCTCTCTGCGCTGCGGGGCCCGCCTGTCGGGCCGCTCGCCCGCACGCCCCGCTGACAGGCCGGGCCCGCCTATCAGCCCTGTCTTCTACCTCTGTCCAAATCGGGCGGAGGGAAAAATCCCCTCCGCCGTCCGATCGGCGCTCGCGCCCGCTTCCTCCCACGCTCGCCTCTGGTACAAATGGAGCGGGACCGAGTCCGCGCCCACTCCCCCACATCCTCCGGCGTCCTCATCCTCTCTCTCTCGCGAATCTCGTGCACGACTCCGACGCCGCCGCCCTCAACCCGTGCACGATCGGAGCCATTACGGCCTCGTTCTCGCCCTGCCGAGTGCATAAAAAGCCTCTCCGCCCTCTCCTCCGTCTTTTCCCCATCACGCCGAGCCTCCCCGTGCCCTAGAACCCCGTCGCCACCGCGCACCCGAACCTCCGCCGCTTTGCACCAACTCTGGCCGTTGCTCGCCGCCGATCCAGACGCCGCCAAGCCACACCGCCACTGCCATCACCTTCGCCGTGCCGTGTCGCTCCTCGGCCGCCACTCCATGGAAGCGGAAGCCCGCCGGGACACTTCGCCCTCGCGTGCGGTGAGTTCCGGCTTTCTTCATCCTCTCCGGTTGGCCATTTCCGCCGCGCCGCGTCTCCGTTCTCCGACCTAACTCCTTTTCCGTCCTCCTCATCTTCCAGGACACCTCGGCCGCCGCCTCTCGCTCGTTTGCCGCCGTCGGAGCACCGTCACCGATGTCGTCCTGAAGCCACCGCCGCTACCTCCTTGCCGCCGTCGTCTTTGCGCCGTTGCTCGCCACCGCGAGCCACTGGTGAGAATCCCCGCCGTCTCCCCGTCCCTTTCCGTCCCTTCGCGTGCCGTTGCCGTGCCGTGTGGTCGCCGCCGGTGACCATCGGGGTGCGCGCACCGCCGCCTCCCGCTCGGGATGGCCAGTTGTGGCCGCAGTTCCCCGGGGCCGTCCAATCTGCCGAGTGGCAGATCGGGGCCGTCCGTTGGCCGCCCTTGTGGCCGCCCGTGTGGTCGCCGCGTCGGCGCCATGTGGCGCGCCCATTTCCGGCTCGGTGGACCGAGTCCACCGTGCGCCGGCGTCTTGAGTCCCTGACGGGTGGGGCCCGCTGGTCGGCGCCGCCTATCCCTCGAGTGATGCCATAAATCGTGTTAATGCGCAATAAATCGCTTATTAATTATATTTGAATTAGAAAACACAGTGAAACTTCAATAAATCATAACTAATTCATACGAACTCTGATTAAGCCCATTCAAATTTCATTAAATCCAGGAAAATGCCAAGAATACATTAAAAATACTTTTAGCCCATGTTTGATTGCCCACATGTACTGTTTTTAATTATTTGTGCATTGTTTGTTATAGAATCCAACGTTGGTGACCCTACTGTGTATTACGAGGTCGTTGCTGAGTACATCGAGCCGGAGCAAGGCAAGTCGCACTATTACCTTGATCACTTTGTACCCGTTTTTCACTAAATTATTTTGTTTACTTAAATAAACTGCATTATTTCTATATTTCATGTGGATGGGTATAACCTATACATTGTCAGGACTTTGCCTTAGTTTTGAAACCTGAATCTTTGTCACCTGGGTAATAATGTGATTAGATTACTGTTCTTAGGATGCTTAGCCATGCTTAGCAACTTAGCTCACACGGGAATTAAATAATGTCTTTTTATATGATTTGACTCGATGTCGGAAAATGGAACTATGGATAGGCTGATGTTAAATTATTAAAATTGGAACTGAATGGTGGGCTGTGGGTGTATGGTTTTGCTTGTCACACCCATGGCAATTAAGGACCGGTTCGCAGGAACTACTTGAGCAACTACCCGTAATTTCCACAAGCCAGCGTGGGCAATGGCTGGGCTTGCAGCGTCTCTTCTCCCTCTCCTAGGCACCGAAGAAGAGGGTGGGCGTGATGGAGTTGGGTCGGCCCGGGGTAGGGTTGATCGGCTTCCGGATTCACCGTGGCGCAAGGGGGGTAGCCTGGCTAATATGGCGTGCCCTGTCGGCAGGTGCAATCTTAGCGTGGTGTGGATGGTTTGGGAGGGGTTTCGTGAACGGTCCTGTCACAGCCTCTCATGGGGCATCGTGGTGATGCATTGGCACACGGGAACGTGTGTGGGGCTGTGTCTTGTGGGTAGAGTTGTACACCTCTGATCAGAGTAAATCTATTTGAATAGCCGTACCCGTGGTTATGGGCACATTGGTCAAGACTCACCGTGATTAGTCTCACATTTGGATAATTAATCTATTTTTATGAAACTGGTGTGGTGGAAGGTGTGAGTCTGGTCGACGTGGTTGAGTTGACCGGGGGTGGCCGGTTAGCGTGGTGTAACGCTAATCGGTGGGGCCTAGTGAGCGTGGTGCAACGCTCATCAGTGACGCCTGGTGGACGTGGTGTAACGTTCATCAGCGCGTCCTGGTCAACGTGGTGTGGTGTTGATCAGGAAAAACTGGTCAGCGTGGTGTAACGTTGTTCAGTGGAGACTGGTTAACGTGGTGTAGCGTTAATCAATGGAGTCCGGGTAACGTGATGTAACGGTACCCAGAGGAGTCTGGTGAACGTGGTGTAGCGTTCATCTGTGGAGACTGGTTGACGTGGTGTAATGTCAATCAGTTGGGAAAGGTTGGGCCTGGTTAACATGGTGTAACGTTAATCAGTGGAGAATTAATATTGTTAAATTAATCAACTTTTTACTGTTTGCAAACTACTACCATTTGCAACTACCTTTACGCAAACAAACCCTAGCTCATCTTTGTACCCTGTGCATATGCATAATTGTGGGTGTGATTTGTTGAGTACTGTGGGTGGTACTCAACCTTGCTCCCTTTTACCCCTCTCAGTGTTGGAGAACGCGTCTAACGAGGATTGTCCCGAGGACTAGGCTGGCTCCGCCGTCAAGGTGTTTGTGGGATGGATGCTACTGATGGACCCGCTGTCTATAGTCTACATTTTTACCTTTTCGGCTGCATTTTTGTAATATACTTTTACCCTGTTTGTAAGATACTCTGTATGGCAACTTGGATTTGTGTACCCTGGCTTTCCTGGGCAGGGATTTAATACACATGAATGTTCAGAATTTTGGTGGCGAATTTCTAGGCGTTACAAGTTGGTATCAGAGCCTAGCTTGACCGTAGGACCAGCCAAATGGAAACCCTAAGAGCCCTCTGAAATTCTCACTTGCATATGCTTCTCACATTTGGAGTTATTTTGGGAAAAGTGGGAATTCGTTCTCGGATTGGGATAAAATCTTGGCCGTTTATTCGATGGAAAAATTTTGAGTTCAGTCAAATCTGGAGTTAAATTTTTTTTATTCATGGATTAGCATAGGCGTCCAAATTTTGGGGAAACACTGGTTGATCTTGGGGAAGGTATGATTTATGGCATGCATAAAATTTTTTTATTTGCTTTGCAATTGTTATGTGAATCTTAACTGGTTTTGCAGTGGTATTTTGTCGGTCTCAATTCTCTGCATAAAATCATTGTTGTTTCCCAATTATTTACTGTTTACTTATTTGGATCTGAGCATACATTGATTCCCCTCTTTGTCTTCTATAGATGGACAACCTCCCCAACCAGCGTGGCACAGACATGGGCGGCTTTGTGGAAGAACTTCGGATGATGAGTTTCACTTTGGGGTACAGCCATGCCCCTAGAGTACACCGCAGTGGAGCCCATGGAGGGTGAGCTCCCACACCGAGTTCGATTGGAGTTGCCAGGCGAGATGTACCTCCTCCCTGCTATGGAGGTCGAGGTTGGCGGGCGCACCTTCAGTCACGCCTGCCAAGAGGCCGTTTTCCACCTGATTGGAGAGCTACGATGGAAGCATCACGCTACCCTCTGTACCACAGCCTACCGCTACCTCCCCTGCTGGGTGCACGACCAGGAGTACAGTCATTTCCAGCTGGCAGACAATAAGAATGACACCACCATCGTCCACATGAGGCGGACGATGATGGCTATGGACTACATGCACGCCAACTGGGTGTGTGCAGCCCACGACCGGGAGGACGCCAACAGGATGACCATCATGGGACTCCAGAACCAGATCGACCGTCTGAAGAAGGAGGTTGCGGAACTCAAGGGACAGCCGCCACCTGGTGGAGCTAGGATCCGGTTGACCCCGAGGAAGAGGGCCCTTCCTCCTGTGCGTGTTCAATTGGCTCCCAGGAACGGGCCACACGCACCACCACCACCACCAGCGCCAGCTCCAGCTCCAGTACTAGCACCAACGGGTGGATGGATCAGCGCGTCGTTAGATGACGATGGCTCTTTGGGAGGCACCAGCATCCACGGGGGCTTCACCTCCACCGACGACAGTAGCTCCTTCAGCGGGTCCCGCACCCGCAGCGAGGCCAATTCTTCGGCTCACGGTAGTGTGGACTATGTGGGCGGATCCAGGAGCCGCACCGACGACGAGGTGGGCGACGAGCAGGAGCCGGAGTACAACTCTGATGACCACAGGAGCCACTCGGAGCATTAGACGCGCTACCCTTAGTTTTGTCATTTTTTCTTAGTTTGATTTCCTGTTTAGTTGTAATGTTATGAATGTTTGTTTGTTTGGGGTTAGTTGGTGGCATACCGTCTGTTGTGGTATGTCCGCCGTAATTAGGAGTTGAACTGATTATTAGTGTCGGCCAGCTTGATGAGGCGGGCTTCGACGTTTGGGTGAAGAACGGGTTCATGCGAATCCGGGATGAGGAGATGCGGCTTTTTGCCAAGATGAGACGCAATCCAGGCCGACTCTACGTGCTCGACATCACGCTCGGGCGATGATGCTTGGCGCTGGCACGCGCGGTTCGGACACGCCAACTTCACCGCGCTGTGCAAGATGGGCCGAGAGCAGCTGGTGCGGGGACTGCCACTTGTCAAGCAGGTGGAGCAGGTTTGCGAGGCCTGCCTGGTGGGCAAGCACCGCCGGAGTCTGTTCCCGCAGAGCACGGAGTACCGCCATACCGAGCCGCTCGGGCTGCTGCATGGCGACCTCTACGGCCCCATCACGCCACCAACTCCAAGCGGCAACCGCTATTTTCTTCTGCTCGTCGACGACTACAGCCGTTTCATGTGGGTGGTGTTGCTCCCCACCAAGGACTAGGCATCGCGGCAATCCGCCGCATCCAGCGCGGCGGAAAGGAAGAGCGGGCATAAGCTTCACGCTCTCTACACAGATCGGGGGGGAGAATTCACCGTCAGCCACTTCCAGGAGTACTGCGCCGAGCTGGGCGTGAGGCGCGAACTCACGGCACCATATTCCTGTTGACGCCGAAAACCCACCGGGGCCCGTCCGGCGTCTGGGTGACACGCGAAGGCCTGGGAGATCTGCTTAGCTCCAGTGCAGGTCCTAAAGTCTTGAGGTTCGTAGGCGTGCCAGTCAATTTGACCCTGTAATTGACAAGGAGAAAGAAATGTTAAATTCGCGAGCCAATCGGCTGGAAGCCGGCTTGGACTCATCTCATCGGCCGATGGCCGATACGCACTGTAGCACTTATACATCGGCTTAGAGCTGATGATGGCAGGAGCAATAGCATAATAATACACAAGTATCATGCTAGCCGATCATCAAAGGGATATTCAAAAACCAGCTATAAACTTGGTAAAATAAACGGGTATAATGCATAAGTAAATAAATCAAATAAATCCTAGCCGATCATAATTTAGTGTTACTGGTGTTGCCGTGAAGATATGCCTGTGCCCGGGCCCTTGCTTATATCGGCTCCCGGGGTCTTCATCCGCTGTCCGGGCCCATACACTGGTCCTTACCTAAGCTCGTGCCCAGGCCCTCACCTGGGGTCGTGCCCGGGAACCTGCTTGTACTTGTATTTGGATCGGCAGAATAAACCCATCGGCTAGTCCTTAGCCGATTGTAACAATAATACAGGCAAGAATATATGATAAGGCATGCAATAACATAAATGATAGATAATTGATGAGCCAGCCGACTACTGAACAGAGCGAGTATACAATAAGACAATGAATAAATATAGTCGGCTTCAACAGATAACTTATCGGCTAAGCACTCCGATAACACCATCGCACAACACCATCGGCTCATCAAGAGTAAAGCTATTATCGTCAGTCTAGTAGATCGGACCCAACCGTTGCAGCACAGACCAATAATGATAACAATACCTCAATGGGCCGATAGATATGATGCGACCGTGATGAAGATAACTTACCGGCTATGCACTCCGATAAAAACGCCTGCACACAAAGCATCGGCTTAGCAGGACCGACTTATCACTAGCAGTTCAGTAGGTCGGACCCAACCGATGCAGCACGAACTGATGATAAATCGCTCCCAGTAAGCCGATACGATCTATGCACGCGTGATGTGATATACCTAATCAATCTATGAGGTCAAACTGAACTGATGCAGCCATAGATAAACTAAATATATCATGGTAAGCCGACTACCATAAACCGACTAGAATATCGGACCTAACCGAGGAAGTCCTAGCCGATAGGTAGTCGGGGTGACGAGACTTACCCTCTCGCAGGAGTTCGGACTTAACCGATGCAGCCCGGCTTGAGAAGCAGGATCCCGTCGAAGGGGTGGCGATGCGCCGAAGTTTGTATTGATCGTTGTGATGATTACAAGCACCCGGGCATACGTATATATACCCCGAGTTGACATAGTCCTGATAGGACACGATACATGATTTCCTATCTATAACAGAAAACGCTAACTAATCCTGACCGGACACGAGGTCAGGTTTCCTAAAGATAAATACCCGCCTAATTAATATGTACAGTAAATAACTGCCAAGCAACGGTCTTCACGGCTCCTTCCCGATTCCGGTCTTTTCTCCGTCAGTTGACTGTAATCTCTCCTTTGACCGAATCTGATACAGGGCCTTACCAAATTTTGGCGTTAACACATGCCCCCCAATTTCGGAGTTCTTCTGTAAGACTTCGAAATTCTTTCATTTTTGGGCCTGCAGACTTCTCCCACACCGAGGCGGCCCAAGATAGCTTACTTGCCATAAATGTTTGAAACAGTGCCAACGGCCTCGATTCCCGCTCGGCTGTCATACCTCTATAAAAACGCTTCGTCTACTTGCCTTTTTTATGCTTTCACATCACCAGAGCACCACCGCTTCATCTTCCAAATCTTCACCAAGCTCTAGCGAATCCAGACGAATCGTCGCAAGCTTCCCCTCTGGCCGTTGATCCCCGCATCATCTCCCACTCCTGTGATGGCATCGGCATCTGCAGTTCCTGAGGTAATCTTCTCACCCGATTATTTTCCCCCGATCCACAGCCCATGCGAATCCGATCTGCTATGTTCTTCACCTGTTCTTCATCGTGTTCTTGTTTACTGTAGCATCTTAGAGCCCAGATCTTGATTCCGGCCCCCGATTACCCCAGCTTTTTCTATCATGGCCCCATGGGCAGCGAAGATCCCACCGATTTCATCAGTGCTGAAACCCAACGTATTCCCTTTAAGAACTCGGCTATGTTGGTCAGTGACTGGACCAACAGCTTCAGGTCATGGCTGAGCAGATTGCCTGGATGGAGAGATTGGTACCTCAGGGTGTCGGCTGCAAAGAGAACCTATTGGGAAGAATCTCATATCGGCCACTGCATCAATCTTTCTCTGGCTGATATGGAGAGAAATGAATCTCTGCTCGCATCAGCCTCATACTTCTGGTCCGATGCTCTCAATGCCTTTCTGTTTGGGCACGGGCCTATGACCCCCACCTTGCTGGATGTGACCATGCTCACATGTCTTGACACAACAAGCTACATCGACCCCTTCAAGCTTCGCTTCAAACCTACTCATCGGCTCCAGGCAAAGAACATCGGCGGCTAGTCCAGGTACATATCTCTTCATAACAAGGGGACTGGATCAGTTGATGACCGGGAACATGTTGCTTTTCTGAACCTATGGCTGGAGCGGTTTGTCTGTGGCGCCTCCCGACTAGGTGGAAGGCCACCATGTGCATAAGGCACCCGATCCCAGGATCAGTAGTCGGGTACGCACAACAATGATACAACACATAGTACATACACATGTGTACAAGGAGATCCATCCAGGACAGACCCGGGATGGGCAAAAATAATCAATAGGTAAACTAGCGAAACAGCAGAAACAGGGCGGAAGCTGGGCAAAAACTACTCCACAGGCACGGTTGGGAACTAGGCTCGAAACCTTCAGAAGTCTTCGTAGTCGGCCTGGTCTTGGAGGAACTCGGCAGCAGTCGGATCTTCGTCTTTTTCTCCAAAACCTACTATACATATATATGAACAAGGTGAGTACTTTCGTACTCAGCAAGCCGGAAATGATGCCATGTCGGTCAGACAGAAAGGCTAAAGGTTTAATTGCGAAAATTGCCTTTAGAAACTCTTTTCTTTGCAAACCCTAGTGAGCTTAAATTTTTGTTGTCGGACAGAGACTCACGCCTCTATCCATTCCGCAAGTTGCTTTTCAACAACTCGCCACTTAATGGATCAAGCAATATCATATATGTTCTTATCATCTTTACTTCGTATTTGCTGTCCTGTACTTCCGAGTAGCTACAACCACTCGTTGACCCTGAGACTCGGCTACAACCAAATCTCAGCTGTGGCACTTGATGCCCGCTACACTGGCTACAACCAGCTAGCTAGTCGCCGCCCTGGCTACAACCCGGGGGCACATCATCGCTGCCCTGGCTACAACCTGGGAGCATGATCATGGCACTAAATGCCCGCTAGGCTGGCTACAACCAGCTAGCTAAAACACTGCTGCCCTGGCTACAACCCGGGGAGCGTGCTCATCACCGTCTTCTGGCTACAACCGAAGACTGAATTTGCCGCCCTGGCTACAACCCGGGGGCTTAAACTTTGCTGCCCTGCTACAACCGGGAGCATGATCTTCATCCTGTTTACTTTCATACACTTGTTTATGGGCTTAACCACCCCGGACCACACAGATCCGTTTCTGGCCACACAGGCCTTCCGTTTACTCACTCGGCAAACTCTGTCACGGTTCCCTTTCCATCAAACACTTCACAAATCACTGGCAAACAAATCTACGCTATGGAATCACCTTGCATCGCCCTTAACCGTGGCACGGCTGTTCGAACAGTTCTGCTAAACTCTGCAGAGGGTGTGCGCTTTACCCATCCGACACGAAAATTACACGAGTACTGCCTGTACCCAGAAATTCTGTGACAAGGCCATTTCCAAAGCCAGTCTAGAGTCATCCAATGTCAGCCGAAAGATCCACACAGATTCAGTGGTCGGCACTGAACTTCCCTAAACCTACTATTTACTCGGCCAGGGGCATCCCATAATACCCGTCTGGTCGCACTGTAAGATGCTCGGATGGAATTCCCAAAGGAAACGGTCCTTAATGATGAACATAGCCAAGCCACACAGGCACTGTCTCTGTATATCAAAATTTTCACAACTTTATTTGTTCACAAACACACCGATACACGGAGTACCGGGTTTTTCAATCAGTTTGTAAAACCCAACGTTTTTCCCAACGACAGACAACGTTGCAGAGCTAAGCCATTCTACTCGGCATCGTATCCTCAGATAGGATGCTAGCGTGCCATTTGTGGGCTCTTCAAGGGTGAAAATAACAACATCTACCAGATAAGTGTTAACTACTGGGTAGGTCCATCGTTGCGCTTGCAAAACCGAGGCCAACATTTTTAAAAAAGGTGTAAACTAAGCATGCATATATTTTCCAAACAACATAGTTTGCATATATGGGAAACAATATGATCAAAAGGCTTGCCTTGTTCCAAGAGGGGTCTTCTCGGCGAAGGCGGCTTCTGGATCGTCCACCGTTCAGGTTCTGAACAAGCAGAAAGAAACACTGATAAGCAGGAGAAGTAAAACACCAAGAAAAAGGATCAAGAAGTATCGCTGCAGAAAAGGGGGCAGTCGGCTGAACCAGGCTTGCGACCAGCGACAGAGCTCAAAGCTTGAGAGAGAACAAGAACTCAGCAGAGCTGGAGCTGGCCGGTTGCAAAACAAAGAAAGAAGGGGGCACGGTTGGCCATATATATAGCCGACGTGCAAGGTGAGGCACGTGGAGCTGGGCAACGGGTGGAGCAAGGAAGTCAAGATGAACTGACAGGGATATGACAGGAAGTGACTTTGGAGTCCAACTGTCAGAGGAGTTGCAGGCACTGTAGCTGCGACGAGACACTTAAGGTCAAGGCTAGGACAGTTGGAGAAATCTCACTGACCGGGCTTCGGACTGACCACTGTCCAAGCGATGCTGCAGGTTATTGTCCATCAGTCCAAGTGGTGCTGAGGGCAGGTGAAGACTGGTTCTTCTCCACTCGGTAGTCGGCGTCCAACGGCGGGTGCAACTCGGGGACAAGGAAACAACAGGTCTCAAACAAGGTAGTCGGCCACTTCACATGCTTACTCGCACAAGGAGGTCCGAGTAAAACAAAGGAAAGGCAGATGCAAGGACTGAGTAGACAACTCTACTCGGCTCAAGAGAAGGTAGTCGCTGGCCAGGGAGGAAACTGGGGCACAACTGACAGATAGAGGGATCGGAAAAACAAGACTAGCGGGAAAAAGAAATAACGTCGTTACATTGTCTTTGGGCGCAACCTTGCCGACGTAACATGCAATGTGGCAGGAATGCTTGTTACCGAAACAGATCCCTTGAGGCAATTCCTCCTGGTCCACCTACCACCTGCTTCATCAATGCAACTAATTATCGGCCGCCAGACCCGTCGCCACATCGGGCCTTGGTGGTTTTGTTCAGCTATGGCTCAATATCTAACCCCAACTTCCTTACCTCTCTCCGATCAATCTTTCGGCCATTACCCAGAGATTCAGACCCCGTCCTATCGCCATGCATCTCTCAGGGCAAGCGCATCCCCTTCTGGCGCAGATAAACCCTCTGAATTAAGCATGGTTCAAGGGTATTAATGGCTCACCAGGACCACTCTATAGGTTTGCTTACAACGACGCACATCATTCGAATTCCTTCTAACTTGATCACTCAAAAGCCTAATGAATGACGATCTAAGGCCAAATTCCATCGCTATACATCCTTGTCTCCCAATTGTTTTCTTGGCCAACCAGCCATCGTATGAGTTCTACCACATCGGTCAGCTCCCTCAATTTGTCTCCCAACTCCCAAGTTAGCCATTCTTCATTTGATAAACTCCGAGCCCGCCGTCAGCAGCCGCCTTGGAATAGATCGCGCGGACTCTGACTATCCCCTCCTTCTAGCCCTCACCAGGTTACATCTGCACTGCCAACACCAGATTTTTTCCATGTCGTCAGAATGGAAAAACACTGTTCAGCTTAGCCCACCTTTTACGCCCCGTTCTGACCCCAGTACATCGAATCCGGATGAAGAGTACATCTGCAAGCTTTAATCGCTTCCTCCAACAACTCGATATCCTAATTTGCAGCCCAGCGTTGATCCCCATCAACAAGCAACAGCGTCCCATCCTGTAACCACCTCCCGCTACCCCCCCAAACCTTAGCACCATGCTCCATCCCATCGGCTCTCCTCAAGCGCCTCGGCATGACCAAAAAGGAAAAAGTGCCCGCACTCCCCCTCCCTAAGAAACAGGAAAACATGGCCAGTATTAGTCCACGACCCATCTTTCCCCAGACCACATTGCTCCCTCATTCCTCAGGTAGCGCCAAGTCTTAACAATATTACTCGCTTCTCATTTATCTCACCAGCCCATCTTCAGCTCATCATCCTCCAGATCCATCAACCTTCTTCCACCTCCCCCAAGCACTGAGCAGGGCCTTTCAGCTGCCCCACTCGTCCACCAAGTCCTCCATCTGTCGATGACTACCCCTATCCATCGCTGACAATCGGCCCCTCCAGAGAACAACCTTATTCATTCCCTGAATCCGATTCGCCAATCTGCCGATGTCTTCCTCAGGTACCCTCTACGCCCATATCTCCTCTAACCTTTTACTATCGTTTTACCGATGCCAATCTTGCACTTGGCAACGACCTGTTTTCTTGACATCAGCCAAACGTGGAAGCAGAAGACCAAAACAGCCACCAGCCAAGCAAGCAAACCATCGCTCCCAGCCGATTTCCGATTACTAACGACATCAACAATCGCCTGAAAACCAACACCGCTTAGTATTGAAGATGTGGCCGATCGCAATATTTGAAAATTGAAACTACCTGCCCGAAGGAAACTGTCGACGCATTAACCCCCAGCATATCTGGAATCCCATAGATTTAAAACTCATCAAGCTTAGACACGCATAGCCGATCCACTACCAACAGAAGACTACCGAAGACATCCAACCGATCCTATTGCCGGCAGACGAAAAAAAGCGTGATTGAGCATAGCCTGCCACCTCCAATCTCCACCTAATTAACCATACTAAAAGAAAAAGGGAGCATCCAAACTTCGAAGACTTCTATTAAGTATCCTGATATAGCAACAGAATCCCACTAATCGGCCCACCTTATACCCAACATCCGAATACCAGAGCCAGGTCTGCAGCGCATCCCAAGTCACTCATCGGCCTAAAAACCTAAGACCATCCTTGGCTCCGATGAAGTACATCCGATGCCCAAATAACAAATCATCGCCTTCATCGCAATGAATGGATCCAAACAACGTAAACTTAACCTTGAACTACCATTTCTAGACATGACCCATCAACCTATCTGCGTCAACTAATAATCATTATCTGCTAGCTGACATAGACCTCTTCAACCACTATATATTTCCTGCTATTTAAACTAAACAAATATCGATAAGATCGCTGTTCTTTAGCGATGGTAGCAAAAATCGTCTTCTCCAAGGCATATAGAAAGACGACGACTAACCTCAACCACTTCAAAGTCGATCCATACGCTAAGTAGGGTAGTATTCTTGAGATATTTCCTAACGCTTACAAACATCACAAAAGATCCATCCAATTCTAACACATGCAATTTACCAAGCACACGCTAATCCGATAGGCCTCCCAATTTACTGACAATTCCAAACTGATTATCTCATACCCGACGCAAAAATCAACGTCCACACGAATCTCCGAATCGCAAACACTAATCACCCCTTTGCTTTAATGCCGAGCTGCCATTAGCCTTATTTTCCGTGATCTCCCAACCCCCTCAACGATTCGAGCAAATCTCAAGTTCATAACTTCATAATATAATAAATCATCGCTGTCAACTGATTCTGCAAAGAAATTCTTCTAGAGCCGATGTTAGTTCCCATGAAAACACCGTCCATGTCTTTCTCCCAACCGAGTATACTAATATACAGCGCTCACGCGCCGAGTAAGCCCAGACATCCCATTCCATAGTCCATAGTGAATCGCAATAGGTATTGCCATCCGTGATGCTGTCACTCATTTTTGCTTAATACTTATCAAACTCATTGTAAAACTTTCTCGCTCCAATGTGCGGCATAATAAGGCGACGCATTTACATAGGCTTAAGCCCATGCACTGGCAGGCAAACTGTGTGAAACCCATCAGGCACAAAATAGACCCCGTATCGTACTTATATCTGATGAATCCAAACCATAAATAATCTCCTTTACAAACCGATCGCCCCTTGGAGTCGAACTCTCTCAAAGACCTGCCCATCTACCCACTGTAAGACAATATCCGTTGCCCGCCAATATAACTTATGCCCTTCTACTTATATGAGGAAAAAACCTGGCCATCATGCAATTCCCCAATCTGAGACGCCATGGTTTGATGATAGATGCATAGCCGATGCTATCCGCTGTAATTCCAAATTCTGGCATCTTGACACCCTTAATATGCCTAAAAGCAACTCCTCCAGCCATTGTCGGCCAAAAAACCCTCTCTTCTCAGCAACCACTTCATACTTATGACCGCACTCATGTCCCACAACCCTTTATGCACCTCGCCACATAAACCACTTGGCTTACTTCCAAACTCAAGACACCTAACATGAACCCTCAAAAGTCCGATAATACAACCACACCATCAAGCAGCACAATATTAAGCTTTATACCGAATTTTCCTTGGAGAAACCATGCGCAGGTTTGCAAGATAATCAACTAACTACCTCATTCTCCATCATCGCCTTTTCGGGCGTGATGTCAAATATCCTATCTCCAACCTCAACCTTCCCATATCTCAGCCATAACCCGAAGCAAGTGGACTGCGCAAATCATTGGCTCTAATTCTCCCGGAATATAATCTATTATACTATCTAAATCTCTTAAAATCCTTACGACTCCTCATATATGACCTCAAACTACACCCGCACTCATATCTCTTCTAGGACAACTGATTGACCCCAAACAAAGACTGCCAGATCTCCATTATGAATCAGCTACCGATCTCCTGATTAAAGCATTAAGAATCCTTTTACACCGCCTCTATCGCGATGTGTATACCATTAAGGCTTAAGTAAAAGCAAACTCAAAACTGCCCCCCGATGCATATATAAGCTAAACTACCAGAATCCATAGCTCTGCAAAACCGATCATCAGAAAAACAAAGTCCATCGGACGTCTAATATTCTTCTAGCCCCTCTGTTTCACAAATTAAATCAGCCACTTGTCCCTAATTGACCTTGCGATTCAACTTCAAGGCGATACTCGTCAAAGCAACAGACCCATACTTTCCAACTCCCTTTCAAGACTTGAGCCACAACATACAATTACCACATACTGCCTGGCAAACTACTGTACACTCAGCCGGATAAGATTTAATCCTTACTTGGGTACACCGAGAAATATAAGACATAAGGCAAATTCTCCACCCAGAATCTACATTTCACATCCAAAACCTTCTGCTCAGATAAAACACAACTCGCTCCTTTCCCTCAAACTCTCGTAAGTACCAAAACGATACGATGCACATTCTATTGCCAGAATAAAAATTAAACCTGAACGCACTCCTTCCTTGCCGCGCGGAATTAAATAGTGGGAACTCAATATCTCTATCTCGTGATTCAACGCCTTCTTTTGCTGCCCCCCACGACAAATCAATTATCGCTGTTTCAACCTAACCAATGGAGTAAAAGACTTCAATCTCCCTTATAAATTTGATATAAAACTCTTCTTACCAAAATTTAATCTTGGCGAAGCAATGATGACTCTTCCATTGCTTGTGTTCTTATCAACAGCCTGAGCTTCCACTAATCACTCGAATCCCTCGCCTCATAGCCCTAAAGCCGACAAAAACTGCCAGCACGACACACCAAAGCACTATTGGTATCCTCATCGTATTTTCTTCCGCCTCCAGCACGCTGTAAATCGCCTATATCGCTTTCCTCACTTAACAACACCACCATCATCAATGTAATTTCACCAAAAGCCATGAGATCATGAAAAAACTCATCGCCTTTATACGTTTGCACCCACTCTTTAATCAAAAGTCATTACTACCACTCATACAAACCCGATATCTCCTACACCAACCAGTCTTATGTATGTCTTCTTCAACAAAAACTTATTTATATCCATCAATCCATGAACTATAAATCTTTGACTGAGGCTGGCATCCACCAACAAATCTCGGCTATCAGCATGGTATTCATCCTTATGGTAGCTTATTAAACCCGGAATCAATACATATCCTCCGAATTTCCATTGTTCTCTCTCCACCTGGACATATTTAGAAACCCACTCGAAGCGATATCGCATGTCTTATTGAATGCATCATACAACCTGGATCTCCCTTATTCTCATATAATTCGCCTTGACCTTTTAGAGCCTGCATTAATGCCAATACCCGGTAATACACCAGTCAACAATCATCGCCCTAATCCTGCAATTCATAGTACCCCAGCCAAAACAATCCGATGCTCCTTCAGCAATCTATTAATTCTCTCTATTCAGATTAATTTTCTTATTACGTCCTTGTCTATTCCTGTCCTATATCATCTCTTCCAAAATCACACCGACTTAATCCTGCCCAATTTTCCCTCTAGATCCTTCAATAGAGCCCAATCAACATAATAATTCAGACCGACTTGCTACTGCTGATTCCGCTGCTAGTAACCTGAAATAGTCGCCGCTTCCAAACCTCCGGATAGTCATCAACACCACAGCGCCCAACTTCAATCGTTGCATCAATTTTCTGACATCTGCACACTAACCTCACTATCTCCCTGCACGTTCAGACATTGACCCTTTGTCGATAGCACGCAACCATGCGTAATCCATCCTCCAGACAAGCTGTATACCCCTTTCCTCGATGCCGAAAAACGTGTTGGCAATTCTTTCTCCCACTTTACTCCACGGTCTCAACCGATCTCTCTCTT